>BCGR01000004.1:0-150159 GCA_001599375.1 Phoma herbarum
TAGTCTACGCCGTGAAAATGAACATTCTGGCACGCTGAAAACTGGAGGAAGCACTGCCTCCACTTGCAGCCCTGGGATAGGGTTAGGTCGCATAGACTATGGGTTAGGGTTGTGTAGGGTGGATGCAGGTTGTAGCAGAGTACAGCAGAGTGTAGCAGACTAGCGCAGAGAAATGCTTTAAAGGCGCATTTGCTGTATATGCAACTGCTGTTCCCCTACGCTGCGTGACAACGCCTAATTTTTTTTATTTTTTAACGCTGCCTTGCAGGGTTAGAGTTTAGGTTAGAACGCAAATAAATTAATAAACTTAGGGTTACACCTCTACAGAGTTAGGCTTAGGCTTAATAGTTTAATTAGCTTAGATGCTAAACCTAAGGCGCTATTAGAGACACTAAATATACTGCGCTTCTACCTAAAGCTATGTACATGTCCCTCCTTCTAAGCATACAATAAGCAGCACATATAGCTAGCGCTCTTTTCGCTAATCTTTGTCTTCTAACCTAGCCACGCTTAGAGTCTCTTATTGTAGTCTGCCCCTGCGACAGCCTGATTCTGTAACTGCTGTTTAAGCTATTGCTGACACGCTAGCCTTTGCAACGCGAGTAGCGCGGCCACAGCGTGCTGCAGGACTCTGTCCCATTGACAATACGCGTTTCTTTGTCTCTGAAACACGTTAGGGCTGCTAGTTTCTTCCCACTAGTTGCACATAGCCTGTGGCGCCTAGCAGTAGTTGCAATGGGCGAAAGCAGCCTACTTAACGCTGTGTGTCCACTTAATGCTCTTTTTAATGGCCTGTATTTGCGCTTCGCTAGCGTTAGGACAAGCCTCCCACTTGTAGCTGGCTAACTCAGCTTCGACAGCCATGCAGATAATGCACACGTCTTTCCAGCAACTGAAGTGCTCTTAGAGTCTTTCTAGACTGTATTAAGCCTCTTCTCTACGTTAACAAAGTTGTATCTCTACCTTCTGCTTATCAATAGCCAGTGTCCTCTCAAAGCGAGCCTGTTTAGCCTCTACTGCGGCTACAGCTGTTAACAACTAGCTAGGCACCTTATCCTTAACCCTCTACTTCGCGCCGCGCAGACACTGCTTGCATAAGTCACACTTTGCCTCTCTAGCTTTGCACCTCTCTCAATCCTGTCGCCTATCCATATGCCTATCTATGGGTATTCTCCTGCATATATCTATTAACAGAAACTCTTTTGCAGGTAAGTTAAGCTTGTACCTAGACTACTTCTTCTCTTAACTACTCTTAGTCTGCTAATGCGCTCTTAGAACTATAGCCTTGCTAGGTGCACTAGTATATCTAGCTTAGCCACTCTCTTGCACAAAATGCAGTACCTAGCGGCTCATAGAGACGTGTATAACTACCCTAACTCCAGGCGCGTCTATTCCAAGACTAAGCAAGCTTGTAGCCGTGCAGAGCTTCTCAAGGCCAGACGTGAAGCAGCAAACCATGCGAGCCTTTTCATTATCTGTAGCCATTTCGCGCCAGTACGCTAAGCAGCTAAGGTGCTTGCCTAATTGCTTAGTCTTGTCAACAGTTATGCAGAAGACAAGGATCTGCGCTTCAGGTCCATACTTCTCTCTCTTAGCAGCTATTAGAGCAACAAGCATGTCATCTAGAGTTCCCCACTTATAACTATGCACATAGTAAGCTATGTTAGTGCGTGTAGTGCGCTCGTCGCGGCAGATCATCAGCGTCCTCTAATCAAGCGCGGCAGCGTGCAGGAAGGCTAGCTGCAGCGTAAGCAGCAGTGTTGCGGTAAGGTAGATAACCTGCGTGCCCTTTTCTATCATCTCCGTCAGCTTCAGCACGTCTAGCCGCCAGGTTGCGCTCGACTCAAGCAGGACATAGCACTCATCAATGACAATTCGATCAAGCTGTTCAAGCATCCGCTTCTCATCTATAAACCTGCTAAAGGCCTTAGTAATAGCACTCTCTAGCGTAATAAGTACAATTCAAGCCTAATATAGCAGTCTCTTCCTATCCTACTTGCATACTACTCTTTGTAGAGCCTTGCATGCGTCTGCAAGGTCTAGTTTGCAGTTATCTACTTCTTCTTTCTATTAAGCATCTTCTAAATCTAGCAGTTGTCTAGCGCGAAGAAGCGCAGCCTGTAACATTAGCAATAACCTAGTACAGGTTCTCTCTACGCTAATCTAGGCTTTATCTGAAGAGGACAAAGAGGATGCGTTGCGAATAGAGGTTGGTTTACTTAATCTCTTCTAAGTTAGCGAGCTTTAGGGTTAGAATTATAAGGTTAGTAAGCTAGAATAGTTAGAGTTGCATAATGCATTATTCTCTCGCGCGTTGTTTATAGTCCTTTAGAGCTTATTAATACGCGTAACCTAATATTAATAAACACTATTATCTAAACTTTAGCATTAATTTCTACGCGCAATCTATTGTCTCCTTACCTTAAAATTGCATATAGAATTAGAATTTACTAGCTATATATTCTGCTAAAATTGCATCTAGATTTAATGAAAAAAGAGCATCTACTTATATATTGCAAAAAGCAAACACTTACACGTAAGGGTTAGTGCACGCGCTAAATATTTTGGTCTAAAAGCGAACACTTACACGTGTTGGTGTTCGTAGAATAGCGTGAGGTTAGTGCTCTAGCCCTCTCGGTAGCCTAGCAGCCCTAACCCTAATTTTAAAGAAATCGAGGGCGGGTTTCTTTGCGCACGGACGCCAAGAAACAGATCGAGTCGGATCCCGACGGATTAACCGTCAGAGCCTGCAGTTCTACAAGCTGTACTTGATCAAATCGCTGCTAGAGTCAGCGATGCCCAGATATATATATAGACTGGAGTCTCGCGAGATTGTATAGTATTAAAGTGATAGAATTTGGCGTACTAGGGTTAGCTGTACGCACTAGCTCTTGTGAAGATCGGGCGGCTGCTGTTGCTCTAAGAGCAACACAGAACTTGACTGCGCAAGTATTTAGCTAGCTGCCTATAGGCATACCTTAAAGAGATTAGAGACTAGATATTAGAAGAGTTTGGCATACTTGTGAGCACTGCTACTATGTCTCGCGAGCTAAAGTAGATAAAATAGAGTCGCAAGATTACATTAAAGAAGGCAGTAGAGCAGTCTAACGCTCTGCAGAGAGTCTTCTAGGTATAGTACTAGCAGAACTATATAGCAGAGCAGATTGTCGCAGTAGATAAGAGTGCTTACAATAAGTGTACTAGCGATTGCAAGTATAGCTAGGGTCTTGTTAGGCGATTAGTATTGCTAAGTTACTTTATAAAACAGTTAGAACAATAGAGCTTGCTGCTAGCAATAATAGTAGATAGTTACCTTGCGCACTGCATCTTTTAAGGCGCAATTACTGCTAAATATATAGAGGAGTTCTTGCGCGATAATGTGCTGCCGCACCTCACGCCTAGTTACTATGTACTGCTGCTAGATAACGCGTCAATCTATCAATCGCCAGCGATTGTACAGCTTTGTAGAGACTACAGCATACAACTGGAGTACCTCCCGCCATACTCACTCAACTACAATCCCATTAAGAAGACCTTCAAAGTACTAAAAAGTTAGATAAAGCAGCACTATTAACAGCAGAATAAGTAGCTTAACTTTTACTTCTTTATAGAGCTTGCTGTACTTAATAGTTGCTACAAAGTTAACTGCAGAAGCTAGTACAGGAAGTGTAGGTATGTAGGTGTTAATAATGCGTAGTCTCTCTTACTTGGCACATGTACAAAGCACAGTGCTCTACTTACTACCCTAACACTACATTAAGTATAGCAATTTATATACTTAAGCATTGTACTTCTACGTAAGATAATAAGACATTTAATTCCTGCTAATTTCTTCTAACAGCATTCTCTCTTCTTGCTCTTGCTGCTCCTGTAGTTACTAGACCTAATCCTCTAGATAAGGACTACTACTCAATTTACTATCTATTTCACACTCTCTAATAATTTGTTAATTTATTAGCGTTAAACTAGCATAGCTTCTTCTCTATTTATGCGCCTTCCTCCGCATATGCGCATGCATTACAGGGATTTGCTTAAAGTGCTTAACCTATGTTAAGAACAACATACTATCTTAGTTGTCTATTAACATAATAATATTGTACTAATAATTTGTAATAACAAGCTTCTTAATCTTCTTTATTGCATTAACCTAGTGTAGAGATAAGGCGAGCTAGTAATTAAAGAAGTTGTGAGTATGCTGCTCCAGCTCGCAGTAAGTACAATTGAAGTCTCGCCATACTTGTGGCTAAGGATACTTATGCTCCAATTGATGTTAACACTGCTGCTGCTATGGCTGCTTTAACTGAGTAAGATAGCTGACAAGTATCGCCTTTGTAAGCTTGTTGATGCTAGAGTTTGAGCCTGACGACGCTGGAGATGACTTCCTCTGCTGCTTGTTTTCTTGTTTAACGCGGTTTTTTAATATAATAAACTGCAGCTGGAGGTCCTGTGATGGCTCTTCTATAGTACACTCCTGCTGTGCGATAGCGCTTGCCTAGTTAGAGACGCTGTTGCTGTTGAGAGGATAGTAATTACTAACTCGCTTAACTTAATAACTTGGCGGCAAGCGCATCTAGCACACGCCTAGGTTGTTTAAACAGCGCTTATTCTAATATCTCTAGTGGTCTTTTATACTAATAGCGTTACTAGTAGCAAAGCGCTTGTTAGTAACAATACTAGCAAGACCCTTCTCTATAATCGCAGTAACAATGCCTGGCCGACGAGCACTACTTCGAGCCAATTGAGATGCTGGCTGAGTTGATGGCTGAGGCATCTGCTGCTCTCTCAACACTAAATTGAAGTTACAGGTCATTACCTGGCTGCTCTCTTTATCTATTTTAGCTAGCTCCTCTTTAAAATTAAACTAATTTCCTACAACAATAGTCTGCCTAGCAGCACTCTACTATCGCTGTAGTGCTAAAGTACACCTATTAGATTTAGCTTAGCAGCTACTAGTATAGTAGAGCGTTGCTATTAAGCTGTTAATAATTGCTACCTGTGGCAGCTGCTTCTTAACAACACTATCTGGCTATTGCCACACCCTGTCCTCATCTACTGTGTATAGCGGCTTATTGCGCTTCGCAACAGCTGCCTAAGGAATTGGATTCTTCCCCAGCGTCTACTAGGCGCGATAGTTCTAGTGCAGGTGCAGCTCCTTGTTGATTTGTTCTAACTCTAGACGCTCTGCCTAGCTCAATTAAGCGGACACAGCAGTAGCTTCACCAGGTAAGTCCGCAGTAACCTCCTCTACAGCTGTAGCAGCAGCTAACGCATTCTCAACCTACTCATCTACCTCATTGTTATTGTCTAACCTAGCGTCGGCCGCCTGCTCCTCCACATCCTCATCCTCCGCCACAAACAGCGCCGCCTCTAGCAGGCTTAGCGTTCCTTAAGTATGCGGTAGAGTTAGTTCTCGCAAGCGTACAAGGCGCCTTACTGTTAACAGCAGGGTAGGAGAAGCGCAATTAACACTTTAATTAAATATTTAAGTAGGTCTCTGCTAACGTTTCGCAAGTCTGCTAGTCTCGCTGCTTGCTAGCAGATTATTATTCTAGCTTAATTTACGCTTTATAGTAACTACAACACTAAAAAAGTATTGTAATACTTTAAATTAACTTATTTAAGCTTTTTTAACGCGTTCTGTTAATGCTAGATGTGGTAGGATACTATTCGTACTGCGATTTGCTAATAAACTAGATCTAGCGTCACTTTATCGCACTAAGTCACGGGGTGTAGCCAGCCTTTTGCAAACAACCCATACCGCACGGGCCGCCTCTTGACTGACAGCTTTAGTCTGCTTCAGTTCACTCCTACACACTTCAGCGTGCTGTCGCAGTCTACTGTAGGCTTCCGTAGGCCTCTGTAGACTGTGGTCAGGTGTCGCGGTAGTTACCGTGACACGAACGAACCCCCCCTGTTTGAGACTGCCAGATATGTGGTGGCGCGGTCTGGAACCTCAGGTGCGCCACTTCTCCATTTGCAGCTCTCCGACCCCGCCCGTCTTCTCAGCTTCACCGATGATTTGCAGCCTACGGCTACACATAATTTCTTCCCCTCTCCCTCCCCTCTTCCCCCAGCGCTCAAAGTTTTGTCGGAGTCCTTCTTATGCTTTGTAACCGACCCAGAAGAGTTGAACTTCAAACTTAAGCTCTATATCTGCAAGTCGCATCATTCACCACGCTACAGTTGATCTCACGTTGATCTCAATGGCGACCTATCCACCCGAAGTGCTGGCTCTGTATGATGAACTTGACTCTTCTCGGCGGGAAATGAGATTGATCGGATTGAAGCTGGGGAAGCTTTC
The DNA here is from genome assembly GCA_001599375.1 of Phoma herbarum. NCBI lineage: Eukaryota > Fungi > Ascomycota > Dothideomycetes > Pleosporales > Didymellaceae > Phoma > Phoma herbarum. The sequence goes on from BCGR01000004.1 coordinate 6,302, forward strand.
CGACCCTATAGAATGTTTACTTATTCACACCTACCTGGACGAGGACCCAGAATACGCGGCGCTGTCATATGTTTGGGGTGACGAGTCTATTCGGCACCCGATCAAACTCAACGACAAAGATTTCAGTGTAACCGCCAATCTCTATACGGCACTTCAATATTACCGTCACAGCACCCAGGCACGTCTGATCTGGATCGACGCTCTTTGTATCAATCAGAATAGTATTCCGGAGCGGGAACAACAAGTTGCGATCATGTCTAACATCTACTCACAAGCAAGACTTGTAGCCTGTTGGCTTGGGGCTCCGGACGAGGATGGCATCGTAAATCCCGCCGGAAGCGCGATCACACTGATGGACGCATTAGGAAAAGTCTGGGATCGGACTAATCCAGATCACTCTGGTATACTGAAAGCTTGTCTTCAGTTCTCGGACACTGATGATCAGGGGCTCGGAACACGATTCAACAAATCTAGCGACGTAGAGATACGCAACACGCTTGCAGCGATGGCCTTCCTCAATGTGTTCTGTGACTTGTTTGACGAAGGCGAAAACCTCCATCCGGACACGACCCCATTTTTCGAGGCCACAGAGGACGGCCATGTCAAAGTTGCAGAAGACTTCGAAGGCGGATTGCAGATTCTGGCCCGATGGATCCGTCATCCATGGTGGGAACGCATCTGGACCGTACAGGAGCCGTGCCTCTCCCGGAAGAGGCTCTATGTCATGATCTTTCATCTGCTTGTTCCATTCGGGATGATGGAAGAGGCGGTGTATTGGCTCAATCAACACGTACTCTGGTGCTGCGAGTTCGAATTGTCCAATATTCCGGATGATCAACGAGAGATCCTACAGAATCTCATACTTAAAGTACATGAGATTGTCGCGCTGAGGCAGATGGGGCATTTTCAACCGATGAAAATGAAGGAGCTACTTGCAAGATTTCGATCTCGACAAGCCAAGGATCCCAGAGACAAAGTCAACGCGCTTCTCGGCATAGCGAAATGGGAACGAATCGCGTCTCTGAAGCCTAGCTATACCATCAGTGTGGAAGAAACCTATATTCAGACGACCATGCGCCTGATCAACGAAGAACGATCCTTGAGTCCGCTAGAGGCGAATATATGTTCCAATTTCGAGTTACCTTCCTGGGTTCAAGATTGGTCCCTGCCGGGTGGGCACACCGGATTCAAGAATCTGGAAGAAATGATTCCATTGTATGCAGCTGGAGGGAAGCTTTCAAAGGCCGATTTATGCTGTGACCGAATATTGAAAGTCGATGGCATTGAGGTTGACATGGTGACGATTCTAGGGAGTCCTTGTGAGTTCAGGGCAGACCTTGACAGGTCGGATCTCGAATTCTGCTCGATTTTGAAAGAGTGGGAGGTATTAGTCAATGCTCAGCTCGACGGGACATACGTCAACGGTCAACCCATATCGGATGCGTTTAGAAGTACACTGGGAGGGGATCTCGTGCATCAAACGAGCACGATTTTTCGAGGACTTGGTGGTCGACCACGCAATTATTACCGGTCTGGCGACCGGGGATCGGGAAGACGGTATGCTCGAGGCGATGTGGAAGATGATGAGGACTTGTGTCGGAATTGGTGGCAGATTGTAGATCCGATAATCAAGATGGAGAAGGAGAAACGGAAACGGAAACAGGAAGCGGAAGAACAACAGCAACAGGAAGAGGAAGAGCAGCATGACGAGCCAGAGCTGAAAGAAAACTGGTTCCGTCACGTCAAGGATGTAGTAGGAAAGGCAGTCGAGCATAATCGACTTTTCCTCACTAAGCAAGGCTACATGGGCCTTGGAGCCCCGGGCATGCAAGTTGGCGACAGACTATTCATTTTGCGAGGCGGGAATTTGGCTTTTGTGTTGCGCCCCTCTGCAAGGCGAGGGAGGGTCGGCTGCGACCATCCTACGGAGCGATGCTTTGAACTGGTGAGCACTTGCTATGTTCATGGTATAATGGACGGGCAGATGTTAAAGGGGACTGGGGTGGAGATTCACCTGTGCTGACTTGCAGACTACGAAGCTACGCATACTCAGTAAGAAGAGGGCTTTTTGTTACGGTCAACTCCATCCTACACCTGATACCGGGCACTCCTCGGATACGGGCCGGAACTACGTTGGGCCGGTCGCCCAGCCATATCCATACAGCCTCACCGAATTCCTAGGGGACCTCCCTAAGGATTCGTCTCATCTCATCTGATACCAAATATATCCTTTTCGTCCCAATTCGTGCTCTCTGATAACAGTGTCCTCACAATTCAAATCCTTCATATTCCAACTCGGAAAGATCAGCGGGATCGCGATTTGGGAGCCGGAAAACCGAAGCCAGAGCAATGGCAGGGGGTCAACGAGTGCTACGAAGCACCTCTCAAACCACAGAATCACAGCCTGGGCGAGCGCGACCAGCGGAGGACCCGGGATCGACGCGACGCAGCTCCGAGAGGCAACCGGACCTGGGCGAGGACTCAATTGATGAGCTCAACGAGCAACACCAGATCCCTCTCCGACCAAGGAGCAGCCACGCGTCGAGCATTTCAACTCTGAGACAAGAACCCCAGGATGCGCCTCCCACAAGGTTGCGGGACCTCCAGGCAGACCTACTGGCAAAGTTTTTTGAAGCCAAGCTGGGGGATGCCCCAGAGGAAGAAATACAACTCCGAAGAATACAGGCAGAAAGAGTCACCCAGCTCCTAGACCGGACCGACGCCGGGAAGACAACGGGCAAGGGCAGCCCAGCACTGGACCAGGCAGGAAGGATCTTGAGCGTCCTAAACTCAGTCCAGCCGAAACCCAGACTGGGCACCGACACCAGACTACCGAACTCTCAGCAAGTAGACAAATAGATCAAGGACGTGGAGTGGGCTTTCGCTACAGCAGCAGCGACGACAGAGTCGACGACGCGCACCCACTGGGCCATGGGTACTATCCAGTACCCCGTCCACCGAGAACTCATGCAGGCCAGAGTCCAAGCGGAGACGATCCGAACGTGGACCGACCTATACACGGCGGTAACCCAACTCGTCCAAGACTCAGTACTGACAAAGTACGACAATTACAACAAGTTCCATAACCACACCTGGCGCGAGGGGGAGACAGTAAACGACTTCCTAATGCAACTTGACCGCAAGGAGGCCCTGCTGGAGGAGAACCTCTTCAAGCAAGCAGATGGAATTGAACACCACGCCATGAAAATATCCTTTATATGGGCTCGGCTACCCCCCGCGTACAAGAGGGAAATACAACGGAGCGGCGCCTTGAAGACTATCAAGGAATGGCCAGGGGTTGAGCGAGCCCTCAGGAACGCAGAGACGATGGTAGACCCGCCCGAGGACTCTAAGAACCCGTTCCACAATGAACCCAAACGACGGGCCAACTCTCCGCCAAAGGGGGTTTACCTAAAGATACAAAACAGTCGAGACTCGACGCCAACCCGGACTCAGTCCGACAACGGGGCGCCAGGGTTCCGTCACCACCCAAGGCCTCCCAAACCTGAGGAGAACCCGAAGGAAGGGAGAGAACGCTTCCAGCGCTGGGGCCCGTACAACAAGGGAGGCCACGGCAGATCACACTGGAAAAGCAGGCAGCCCCCAGGCGGCGCGAGTCAGGGAAAAGAGAAGCCCTAGTCGCAAACCTGTCCCAACTGCCACCAGGGCAGGATACCAACGGGAGACAGACACGCATTGTCGTGACGGTGCAACTATGAGGGGCCGACAACAAGTCGACCCAGCTCCAGGCACTATATGACTCAGGGCGGAAATCAACCTGATCCAGGCTGATGTCGCGGAGAGGCTACAACTCGAGCACAGCCTTTTCCACAGAGCGCCTTTGGCTAGCTTCCTGGATAACAACCAATTGCACATACGCAAACCATATGACCTGTCAGTTGACTGTACCGACAACAAAGGAACCACTAAGACAGTTGGCCCTGTGAGTTTCTGGTCAGCCAACTTCAGTGGCTACGACCCCGTACTAGGATAACCGTGGCTGGCAGAAGCCGACCCCTGTATCCGATTCTCAAAAGGTACGTACGAATGGTTTGAAGAAGACGCTGAAAGAGTCCAGTTATGCTCTGTCCAAGAGCTCTTCACCGAGCTCCACCCAGGGGAGAGAGCGTATATCCTCCACCTAGGGATTCTGGTGTACACGGTCCCTGAGGGGGCCCGCGACGTGTTCATCCAGGACCTCCATCGGGAACCCACAGGCCGGGAATTGGGCCCAAGTGGTGACGTGGAAGTCGGGGCAGAGCAGTGGCACAGAGTCGGTCTGTTGTGGCTGAAGAACTGGGTGCTTGAGACGGTTGACCATCTCAAGCACTGCGTTGGCGAGTACCCAAAACTGGCATGGCTTCCTGAGGAAGCTGGTCGTCGCATGGTGGCGAGTATCCGTGAAGGGAACCCCAGCCGGGCCACACTCCCCCCGGGGGTGGCCCGGGTTCTCCCCGACACCGACGCGGACGAGGACACCCCACAGGTACTCCCCGGCGATGATCAACCAGACCCAGACGAACTGAAGTTTGTCCGAGAAAAGCTACACCACAAGTGGTCCGCTTTCAGTAAGAGGCAGACGGGAGTCCTAAGACCTCACGATCAATACGACCACGCAATTGAGATTGAAGAAGGGGCCAAGGTCCCCAACCTCCCAATCTACAACTTGTCACGCCGCGAGCTAGATATCCTTCGGGAATACCTCGACACGGCACAGGAGAAGGGGTGGATTCGGCCCAGCAAGTCGCCTGCAGGGGCCCCAATTCTCTTCGTACCGAAGGCGGACGGCTCCTTGCGACTCTGCGTGGACTACCGGGGACTCAACAAGGTCACAATCAAAAACCGCTACCCGATCCCACTCGTGAGCGAGATGCTGGATCGATTGTCTAAAGCCGCGATCTTCTCGAAGCTGGATCTTCGTGATGCCTACCACAGGCTCCGGATCAAAGAGGGCGACGAGTGGAAGACAGCCTTAAGACAAGGTACGGTAACTTTGAGTACCTGGTTCTCCTATTTGGACTGGCCAACGCTCCAGCGACGTTCCAGTCGCACATCCACAGAGCCCTTGGAGGCCTGCTGGACCGTACTTGTGTTGTCTATCTAGACGACATACTCATCTACTCAGAACATGAGGAAGATCACGACCGCCACGTCGAATAAGTCCTTGATAGGCCTGTCGAGTGGGGTCTACACTGCAAAGCAAGCAAGTGTACCTTTTCCACAAAGTCGGTGGAGTTCTTGGGGTTCATTGTGACCCCTGGCGGTGTGGTAATGGATCCAGCGCGTGTGCAAACTATCAGAGAGTGGCCGGAGCTTGAGGGCTACAAAGACATACAAGTCTTTCTCGGCTTTGCATACTTCTATAGGAGGTTCATCTCCAACTACTCTAGTATTGTACGTCCGCTCATTGACCACATGACGGCCGCCTAGAACCCGTGCTCGGACCTAGAGAGTCCCGGCATGAAAGAGGGGAGGAAGAAACCTGCAAAGACGCGCAAAGGCCCGACGAAATGGTATCGTCCCTGGCGGTAGCCCGATGACGTTCGCGAGGCCTTCCTCACCCTACGGGAGAAGTTCACCGAAGCTCCGGTGCTACAACACTTCGACCCAGTCAGACCAGTCATGGTGCTCACTGACGCATCAGACTTCGCCATGGCGGCGATATTGTTGCAACCCTAAGATACCGGGAAGGCAACGGAGCGACACTGGAAACCAGTCGCGTTCCTGAGTCGGAAGTTCCAGGGACCATCGATAAGATGGCACACCCATGACAAGGAACCAGCCGCGATCGTGGAAGCGTTCAGGCAGTGGCGACACTACCTCGAGCACGCTCTGTCAACTATCCGTGTGCTTTCCGATCACAATAACCTGCGCTACTTCATGACTACGAAGGCACTCTCCCCAAAGCAAGCACGCTGGGCGGAGGAGCTGGCCAGGTTCGACTTTGAAGTCGAGTACAAACCGGGACCCGAGAATGCTGCTGATGGACCGTCGAGGCGGCCGGACTACAGCAAGGGCCTGGAGATTGGAGAACAACAGGCCATCCGAGATGCGATGCTGCCGACACTCCAACAGAAGCTTCGAATATGGACAATCCGGAAGTCCATGGCTCAAACCGCTGTCCAGGCAGCTATGGGAAGTGACCGCCCCGGTGGGGATCCAGTAAGGTCCCGTCAGCCCACCGAAATAGTCCCTGAGGAATTCCCCGACATAGAGTCGGCCATAGCAGATGTGTCTTCATCAGCTCTCGCTAGCGTACCCACAGGCCATGAGAGCCACGAGCGATCTGATCTTTTCGAAGCTCGGGATCCGTCCTTCGACTCTGCAGTGACTCTGAGTGAGACCCTAGAGCGAGCCGGCTCTCCCGCATACCTTGCGAACGATGCCGCGCAAGGGGAGTCGGCGTACACTATGCAAGTACCAGAGCAACTGACCGACTACGTACGAGAGGTTCAAGAGCGGGATATGGCCTACCCCGCTCACGAGTCTATCGCACGTCGGGAAGTCGTCGGCAAGAGAAAGGGCCAGCCTGAATGGGAAGTTGACCCCCAGGGCGTCCTGCGCAGAGGGGGGAAAGTGTGGATTCCCGATGATATAATCCTCCGCCAAACAATCCTGTCTAGGAACCATGATGATTCTGTGGGAGGACATTACGGAAGAGACAAAACAAGCCAGATCCTTAAACGGAAGTACTACTGGCCGAAGCTGGCCCGAGATGTACACGAATACATTCACCGGTGGGCAGTATGCCAACTGAACAAGATCAGAAGGCACAAACCATGGGGACTACTCGTCCCGTTGCCAGTCCCTGAGACGCCATGGAGGCACTACTCATTGGACTTTGTCACAGACTTACCCACGTCTACTGATGACAAGGGCAACAACTATGACGCTATCCTGGTCCTAGTCGACCGCTTCAGTAAGTACGTCCGATACCTACCCGTCACAAAGACGATCACGGCCCAGCAGCTGGCCGAACTACTGCTTAAACAGTGTTTCCTGAAAATGGGACCCCCTGACACCCTGTTGTCGGACCGTGCGTCAGTGTTTACGAGCCAATTCTGGTCGGATATATGCTTCCACCTCAAGGTCGACCACCGACCCAGCACGGCTTTCCATCCACAGACGGACGGGCAGACGGAACAACTGAACCAAGAGCTCAAGACGCCCCTACGCATATACATGAACTTTAAACAGAATCAGCGTATCCGACGAGACGTATTACTGTCCGTAATACGGTTACGGTACGGATCACGTGATCCGTACCGTAGTGATAGTGTAGTCAACTGTACCGTAATGGTCCGTAACTGGATGGCCAGCTGTAATACTGTCCGTAATTGGTATAGTCTTAGGATAGTTGCTGTAAAGTACCAAGATTATTAGAGCTCCAGGTCATCTACAATTATTTTTTATTTACTTTTATTTGATTAAGTATATAATATGTTTAGTTATTTAATATCTTATATTACTATAACGTGTTTTATAAGCGAGCGCCGCATACAAGCGAGCGCCGCACCCCACCAACTTTGCACACCTCTACACAGGTATATCTCAACAACGCAATAGTGTAGTATATAAAAATTTATAGAGTAGATTAAGCAGTAGCTACAGTCCCTTTTTATATATATGTAAGTTGTGCCTAGTCTCTCTACACCTCTTGCAGCGCGCTAGAGCCTAGCAGCTAAGGCCTAATTGCTCTCCTCTCTAACGCTTCTTACAAGCAAGCTGCTAATTAGCTTTATATTAAGCAAGTATGTCCTCTCTAGCTCTCTTTGTTAATACTTCTTACTTCTATATACGCTTTTTCTTGCGCTCTCTACGCTTTAACACTGCCTTATTAGCTCTTTTAAGGCTAGCAATCCTTTCCTTTATTAGCTTAGCTAAGAGGATTATTACTTTAGCTCCTTTCTTAAGCTAATTAATTGCCTCTATAATAGAGGCTAGTAACAAGCTCTTATGCCTTTGAACGCGGTTACATATTAATGTTAACTAAGCCTTAAGCTCGCGTACGTTACTTAGTGTACGAGCCTCCTAGAGAGCCTCTGCAAGAGCAGCTAGAGGAGTAGGCGTACGTAGCTGTATGTCTAGCTTTAAGAGAATAGTCTCTAGCTGTAGAGGCGTAAGACCTGCTCCTTAGAAGGCTAAGCAGATAACGTACCTCACGGGCGAGTCACCCACCCGGGCGAGTCGCCCACTTTTGCCAAGACCCCACTAAAACTCACCCTATTATAGCCTAAAACACCACACTTTAGCGCTACACAAGGCAAAATAAGCTATAATATTACTTAGAGACCTCTTCTACTTTATTCTTGCATATTTGCGCATTATGTCTACTCTCTCTGCACTATCTACAGCGTTGTTAGAAAGGCTTGCCTACTTTAGCGCGCACCTGCCTCTTCGCCCTCTTTCTATTACTACACGCCCTAAACTTCTTAAAAGCTATTAATTGCTAGCCCTCTTTGACTATAAAAGTCTCTTCTTGCTAGATCTACTTTCTTTTATGCAATTTATATTATGTAGTAGCCTTAGCAGCTGCTTTAAGCTTATAAATCTATTTTTGTGCAAGCGCAAGCTTATATAACAAGATTACTCTCCCTTTTACATAGTGCTTAATCGCGCTTAGAATAGAAGTAGGTAAGCTGCTCTGCTACCTCTTATACTTGTCTTAAATTAGAGTTAATTACAACTTAAATTCTAGGGTATTGCTTAGGGTTTGCGACTGCTAGAGGTTCTTGTTAATAGGGAGTTGTAGTGATAAAGTACGCAGCCTTATATTAAGAGCTAATATAACCTGTTCTAGGTTAAAAAGGACTAATCTAGCGCCTTAAAACCCTCCCTGTATATTGCTAGCAGTAATTACAGCATTATAAGCTACTTTAAAGCATAGCAGAAACTCTAGCTTTGTAATGTAGTTAATCTAGTTATGTATAGCGTTTTTAGCTTAGCGCGTGTAGGCCTTCTTTAGAGGGGCAAAACAGCCTACATTAAGAGGCTGCAGAAGGTGCGATAAGTGCAGAGGCATATATATAGAGACAATCTTGTTATTCTTGTAGTATTGCTAGAATTAAACAGAGTTGTAGCTCTTATAGCTATTAACAATTAGTATACAGTAGGTGCTAACAGTACGCCTCTTTAAATGCGCATTAAAGTGCTTTAACTAGTTAAAAGTAAGCTTATTAGTAGTCTAGCTGTTTGCAAAGATGCTAATTACCTAGTACTAGAGTAGATCTTTGTCCTTGTACTAGTTAGACAGATAGTTGCGCGCTTTAAAGATAATAAAGGGCAGAATAGCCTATTCTTTAGCATTAATGCTCTAGATAACTGTTGCCTACTCCTAGTTGCCTAGCTAGATCTGTTTTGGCTGTCCTTGCATACCTAAAGCTGTAACAACTGCTCTATTGCTAATCTGGCCTATTATAAAGCCTGTCTTGTCGAAGTTATATATGTTATTGTCCTAGATGCTATACTTTGCTTTAATGTTAGCTACAAGGCTAAACTAGCCCTATATAACTCTAGAATTCTCGCAGAGGGCTTATTTATAGTTGTACTTGCAATTAAACTTCACTTTAAGCTTCTTCTAACGCGAAACAAACATACTAGCCTAGTTTAACCTAACATAGCCTATTCTGCGCTTAGCGCGCAGAATATTAGCTATATTAGCTACATCTTGCAGCTAAGGGGGGAATCCTCGCGCAACTAGGTCAAGTATATGCTCAACAATCACCTGCTCTTTATTATTAGTTAGATTCTGTGAGTTAGCTATAGTATTGACGCGTGAAGGTTGTCTAGCAAGTTAGTTGCGTAGAGTAGTTTAGAGCGCGTTGTAGATAGCTGCAGCGCATCTTACTAAGAAATTAGAGTCTTGTTAAAAAGCCTGTAGCGCAAGCTATATCTAAGCTTCTTTAGACGCATCTGTTTGTTGTAGTTGTGAAGGCATTAGTGTAGAGTTGGTGTTCTAGTGGGGTCTTGGCAAAAGTGGGCGACTCGCCCGGGTGGGCGACTCGCCCGTGAGGTACGTTATTAGTAGATGTGAACAACTAACTAAAGGCTGCCTTAAAGGCTAGTAGAAACTTAAGCTTAGTAATATAGTTAATATTATTGTTGATTAGGCTCTCTACCTTACAACTATACGCGCGCTTTAATAGCGAGAAGCAGCTAATATTAAGAGGCTAGAGTAGGTAAGATGAGTGGGGTGGTATATAGAGCGTATAGATGTTGTTCTCTTTGCAGAGCTTCTGGAATTTAAGAGAGTAGTGACTCTTGTAGCTATTAAGGATAAGTAGGCGACGCGCTTCTACTGTACAAGCCTTTGTGTAAGCGTTAAAGTGCTCTAGCTACTCTACTCTAAGCTTGTTATTTGTCTAGCTATTGTTACTAACTGCAATTATCTAGTTGCGTAGGATCTCTGCCTCCTTGTACTAGGCAGAGAGGTGGTATTTGCTAGCAAAGATTAGGAATAGTAGGACTAACTAGCTAGCAGCGTTGATAGCTGCTATTAACATTACCTACTTACAATTGCCTGGCTAGACAGTCTTTGGCCTACCTCTCCTCTCTAAATCTGTTATAACAAGCTGCGTTGTAATCTTGCCTATTATAAAGCTAGCCTTGTCAAAGTTATAGACGTTGTTATTGTAGATGCTATACTTAGCTTTTGTCTGCTCTACAAGCTTAAACTAGCCTCTAATTAATACTAGGTCTTTACACAGAGCTCTCTGTCTATTATAGGCTTAATTAAAACGCGTTATAAGACTGTCTGTACGCTTAATAAAGTTGCGTGGCTAGTAGACGCCAACCTAACTAGCACTACGCGTAGCTAGCAGTCTATTAGCTATATCGCGTACAGCTATGTACGTAGGTGCAAATCTACGTAGGTTAAGGTTAAGTATATATTTAATAATTACCTCCTCTTCTAGCTAGGTAAGCTTCTTCAAGTTAGGCTAGCTATTGCGTTAGGCAAGCGTTCTAGCGCGTTAGCAGCAGATTGTTTATTTAGACACTTTATAGACTGCAGCAGCCCTGTAATTACTTTGTATCTAACAAGATTTAATAGAGAAGATAGTAAGCTAAATATCCACTTTGTTTAAAGCTAATCAAGTAGTGCTACGTTAAGCTATTATAGAGTAAGAGCAAAGAGGTGTAGAAAGTTAGTAGGGTGCGGCGCTCGCTTGTATGCGGCGCTCGCTTATAAAACACGTTATGTTTATTATGTCTTTCGCTAACAAGCGCGCTTAATAGGCTGTTACCTTTGTTCAAGAGATTAACGCTCCAGTATTAAGTTAGAAGAACTCCAGAATTGCACAGCGACTAGAGTTACGCCTATTGCAAAAGAAGTACTTAGAGCCTCTTTGTTTAACCAAACTCTGCGAGCAGGACTTAGACATGCAGCCCTAAACTCTACAGCTAGAGACTCTATAATGCTAGTTCCTGCTACGCGTTTAGCAGAATTATTTAGTAGTAACACAAACCTTGTAGTCTTTGTATCTACAAAATATTAAGTTAATAGCGCTAAAGTTAGACTTGCATTACTTACTCTGCTTATTAGCAAAGACACTCTTAAAACTCTTGTTAAGAATGCTGCTGCTAGTAATGTAATAGCTTAAGAAGAACTTATAAGAAAAATTAATTGCGTAAGTTATACTAAGATTACTCCTAACTCTAAGTTTTGAGTTAACATTGACATTCTCTAGATTGTAGGCGTGTTTAATTACATGCGACTGCCTGCCATCTATGAACTCTAGCAATTCGCTTCCACAACACGTTTGGATCAATGGAGACTGATTGAACAAGAATTGCCTTAGATGCAGGGCTTCTCGCGCTTCAGCGCCTGCGTCAATTGATCTGTCCCCCACGGGCCCTGCTCGTCCGCCCACACGTAGTCGCTGAAGCTGCCGCTAAGCACCTGCACAGTCAGGTACTTGTAGAACAGCTGCAGGTACGCCAGGTACAGCACTATAACCTGCCCTAGGCGCGGCAGCAAGAAGCGCAGCACCACCCTTAGCTTGTCCCACTGCAACTGCGACTTGTGGTAGCAGACAACTGTCATCACCTGCTTATCCATAATAAAGATGTTGCAGTCTTACTGCAGGCTATTAAGGTGCTGCATGCTTGTAATCTCTAATCCCCTGCCTGGCTGCCTAGACGTTATGTGCACGCAGGCAAGCAGCAGGGTTAGGAAGCGGTACATGCAACGCAAGTATCGCCTTACCTGCTTCACGCTCCACTGCCCGCTGTTCCGCTGCAGCCTGCGGCCCTCCCTGGTCTGCTCCGCTCCCTTCAGCATCCAGCTCAGCTTGCCGTCAAGTCTGTTGCCGCGCTGCTGCACGAAGGAGGCGCCTCGCTTCTTGAAGGAGATATCGTCTACTAGCTGCTCCAGCTTCACGGCGAAGCGCTCTTCTGCCCGCTCCACCTACATCAGATCCTCCCACAACATCTGCTCCGCCTCTGCCACTATGTCCTGCGCCATCTGGCAGAGGTGGCTAATGTGGATAGGCCAACCGTGCAGGTAGAAGATCTTCTTGTTCTTTAACCAGTATGTGTTGCCTAGATTGCCCGCCGCGAGCGCGATATGCTTTAAATATTCCAACAGGCTAAGCGCCTCGCTTATAGGGCTGTACGAGCCGTTGGCGAGGTACTTCTCTCTGTGCTCTAGGAACCGCCGTCAATTCTCATTAGTCTGCTCGCCACGGCGTGCGGACGGGAGCAGTTTCTCTACGCTCGGCACGCGAATGCAGTACACAATGCCTGCTAGCATATATGAGTAGTTCTTCGCTGTGCGCAGCTGACTCCTGTCGCTGATGATGCTGAGCACCGCGAGGAAGTGGACGAGCCCGCTGTTGAACGGATTGTCGCCTGTTGTGGTAAAGAAGAACAACGCTAGCAGGCTGAGCAGCGCTTTGAGTTGGGCGTCACGCTGCGCCTTGTCTTCGTCGCTCGCATCGCTGTCCAGCATTGCCCAAAGCGCCAGCACAAGCTATTTCTGCTTCATTGTTCAGCGGTATAGTTCTCGCGTAGCTTCTATCAACTCGCTCTTCCCCTGGCTTCTGGCGCGATGGCTGTTCGCGGCGCAGTCGCTATCGTTGTTGGTCGAACAGACATAGCTGCTGTTCTTGTCGCTCTCCTTGCTGGCTACCAGCCTCTTGTGCTGCTAGCCTTGCCTCCGTGTTGGCTGTGAAACGCAGTGCGTCTGTTACGCACTGCGTTATGTAGCCTGTGTAGCGCGCCTGGCTCTCTAGGTTCTGCAGTCGAGCTATGGGCCGCTGGTCGATCTTCTGTCGCTTCGCGCTCTGCAGCCACCGCCTCGTCTCTTGCGCGAGCGTTAACAGCTCCTTGACGCCCCTCTCCAGCAGTAGTTCTGTTAGCTCAGCGACCTGTTGCAGCTTCACCTCCTCACGATCCGGCAGCTGAATCTGGTGCGCAAGGTGCATCAGATTGCGGCTCGCGAAGTGCTCCAGCCAGCCAGTCCGCTTCAGCTAGCTGGTCTTGTCAGTCTTTGCGACGCCAGCGTCCATGACCTGCGCCTGCTCTCCGTGCGCGCGCTTCGTCAGCTCCCACTCCGCGAGCCGCTCGTTGACGACGTCGGTCACCTCGCGGGGAACGCGTGGCGCATTATCGCTGCCGTCTGCTGCATCTACAAGGAAGTAACGCTGCAATCCACCAGTACAGAAGAAGGTCTGCACCTTGACCTTGTTGTACAGCGTGCTGGTCTCGCCTTTCCACGCTCTCCTGTGCTCTTTCTTGCAGTGCTTCTGCAGCATGTCCTTGCTCACCGTGATGAAACCAGATCTGACGTGGGCAGCGCCAACACAACATCTAACTATTGCGCACGCGAACATCGCAAGCATACGCAAGTAGGGCTTTGGTGTCGCGTCTGTGCAGGTAAGATATCAGAATTTTGGAAGAGCAGCGCGCCGACGCACGGCCCAGGCAACGTTTTCATTATAGCTGCGGCGCTCTGCCTGCAGCTTTCAACTCCCCTAAGGACTTGCTTGATTCTTGTTCCTACAACCCAGACGTGCCTTATTTTAAACTCGAGGTATCAACATCTCCTCCTTACGCCTACAAGTCTCCTTACACAGCGCCTACCTGCCGGCAGAAGGCGCCGCACCTTTTAGTAGATGTTGCAGCCTCCTAGGGTAGATACTCATTCTGTGACTGAGATACCATAGGTAGTTACCCAGGGAGAAATGCTAAGAGGCAGGAACGCTAGAACTTCTGCTCTTTTGATACGTTCAGATCTGTTGCGGTGCAAGTCGGCCCTACAGGCCTCGATCGTCACCCCTGTGACGATTCTGGACTAGCACGTCTCAGAGCATGTATATATCGACGCCTTCTAGCTAGCAAGCAACTTAAGCGCAGTTTTCCATCATTTTCAGCGGCTGTTCACGCCGCAACAAGATCTCCATCTAGGAAGACGACACGACGACGCAGCAACAAGCTGCCAGCTTGACACAGTGCGCGCTTTCTAAGCGCAGCGCAGCTTGGATTGACCAGAGTGATCGCGGCGTCGACTACGATGTTTTCCGCTTATTGACACCGCCCTCGACGTTCATGAGCATTCGCAACCACAGCGCATTCTTAGCGATTGTGCCGAGGTTCTTTACGGACAACTACGAGAGGGCTAACCAAATCCGGAAGATAGTGCTTTCCTGTCAGAATAGAGACGGGACAGCAGAATACCTATTTTTAAAATTCGTGACAGGTACAAGCATTCCAACAGCTTCAATGATGTTTCCCGCTGTCAGGTTCGCATACATTGACTTGACCAACCCCCTTCCGAACAAGATTAAGGAAGGACACTGAGGGCAGTCATCCTGCGTTAGTCCGACTAGGGTACCACATCTGGCGCTGGAACTGACTCTACAGTGTCAATCCTCCATGAGCAATCGTTTCTAGTGATCTTTGACGTACAGTGTTCCGAGGATCGCATCACCATGTGTAGCAGCAAAAGCTAACTCTTGCTCTCTGTTGGTAGGCCACGTGATGACAGCGAGACCCTAAACCCACAACAGACCTTATCGCGACACCGTGTATCGGCGGGGTGCAAGTGTCTCTGGTTCCGAGTGGATCCTGATTGAAAGAAAATACAATGGTGTACGACGTTTTCAGCAGCTCTGCCGTTCCACCCACGTGGACATCAACAAAGGGATGACATGATCAGAGACTAATTATGCTCACGAGAGGCACTAACGCCAAAGACGCTAATGGGACATACTAGAAGGCTCTCTACCGTGATTCGACCAGCAGTCTCTCGAGTTGCAACACTAACCCTAAACAGAAGTCAAGCATCGCTCTACTAGCAAACACTCAGGCGAGCTGTCAAGACGGCCTGTCAAGTCTAATGCTTTACAATCATATGGGCTCAGAAAGGCATCCACAGATCTGCAAGCCAAGATCTTGGAGTCGCCGAACAACAGTATCCACACATCGGAGGAGAAGGTTCCGAACGAAATCATACATCGTCGACTTCACAGGTGGAGGACAGTACAGACTTCGCTTACAGTGGCAAGTTCAGGCAGGAACTTGAGAGCGATGTTCAGAGTGCAAACGATCATTACTCTTAAACTCTGAATTGTCGATTCAGGGGCAAAGATCCAATACTCAGAACAAGCCCAAGGCTATTACTGACTTCTGCCAAGTGAGAGATAGTCGATATCGACATAGACCAGGTCAGCGATCTTCGTGTAGGTACTACTATGACTGTATCTACTGAAGCTGCGGACTATGCAGTCCGAAACTACAGCATAGATTCTCCACTCCCTGTGCAGATCTTCACTATTCGAGTTCTAGATCTTTAGATTATGATGTCGGGTTTGAGCCGTGGACAGTATCTTACTGTTTGCATCGCTTGCTCCATGTATCGTCGCTCTCTTGGCCAGTATAACTCTGTCTTTGTTCAGAGTCCAAATGACGCTGTAGATGTATGCGCTACACTAGATGCACCACGAGAAGACAGTTCGCGTACGGGTCTGCATATTCCAGAGAATCTCTGACATCCGGAAACTATGCAATTGGAATAGCCTTCTCACGGCTGGTGCATCATGGAACAATGGAGATAGTCGGAACGATGATCGACTACGTAATACCTGGCTGGTCGATATGTGTGCAAAAAGATACATAAGAACTGCCTGTCTGCATTCTCATCATCAGTATCAAAGTAACACAGACACTCCGAAGCATCGCGCTCTCTACTTCACACCGTCTCTTTGCTCAAAGTCACGTCGTCATTCCGCTGCCTTTGCAAGATGAAGCAAGTCACCATCATTTCTTCTCTTTCAATGGCCTTACTGGCCTCCGCATTGCCCGCGGATATTGGTCTACCACTCTGCGTCGGTGCTGGTGCCGGCGCTGGCGTAAGCGTTGGAGCAGGCACTGGCGGTAGCACGGCCGCAAACAACGTACCATTGCCTACTAGGAACCCAGTAACCAGCGTCATTGGAAGTCTCGAAAGCACTGTTGCAAGCGCGGTTGATAGCATTGGAAATCCTGTTCCAAGTATTTCCCTAGGCACAATTCCGACTCCTAGTGGAAACTCAATTCCAGTACCCAGTGGGAACCCAATTGGAAGCATTATCGGAGGCGTTGTTCCAAGCGGTATCGTCGATCCCATCGGAGTGAGCTTGAGCTTGAGCGCCGGAGGCACGGTCCCCAACCCTACACCAAACCCTGGTGGAGTAATCTCAAGCATCTTAGGAGGCACAGTTCCGAGTGGAAACCCGATTGGAAGCGGTATTGGAGGCAATCTCCCAAGCGCAACTGCCAACCCCATCAGTGGCGTCGCTTCGAGCATACTCGGGGGTACTGATCCAGTACCTACTGCAGATCCTATTGACGTTATCTCAAGCGTCTTGGGAGGTGGCTCACTACCAGTCCCGAGCGGAAGCCCTATTGGGAGCGGCATTTCCGATCCTGTTGGTGGACCCGCTTCAAGCACACTCGGAAGCATACTCTCGGTCCCCACTGCAAATCCTATCGGGAGCGTGATCGGAAACATCCCCAGCGCAGTCGTAAGTGTAGTAAGTAGCGTCATCCCAGCCATCGAAAGTGCTGTGGGTAGCATTCCTGGCGCTGTTGGTGGAAGCAACAGTGCATGCATGGCCAACCCCCTTCCGACCGCAAGTGCAAGCATCGTCAATCCCCCTCAGAGTGTGGGCGCAAGCATCATCAACCCTCTTCCAACCGCAAGTGCGAGCATCATCAGCCTCCTCCCAAGCGTGGGCGCAAGCATCGTCAACCCCCTCCCAAGCATGGGCGCAAGCATCATCAACCCCCTCCCAAGCGTGGGTGCAAGCATTGTCATTCCTCTTCCAAGCGCGGGTGCAAGCATCGGCAACCCCCTCCCCACCAGCAATCCTATCACCAGCGTTCTCCCAAGTATCGGGAACTCCATCGCGCTCCCTTCCTCAACGCTCAGCACCGTTAAGATTGTCAATCCCGTTCCCAGCCCTACTCCCGGCCGACAGCAGGTGTGTTGTACCGGTATCAGCGTGCTGAATCAGATCTGCGTTGTTTTGCCCCTGGGCGGCGGAACGTGTGCCGGGACGAAGAAGTCGTGTACGACTGACGCTGCATCTGTGAGTCACATCTCTTCTCTATTTGTTAGTGATGCTAATTTTCTACATAAGGGCTCTTCTCTTGTCAATATCTCGGCGCTGAACTGTGTCGACATCCTTTAGTGTTCAGAGAGCAGTGAGAAGGACATTGGGAGGATGCAGGCTTGTGTTACTGTCTCTTTAGTATGTTACTGTTTATTATACAATTGTTTCGAGTCAACTACGAGTCTTATTGGTTTTTCTTTTTTGAGTAAGTGTCGGCATCGCATCAACTTCCGAGTTCCAAAGACTACAGGTGAAAAGCTGCCTGGATATGTATCGTATTGAATCAACATTGTACCTGTATGTTTCAATTAACAAGACTTCAACCTACCCGCGGTTTTCCCCGCGACCGTCCTCTAGTGTGATTCACTCCCTCTAGATCGATACCTCCATTGCAGTGTATGAAACTGGCTTGTACCATAGACAGTGGCGATGTAAGCTACATAATAACGGAGTGTCATGCACCTTTCCCGAAATACTACATTCGTGATCAGTCGAAAGTTATATGTATCGAACGTCTATCGCCAGTACGAATGAGCTGTAGCCTTGGTGATCAGTCAAGCCCTTTCTAACGCCTGCACAACGTCCTGTGGCAGCGGCCCCTTCTCGAAATCCCTGAGGTTGCCTTCCAACTGCTCAAAGTTACTCACACCTACTACAACACCATCGTTACCACCCTTCACCCTTGTACGCAGCGCCGAATGATGGATTGTCCACCGCAACGCTGTCTCCAGCATTGTCAAGTCATGCTTCTTTGTCACTTCTTCCACGATCCTGAGGGCTTCCATGTTTGGTTTGTTCATTTATCTGTCGCGATACAGTTGACCCCACCGGTACGAATCCGGAAAGCGCCCTTCTGTAGGCGGTGTTTCCAGATCCCCCGATTTGATCCTGCCCGGAACTAGACCACCACAGAGAGGATTCTATGTCACGAGCTCCATGCCATACTTGCGCAGATAAGGAATCAGCTCTCTTTCGATCTCACGTGCTGTCACCTCATCAGATCTTTCCTCATGTCCCCTGGAAAAAGCAACAATTACTGAAGCAGTCGTAAATTGCCTGATAAATTCGGGGAAGCACCCAACCCCTTTCCTTCGCCACATTGTGGATTTCGGCGACCTCCCAGGCGGGATAGTTACTCAGGCCGAGCGCATTGAACTTGCCCTCTTTGCAGAGCTCATTTACCTCTCTCATAGTCTCTTCGAACGGTACGCTCCGATCTAGCGCGTGCAAGTACCATATTTTCACGCATTCGGCCTCCAACTCTCTCAAAGACGTCTCAAAATGCTGTCGGAGCTGGGCTGGGTGGTGCATGCCCGGAACTTCTGGGTAGATCTATGCATTCATCTCTCAGCATTCGACACTTCTGCACTGAAATGAGAGATGTCTACCTCAAAAGATGTCGGTCATGCCTTTGTTGCTAGCGTTAGACCGCGAGACTTCCATCCTGATTTTGTTGTCCATGCTCCTGCTGGCCGTTCACGTACATGAGTGCAGTATCGACTTTGTTGTAGCCTCTCTGTTGGAAGTAGTCGAGGTGAGACTTGAACTCATCTAGCTTTAAGATACGGGTTCCAGCGGTTGGGTGAGGTCATGAATAACCGTCAGTGACTGGTTAAAATCGATTGTCCGAATAGTCGACTGTATCTTGATGTTGTCGCAAGTTAGCTGGAAGGGGCTACTGGCTGATTACTGTAAGTCATTAGACCTAGGATGCCGCGCTATCTCTGTGGAGTGATGTGTGTAGAAGTCATTTAATTCGGTTGGTGGGTCGACTATTAGGATTGATTCTGGTTTCAAGATTACCACGTGCTGTGCTGCTTTTGCTGCTAGGTTCTGTCAGGCTTAGAAGTTAATAACATACAACGCGCTCGTCGCGTTCGCTTCCGCATTAGTGTTCGCTTATCATACGCTGTCTTTAGACGACCTTTGATGTTATAATCGGCGAGGGTTGCAAAATAAACAAAAGTACCTACAATTCTTGGGATGTAAGACGGAGACTCGGCAAGCATCTGCTTAAGAATCCCCCACGACTGCTTGCCGTTTGTGGTATATGGTACAGTTGCGGCGGGCCAAGTGGTATTGAATGATTGAGACACAAGCGGCTGTACTTCTGTCGATACATTCGCGCTTACTACGGCTAGGTCCAGACCCTGAGCGCTCAGGAAACATGCGTTACCATTCGATGCGAACACGAGTGGTGCATTCGCATTGACAGCATACACACGTGCAGTTGGAAGGTTAACTTCAAGCTACTCCCAGTATCCAGTATGCTGCCGTTGGGTCCGCTTCACCCGGGGTATCTAATAGTCCCATGTCAATGTAGCCTTGAGATGTTACGTTGGGGAAATCAGAGAAAGGGAGACGTATATGGCCAGGCGGCAATATGCAACGTTTGAGTTTGGGCTTGCGTACTGAATTTCATGCTCGGGTGAAAGTGCTCCCAGCACTCCAGTATGCCCCACCGTCCGTACGGGGTGGCAATGACTTTGAGATCGTCGGTTGTACCGTCCGACCAGATCTCTCTCTCCACCGCTTGGACGCAGTTTGTGTCGTACAAAGGTCGAACCTTCTGGCGATATAAGAGCTTGGCCCATGTACAGCGCGCCATCTTCTTTATGGGAAAACGCATGCGACATGTAAACATGATTGGCGGTAGCTGCCTCAATGAGCGATTGCCATTCAGGGGAATCCATCTTAAGCGAGTTGTCAATATAATTCGCAATCAGAGGCGCAAGGGATTTGGCATCCGCGATTCCTTTGGGGTAGCTGTGGGCTGAAGATCAGACAACGCGTGAGGGGTCGCGGTTGGATAGTTGCTTACCCAGGAAACCAAATCTCGGGAAACACAATGAGATTGGCACCGTTGCTAGCCACGAGCGACGCTATGTAGAGACGAGCCCATGAGCTAATCCTCGCCTGTCGCAGAGTGGTTGATAAACTTACGATACGGAGGACTGACGGAACGACATCGAGATGTATTGGACTATAGAGGCTTGGCTAGCTTGTCCAGTCGCCTTGGGTTTGCGCTATTCTGCCGTGATTAGGACCGGTCCAAAATAATACATATCGACATCACATCCTCATAAAAGTTAAGGTAACGTTATGATAGCAAAAAAATGCACTCTGATCCTTGTTCATCTACTGCTGAACTATCACATCGGGCGCACATTCTGTGTCGAGCTCAAGCGCCATGTCCACGATTGCATAGATGACATGCTTTGTGTCAGCATCGTCAGTGTCAGCAGCGTTCTCCAATCGTAAAATTCCCTGTTACTGAGACTTGCGACATTCCGCTGCATACAGTTTCAATGCCTTGAAAGGCTTGTTCGCCCATTGGTAATGGCCTGATGTCATCCATACGTATCGCGTTGTCAGCTGGTTTCGAAGAGGCTGGTCGATGCTGCCTTGGATCCCACGGGCTGGCTTTTCCCCTGATGCATATATGATCTTCTTGGGACCCGCAGATCTTGAAGCGAACTCGTCTTTCCGATTTACCCAAACCCTCATCCTCGACTCACATTAAGCCTGGCATAACGTGTAGTGCTTGACCAAATCTCGGAAGCACAGGCTCTCGTCCAAGCCCACAATATGCCTTTTCAAAGTATTCTTCCCATGCATGAACAAGATGCATCACGGCCAGGTTACGATCCAAACGTATCTGCCGATACACTGTCCGGCAGCAACGGTCCTTCAAGCTCTACAGCTATAACATTTTGGCCAAACGAAGTCATCGCTTCAAGTGCTGAATTCATTGGGACTTTCATGTTCCTTTTCTTTGCATTCGGCGGCACGCAAGTCTCGCACAGCATGACTAGTGATGCTCCTACCGCAGAGCAGTCACCTGATTCTAGCACACTTCTCTATATCGCACTGAGCTTTGGGTTCAGCCTGATGGTTAATGTGTGGGTCTTTTTTAGGGTGAGCGGTGGATTGTTCAATCCTGCGGTAAGCAAATCTAGCCCATTTGTCACGTACGAATGTACACCGATCTGTGCTGTATCAATTTTTCGAACACAGAGCAAGACTGCTAAGAGTACCAAACCAGGCGACACTAGGTCTGCGTCTAATTGGCGCTATAACAACAGTCCGAGCATTGTTGTACTTCCTTGCGCAGATTCTCGCCGGTATGAGCGCCGCTGCCGTTGTCGAAGCCTTATTCCCTGGTCCACTCAGGGTTTCCACGGATCTCAGTGTGTCTATTGCCAGAGGAATTTTCATTGAAATGTTCTGCACGTCTATTCTCATCTTTACAATCTTTATGCTCGCCGCCGAAAAGCATAAAGCCACGTACCTTGCTCCTATCGGGATTGGTCTTGCGCTATTCATTGCGCACCTAGTAGCCATACCTTATACAGGCGCAGGACTCAATCCTGCTAGGAGTTTTGGGCCTTGTGTCGCGACACACAGCTTTCCAGGATATCAATATGTGTATTGGATAGGTCCTTTCATGGGTGCTTTATTAGCGTTTGTTGTCTACAAGATTGTCAGACTGGTTGAGTGCGAGGTGCTTAATCCAGGACAGGACAGCGACAGTCGCCAGGTATGCCTGCTGTACTACGTTTTGTACTGGGGTCATCGGACGACGCTAAAATCTCACATCGGTAGATCAGTCGACTGGACTCACGAACCGATCCGATTGGAAGAACGAAGAGAGCCGCTTCATACAACTCTACTGCGCTGACTGCTACGGAAACAAATCCCGTAATGAACGATTCTCCAGGTGGAAGACACCAAAATCGAGTTTCGAACAACCGGTAAGAGCTGTAGATGATAAAGCGTCATTTGAAGCGCGATGGTCAGGAAGAGGAAGTTAGGATGAGAGGGCAGTAAGAACATTGGCCCTCTCTGTCAATGTTGCTGCTTAGTATAGCTCCACAATCTAAGGTCACCAGAGTGGCTGTCCTCCGAAAATGAACACAATATCACTCACGTTGGAGGTTCGTGCGTGGCACACAAAGAACAATTTATAAAAGCCAGCTGTGTCTAATTTCTGCTGATCAAGGTTCCCGTAGATCTCATGGAATGATCTCTACTGCCCGTCAGCAAAAATTGCCTGGCGGTGGGAGAATTGACTATCTGGTCGACTCGAGATTTTCCATCCGCATCCGCAGTTTCGCATGCAATGTGTCTCTATTCTTTGGACATCTCCATACCGCGGTCCGTTTTAACGCAGAAATAGCTATTATCTCCTAGTTCACAAATATCAATCCTTTGTTCAGCCATCTTTCCAATTTGTCCCTAATCTTTATTAGGTTGCTTCTGACCACATTTGCTACAGAACTTGTCTCCACGTCCGCATTCGTGCCCACAGTTTGGGCAGAACTTGGCTCGAGCCCTCTGTTGCTCACCAACACTCGGACCATAAGCCGTATAAGGCGGCGCATTACCCATCTGATTGGTGTTGCCGTAGCTAGCTGGCACTGGATCTGATCGATATGCCAGGTTCTCGGCGGTTTCGGTCCTGTTCCTTTCCTTCGCTATTGCTTCTTCTATTGCTAATTGGGTACGCCTCTCCCTCTCTTTTTCTTCAAGCAACTTCTTCTGAGCGGCTCTCTCTGCGGCCATCTGCGCTTGCGAATCGCGTTCGGCTTGCCTCTCGACTTCGTGTCTCGCAGCAGATCTTGACGCTCCCACCAGTACAGCAGCTCCCAGGATGGGTCTCCTTCGCCCGTACATTCTATGCCTGGACACATGTTAAGACACTGTAAACGCATATTGGTATTTGAATTTGGCAAACCTGGCTGTAAATCACGATGATTTTCGGCGACTTCTGACCTTTGGTCGGATACTGCAGGTGCAAACCGGACTTGTTCAACGCTCTAGGAAGGCGGATAAATGGTCGGTGCAGAACCTTCGAGGTGCGATACTCTTTTGCCGAAAGGGAGAATTTCTGCAGAGATATTTCAGGTTGAGTCTTTGATAATGCGCGGTGGACGACGATCAGTTGTGGCAGACAGTCGAAATGCTTTAGGGGTTGTCATCAACAGCACCTCCAATCAAGCCCTTTTAGGTTTCTGTGACGACGGTATAGACAGCTCAGATATATCGCGCGTGAGAAGCATATGCAACAACCACTCCCATGAAATCACACTGGGAATAGTGCACGAGGACACTGATGTCATGCCACCACGCCATTCCCAGAGCTATGGTCCATAAAGAACAATCCAGATCTTGCGGTTCCATATAGCGATTCCGTTTCCAGGTAAAAGTAGCGTGAGTGGGCTGGTAAGAATAAGCTCAGCCGCTTACTGCTGTACTAGTTCGCGAAGCTGAACCTACCTGCATCCACAGTGGATATCCTTTACGGATCCCCGTCCTTTAGCGTGCCCATATCTCGTTGCTCGGATGACAACAACTTAATTCGAGCGGGTATCGTTCAACCGCCCTTCACTCCTCCACTGGCGAATGCGCCTAGCGACACCGATCACGAGTTTCAGCGATTGGTAAATCCAAGAGCACATCGCTTAATTTCAAGTCAGGGAAAACGACTCAAAGGGCAGCCGTTCAGTGCGTCGAAGACAGGATCCATAGGCGCAACTGAGGCTCAGAAAGAGCCAAGCTGCATGCGATGTGGGAGGTACGGGAAGCTACTCTCGCTAGTTGCGAACGTATTACATTGGTGCTGGTGAAGATATACACATCATCCTTCACATGAGTGGCATGAGACAGCTTCAAGCTATGCTCGATAGTAGAAGGCACAAAGGAAATCTTATAGGCTGTACTAATCTGGTTCGGATGACAGACCCTGGCCTTGACCTGTCCAATCACTTACGGAAGTTTGCGGACCAGTACTCACGTCATGCAAACCAAAATCTAGAAGAGCGTTATGTAGGCGGAAACGTCTGCACATTCTTTCAACATCTCATTTTTCGCTTGAACTGGCTGAGGTTGGGCCTGGTCTCTTAGGCGTGGGCCCTTGAGGCTAGTCCGGACGGTTCCGATTGCACACGTGTTGAGACCCTAGGCTGAAAGAGCGTAAGCGGTATGATACTTCTACACTGCGACCCAGCCGTCTGGTGCTGTACCTTGAAACAGGTTTCAGGTCGCCGCGTGCCCGAAAGCTGTAGCTGAGTGTGACCGATGCAGTGCGGCTGGGAGGACAAGATCCCGGTGTGCCACGTTAGCGCGCAGCTTTGGCTGTGACGACATTAGGGGCCAAGCAACTGCCGCGAAGCCTCCAAGGTATATTCGAACTCGATTTTTTCAACTGTGATGAAACATT
The DNA here is from genome assembly GCA_001599375.1 of Phoma herbarum. Taxonomy (NCBI): domain Eukaryota; kingdom Fungi; phylum Ascomycota; class Dothideomycetes; order Pleosporales; family Didymellaceae; genus Phoma; species Phoma herbarum. Next base: position 31,118 of record BCGR01000004.1, read on the forward strand.
CTTGTAGTCTCGTACCGTATCTCAGTGGCGAAATCATTGGGTGGCGCCAGCGCAGATCGTTCTTCCCCGGGAAACCCCACCGTAATCGTATGCGTACTGATCAAACAAGCTCAATTAAGAAGGGAGAAACCTCACCACCACCCGCCCGCCCGCCCGATTTGTGACAGCCCGCCAGATGTAGTGCACGACGCTGCCCCTTGAGAGCTGCTTGGGATTCCTTCCGAAGGCTACGACGAATCATTCTGAGATCGATCGCCTGAGATATATCGCCGAGCACATCTTAGCATTGCAACGCGTCAATCTCAAGTCGACGCATGGCTTCGTGGGTAACGTACTTATCCTGTGAGCGAGATGCCAGTTGTCTGCGCAGCACACAGATCACATCCACACCCTTCGTCAGCGTATACCTGGGTACTTTGAGAAGTATGGAGGGGTTACGGAACGATGCTCAGCACAGCCAACCCTTGGGCCCAAACGCCGGTGCATTGGCTCGGTGCTGCAAGCATATGCGCGCCGGCCAAGGATGTCACGGGCAGTAGAGCATGGTCTTGATTAAAAGTCTCATCGCCATACAGTAGTAGCGATTCTTAATGTCCATGAGTGCCGCCAGTGAATTCGTTAATACGTCCATCACTCGAGTTGAAAATTGTTCGAACGCGTGTTCTACTTCGACCTGCCAGGATGTTGGTGAAAGACCCAGCCGTTTGACACAATGCCCGCCCAGGAAGATCTCATGTGTCTCACATTCCTGCTAAGGTAATGATTCATTAAAGTTAGTATGAAGAGCTTTTTTGAGCTAGTGGGAAAATAAGAAGAAACGTTTGGTCTATTCGCGATCAACGGAATATTGGCCGTCGATGTGCCCATCACATTGAGGGCATAGAGAATAGAAGACAGAAAACTGCCCATGAGGTTGACTATGCAGCTGACAACGTGATTCACAGTGAGGGAGAAGTCTTCGATTCTGCGATGGGAATGCAGAAGCTCGGCGTTGTCTCTACTCATATTCTAAGTGCGCAAAATACCTGGTACGGGCGGCCATGGCGGATCATCACGGTTTTACAGAGGTTCAAATTTCAATCGAAGCCTAGAACGGGTAGACTGGAGAGTAGCGCTATTTGCGTAATTATCAAAAGGGCCGGTAGCACTTGCTCAGCTTCAGAGATTGGGAGTATAAGTTGGCCAGGCTTCCCCCTCGACGGAAGCTACAAAACGCGGGGATTCAAGTCTGCGTATTATCTACTTGGAACAGCCAAAGCTCATGTTACTCATATTTGCTATCTGGGTTCTTCTGGGCCAAGATCAGACCATTGCACAGACCGTAACGAATGCTATTTGGCCAAACACATTTCCTAAGCAGCTCGCTGCTGTTCGTCGCCGTCAAGGATTGACTACGGCGGAATTTCTGTACCACCACACGTTCGTTCATGGCCGCAAATCTTGGAATGCTCCAGATAGTGTCGATTAATCTCTCGCCTATGTTCAAGACCATATCTTCGACTCGGCCTATGGCATCAACACCACAACCAACGATCCACAAGCAAGCTTTTTTGGTCACAACGACATGACAAAACTCTACGGTCGGTCCCAGGACGCGTTCTCGACTCCTCCACCAAACAATTATACCGACACGGTCATCGGCCCCGACGGGCCAGCCTTTAGCGACTTCTCAGCAGCCATCAGTATGTACGGTTACGAAACGTTCCAAGACGTGAGCAACAGGTGTCTTCTTTCAGACTCATCTGAGACCTACAATGCTTTCTTCTGGCTGTTTGCCAGCGCATCTACCGCGAATAATACTTCATTCGACAACAAGACTTTTGCATCACCCATTGCAGAAACCCTTCTTGCTTCCCTCCCTCCCGGAACTATCTACAATGCCAGCATCCACACGCCTGTTCCCGGTCTCGATTCCAGGTGCTATTATGGCGGCTACAACAACCCGACGCTCAACGCGGTGCTGAAATTCTGGCTCTGCGACGACAACAATGCCGTCAGTTCCTTTAGAAACGCTCAGATTGATTTGATCGCTCAGAACGATAAGCTCGGCATCGATCTGTACAACAGCTTCGTCATCTTCACTAGGGCAGTGCTCATCTACGATCGGACGCGGAGCATTCCCTTTGACACCGAAAGAGCGACGAAGGCTGTCTTTGCTGATCGCTTGCGGGGCGATGTGGCTGGGCCACCGCAATACCATGATCAGACCATCGCAGGGTGAATACGGTGAATACCCACGGTCTATTTCAGGAACATCATCAGCTTGGAATCTTTGGGAATTGCTCTATACCGCAACTTGAGTTGGATTTACGTTTCGTGAACTGAGGCGTATCCTTAGGTCAAGCTCAAGAATGTCAAATCACAGGCCATATCTCCCGTCCATTGACTGCATTTGTGCTAAGCTACGCTTTTGTGGTTTCACTATCATCACTTTGCGCGATCAATCCTTGTTCAGGAGACGTCGACCCCGAAAGTGAAACGTCGTTCTCGAAGAAGCAGGCGTCTTAAGAGCACGAATTTCGTCTAGACTGAGGAATTGATTAAGCTACTCTTCTATCTCGGTATTACCGGGAGCAGCGCGCAACAGTTACACTGCCGTTGTCCTGTGCCGAGAATGATGAGAGATTGGCGTGCAAAGAAACTGCCTGTTTACTGCTCGAACAGGTAAAGCTACTTCTGGATCCATACTCTATTGACCACAAGTTGCAATTGAAACCCAGCCTCAAGATAATCTCAATCCCAGAAAAGTCTTGTTGTGATGTCTCGACCAACCTGAGCGTGAGTGTTCAATTCTGCATTCGTAATCGCAGCGACGTGATGTGGAAGTCTCGCCGAAACGGGGGAAAGTGATCTATTCTAGAGGCATGCGGGTGTTCCGCTTGCGCACGTACCCAACCACGGCACTCGTGTCTAACGCACTTACGTGGGCAATCGGTCCTTGTTTGGAGTCCGGGCGCCGCAGATGCAAGCTTGGTGCGCAGGGAAAGCTCCCCTGTCTAAGGACGAACGGCCCTACTAGATCGATCGCGTTGTCCATGTTGACATGAGCGACGCGGACGAAGCGCTGTGGTCTAAGCTGTCAATTCCAAGTGAATGCACGATCAAAAAGCAACGCTAACACTCGGACAAGAAATCTCAGAACTCTCGATAGCTCGCAAATGCCTGACATTACTCCGGTCTAAAATGCTTTGTTACTCGTACAGATCTATATCACACTTACAATATCCACCTCACGCAGGCTTAACACCCTTGTGAATGGCCGCGATACCGTCCGTCAGGTTCTCATAACCCTTCCCTGGAATCAAGAACCCAGCATCCCTGATCATACCGCTGAACTCCTCCTGGCTGGGGAACCTGGCAATCGACTCGACCAGATACTGATACGACGCCCTGTCGCCAGCCACCAACTGGCCAATGTACGGAATAGCATTGAAGCTCCACTGCTGGTAGACTGCATTGAACAGCGGATTCTCCACCTTGCTGAACTCCAGGCACGCAAACACACCGCCGGGCTTCAATACCCTGTAGGCCTCCTTGAGCGCGACGTCCTTGTGCGTGAAGTTGCGAATGCCGAACGCGACGGTGTAGAGATCAATCGAGTTATCCGGGATCATGTCCAGCTTCTCCGCATTCGCTTCGACGAAGCGCAGGCGCGGACTGCGCGCATACGGCGTCTGCAGGCTCCGCTTCTTGCCCTCGGCCAGCATGTCGGGGTTGATATCGGCGACGGTGACGTTGGTGTGTGCGTCGTGGTTGATGTGGCTGGCGTGGTCGAGCATGCGGAAGGCGATGTCGCCGGTGCCGCCGGCGATGTCGAGGATATTCCAGCCCTTCTGGGCGTCGGGGGAGGAGGGAGAGGTCAGCGGGTTGCGGCCCGGGTTGAGGTTGCGCACGAAGTGGTCTTTCCACAGGCGGTGGATGCCGAGGGACATGAAGTCGTTCATGGAGTCGTACGAGGAGGCGACAGAGGAGAAGACGCCGCGGACTGGTCGGTTGTCAGTAGAGATAGCTGTAGGTAGGAAAGGGAGGTCGGCGTACCGCGCTGCTCCTTCAGCGCCTCGGCGACGGTCTCGAAGCCAAAGTGCGTCGTCCCATCTTGCGCATCTTTCTGCGGCGGCGGTGGCGGCTCCTTCACGCCTCGCGGTGCAGATGCAGCGAATCCCCTGACCGACTGCCTCCCCACGCTCGTCCTTGCATCGAGCAATTGGCGCCCTATCCGTATCCGTGTCGCTTGCATGATGGCGATGGTGAAGGAGCGTCAGACGCTTGGCGCGACTTTTCTAATGATCCGCGCTCCGCTGCTGGTGTACGAGGAGCTCGTTTTCCATGAGGAATAGCGTAAAGCTTGGGCCCCGCGCACCCCACTCAACACCATTGTTTACCTCTCCATATTGACTTCACGATCGTATCACTCGACCAAATCAAGCCTGATTTTTAAAATTCGACATGCCTGTGACGCGCAGAAAGCCCTGCAAGAAAGTCCCTGAAAAACCGTATATCCCTAAGACGTTGCGGCGTGAGCTTTTACCAGTGGAGAAAGCGTACGCAGTGGGAGCCATGATCGCCGGTGCATCACAGTACTCCTTGGCCAAACAACTCCCTGTGACCCAGGGAGCCCTCAGCAAGCTTCTGGCCCGCTCACAGGCACGTGCAGAGGCTGCCCAGCTGCCTCTATGGGATCCATACGTTTACCAGACAGAGATAGGACGTGGCACCGAAACCTTAGTGTTTTCAGAGGCCCAGAAACAGGCGGTGATCGCTGTTGCCACCCAGAACAAGGAGACCCGTGAGAAACAAAGCTGGCAGGCAATCGCTGACGGAGATTTCTCCCATCTAGACCTCCCTAGGCCTCTCACAATCACGGGCTTCGAAAATATTATGTATGAAGCTGGGTACGGGCGCCGAGCTCCAGGACGTAAACCAACGCTCCACGATGGGCAGAAGGCCTGCCGGCATCACTGGGCGCTCGATCACAACCCAGACCTGCACGAAGTAGGCGACAATAAGGGCTTCAATTTTCGACGAGTAGTATACACTGACGAAACACCTGCTAGAGTAGGAGAACAACGCGGCATACTACGTGCGTGGGCGAAGGAGGACGAGGTCTATCACCCTCACGTTAAGCGCCCGAAAATCCGCAACAATTGCTCCCTACAGTTCTACGGAGCGTTTACCTACAACGCGAAGGGCCCTTGCCATATCTACAATAAGGAGACGCAGGAGGAGAAACACAAGGCAGAGGTTGCCCTTAAAGAGGAAAATCAGCGCAACAAACTGCAGAGGGAGGCGCTTGTCCCACAGGCGCGCGCTGCCCTCAGAGAGATAGGTGACAACGCGGCCAATAGTCGCGCGCGCCCATGGACGAATAAACACCAACTAGCCCGCGGTGATCGATCGCGCGGAGGCGTCGACGGATATCGACACCGAGAGGAGGTCCTCAAGCCTCTCCTCGTGCCATGGCTTAAGCAATTAGAGAAGGAGGGCCGACGTCCTATCCTCCTCGAAGACGGCGCTCCAGCTCACAAATCACGTATCGCCACAGAGTATCTGGAGGTGTCTCACATAGAGAAGCTCCCTTGGCCAGGTCACAGTCCCGACGTCAACGCAGAGGAGCATGCATGGCCATGGATCAGACGTCACCTGACAAAGGACTTCACACCGTCCACATGCGCAGCTGAGTGCCGTAAACAATGGGTCTATGAGTGGGAGCAGATACCCCTAGAGGTGATCAACAAGTGGATAGACGGCATACCCAACGTTGTACGCCAGATAATCAAGCACCATGGAGACAACTGTTTTCATGACGGCGGAGGCTAAAAACGCACCCTCAACACCAGAAAGTCGCTCTAATTGTCCTAATTAAGAAATACAGCATATTAAGAAGCCCCTATAAGTTTATTTTACTATCTAATTTATTGTTTGGGTAGAGTTCCCATAGAAATTAGAAATTCAAGGTGTTGCCAAGATATGCACGCGCCAACGCTATTCCTCATGGAAAACGAGCTCTTCGTATTCCGCCGCGCTGGCACGTGCCCTCGCCTTGAGTGACCGCCTTGAGTGACGGCTCCCGCTCGGCTTAAGGAATCTGGGGAAGCCGCTCGGTCTCGGTACAAGCAACGACAACGTCCTTCCCGAACGATCAAAACCCCAAGCCGCCCGCACTCATGTAGTTTGTGCACCAAAATGTCGTTCCGCTATTCTGCGAGGAGACTGCGACCACAGAGACTGCCCACCACTTCAAATGCCCCCAACGCTGTGAGAACACCATGGCAGTGCCGAGGTGTAGCTTCGACTGCCAACGCTGAGAAGTACGATATACATTCTGCCAGCGAAGCCAAAGCTGACTTTGCTTAGAGTCCTCTTCCCGGGCGCACTCAACAGCGAATTCACAAACACGCTCTCCTTCCTGCGGCCATCCAAGTCCAAGGACGCTATCCCCACATACCGCTGCCTCAACCAGTATGGCGAGATCATTGACAAGAGCGTGGGCGCCGATACCACCGACCAAGAAGCGCTGGAGCTGTACAAAAACATGGTGACACGTACTTGCTCCCTCTTCCTGCCGCATCCTCCACCGCAACCGTACTAATGCCTGACAGTAAGCATAATGGACCTCCTAATGTTCGAAGCCCAACGCCAGGGACGTCTCAGTTTCTACATGGTCAGCGCCGGCGAGGAAGGCATATCGATTGGATCAGCCTCAGCCCTGCATCCCAGCGACGTAGTCTTCACGCAGTACCGCGAGTCCGGAGTGTACCTGCAGCGCGGCTTCACGCTCACCCAGTTCATGAACCAGCTGTTCGCTAACAGCTCTGACAACGGCCTGGGTCGGAACATGCCTGTGCACTACGGCAGCAAGGAGCTCAACATCCACACCATCTCCAGCACTCTAGCGACGCAGATCCCGCACGCCGCAGGCGCCGCGTACGCGCTGAAACTGCAAAACTCGGGCATTGTGGGACGCATCGGGTCACCGTCCGCCAGCGCAGACGAGAAAGAAGTCGAGCGCGTAGCTGTCTGCTTCTTTGGCGAGGGCGCCGCATCCGAGGGCGACTTCCACTCGGCGCTCAACATCGCCGCCACGCGCCAAGTGCCCTGCATATTCATCTGCCGCAACAACGGCTACGCCATCTCCACACCTACCAGCGACCAGTACCGCGGCGACGGCATCGCGGCACGAGGCGCGGGGTACGGCATCGACACGTTGCGCGTCGACGGGAACGATATCTTCGCTGTCCGCCGCGCGGTCAAGCAGGCGCGGCGCCTGGCGCTGGAAGACGGGGGCAGACCCGTGTTGGTGGAGTGCATGGCTTATCGGGTTGGACACCACAGCACCTCCGACGACTCATTCGCGTACCGGCAGAAGATCGAAGTGGAGGACTGGAAGCGCCGCGACAACCCGCTCACGCGGCTCAGGAAATGGATGGAGGGCCGCGGGCTGTGGGACGACGCGAAGGAGAAGGAGTTGCGGAGCAGTACGCGCAAGGAAGTCCTCAAGGCGTTCGAGACGGCGGAGAAGCAGAAGAAACCCAATATCAAGAACGCATTTACGGATGTATGGGAGCATGTCACCGAGGAACAGCGCGCGCATATGACCGAGATGGCGGATATTCTGCAGCGTTACCCGAAGGAGTATGACCTTGATGGGTACGAGGGTGGAGCAAAGGGTTTGGAAGAGTTGCTGCAGAAGAAGTAGACCCACAGTCAAAATACACATGCAAGGTTCGACTCACATGTGTAGCGTTTGACGGAAAAATTGATGTAGTGAGCTTGAGGATTCTAATCGACATACGCCAGCCCATGTATTTTCGCGTTGGTTTCCAGGTTTACATGGTTGGTGTTGATTTTCCGAAGCAATTGATGCTGTGACGTTGTGCCGAAGAAGTTACACACCACAGAAAGTTGTTGACGTTCGCCACGATGACCAACGTCACTTGTGCATGGTAAGCTCTCACAAAAACTTCCAAGGGCACGTTACGCGTTGGCAATGTTTTCTTTTTGAAGAGTCTGAAAGTCGCAGCGCACCTAATATTGATAACAGTAGGAGTATATTCAACCTTCCTAATCACGCTTCACCGCCGCTGACCCTAAGGGCCCCCAAAAGAAAATACGTAGCGCCATCCCAACCAGCTGACAATCTTATGTGAAGCCTTGACCCAACATACAAGCGCACGTGCGCGGCTCCGAAACTTCGATAACGCCATGCGGAGCTCCGCAAAAGTAGTGTAAAAACAACGCTGGCTAAGAAAAATGCAAGACGGAAGGACAGATGATATGCGCCTACTGATCCAACTGCGCCGAGCTGGTCAGACTCTGTCCATGAAGGTAGGATATGCAAGATGCGTCGTTTTGTTTGGTGTATGCGCGTATGCTGTGTGCGCATGGTGTATGTATCCGATGATTATGTGTGGGCGATCGACGGGCGATGATGCTAACGGCCCCATGGCGACATGCGCTTTCCTGCGATGCCCGAGCCAGAGCTTCCTGGTGCTTCCTCGAGACTACGTCGCGAGCCGCCGGCGCCGATCTCGCTCATCTGAAAGAGTAGAGGTTCGTCGTCTTCTTGACCAAGGCCGCGACTGGAGAAGCTGTAGCGGTTTGGTCGCTCAGTGGAGCTCGTAGCACCTGACGACGACCCATGCGAGAAGAAGCTTGTGCGGCCGCGTGAGCTGCCGGAGTATGTGCCGCGCTTGGCAGGCATATTTGATGAAGATGATGGTCGTTGCGCGTTTCCTTCAAGAGGGTCGATCTCCTCGGAACCCTGGTCGTGTCGGGTTGTGCTAGCGTCCGTCTCTGCCTGTGCAAATAACCCGCTAGGTGTCAGCTCTTTGGCCTGCCCGGCCTCGGTAAGTGGCAGACTGGCAGCGCGACCGTAGTTGTCGAGATCATCTTCAGGATTGCGATCTTGTTGAGCAACCGAGCTAGATCGGCGATTGAAAGTCCGCTCCCAGTGTCGAGGCGAAGTAGGGATGTCGATGGCGTTAGTGCTGGGGTCGTCGCCCTCGTTCGGCACCTGAGCGTCTGCGGCATCCTGCTCTCGATTGGGCCGCGAGGAACGGCTTCGTCGCGGCCGTGGCTCGTACTCGATGATGCTATTGGCACTAAGACGAGAAGGGATCGCAGGCGTGTGTGGTGTATGCGGCGAGATCGGCTTGCCAGGCGATGAAGCAGTAGACACTGATGTGCCGGCGATCATAGCAGGAACGCTGGAAAGCTGCCGACTTGATGACGACGATGAGCGATGTAGCATAGTCGACGAGGACACAGAGTCAGACAGCGCTGCATGCGAATCCTTAAGTCGCTGATACTTCGTCAGTTGGGCCGTTGTCCTACGCATGGCTGATTCTTTCGAGGCGTTGTCACTCCGGTTGAAGCTCTTGAGCTCCTTCTTTGCTTCGAGCAGTTTCAGAAAATCCGAAATGTTATCGTCGTCTGACTTGACTTCGCCAGAACTGCCATCCTCGCCTTCGTTCAGCACGTCCGACCCTCGTTGCAGCGAAGATGCCACGCTGCCCTTGCCACTGCTCATGTTGTCATCCTCGGTCTTACTGCCACCGCTAGTCGAAAAGCGGTTCCTGCGATGACCAAAGCTGCTACTATACTTGATTGGGGCCGGCCGTGGCGAACTTGAGGCTGAAGAGACAATGGCAGTTTCGTTAGGCAGCGATGGCGTCCGCAAGGCTTGTTGAGGAAGCGCTGTCAACGAAGTACGGTTGCGAGGCTGCAGAAGTGGGTTGGGTGTGGCAGTACGCCCAAATGAACTGCTTGGACGGCCTAGGGAGCTGCCAGGCGATGGTGGCACTGCAGGGCCTAGGGCAGGTGAAGATGACAATGAGCCAGCTTTGAAGGGCTGAAATGATACTGAAGTTCGTCGTTGGAACGGCACGTCAGCAGATCGCAGCGAAGATTTCGATCCCTGGACAGTGCGGTGATTTGGTGGCAGCTTCTGCGGTGGTGATTCGGTGGGTGAAGACGAGGGCATGTCTCGTACTGCACGAAGAGCAGAGATTGGGCTTGTCCCCGTCGCAGGTCCAACTTGGTGGAAGGTGGACAGACTGCCGTATGCTTGACCAACGTCAGGCGTCTCCTGCGCGTGAATCTTGCTAACAGGAAGTGAACCGGGCACAGCCCCTCGTTGCGACTGATCGAAGTAGGTGTTGTCCAGACCCATGAATTCAGAACTCAGCAAAGATTCCGAGTCTTCAACGGTGAACTCGCAATTTGTACGGTACTGCACAGAGATTCGCAATGGTCCAACTGGTGAATGGGAAGGCTCGAAGTCTTGGCGGTCGGTGACGGGTTCGTCAGATTGGTACAGCGGCAGGTCAATGGTGTCTACGTGTGGGCTCTTGAAGTTGCCGTTTGTAATGCGGTAGGCCAGCTTCAGCGCGGGTGAATTCGCTGGTTGCTTGGCGACGATCTTGTAGTACTTGAACGCTGGAATGAAGCGTATGTACGTGTAGAGTGCTCGAAACAAGACAACGGCCTTCTTGTAGACGTTCGGCAGGGGATCGTTAAGCCCTGTGGGGTGCACCAATGACTTGTCACCCACGCTTATGGTCCAGCGCTCCAGCAGCACCTGTGTTGCTTTGGCTGAGCGGCCTGAAGAGGCGTTGTCCAAAGCGCGAGACACATCCCATCTTTTGCCATCGTCGTCGCGGATGACCAGCGACTGCTTGTGTCCCAATGCCTTCGTGTCCAGGAAGATCTCAATGCAGAGGGGAGGGTGGTCGCCGGCCATAGCATCCATCGTCTTCCACTCGGCAAGTTGCTGCTGAACCTCATCGCTGTCGTCCAGCACCACGTTGAACTTCCCTTGACGTCAGTACGTTATCAGGCAACGGTCGGTCGATGGTACTCACCCATTTATTCTGCCTTATGCCGCCGCTGGTGTTGAATGCCTGCGGCAGTATGACTCGAGATGATATGATAGTGAGAGCGGCCTTAGTAAAGAAGTTCTGCGGTACATCAGCTTGCGGTCCAAGAAGAGGCTGTCCGAAGGGACGTACCTGTATGACCTGGTTCACCTTCTGGCTGTTTCTCTGATCAGGAGAAGCCATGTCGCTTTCTTCTTCATCAGGACCTCTGTCGCTGTATGGGTCGGTATCGGAGTAGGGCGAGCCGTACCGCTGATTGTTCGTTCGTGTAGGGTTCGTCTGGAGGCTGTTGGCGGCCGAGGCTGTGCGCGGCGAGGGGCGTTGATAGGGAGAGGGCTGCATGGTGCGGGAGGCCTGCTGCAGGAACAGGTACGGAGGGTATATGGGCGGCGGATGCTGGGATGCGGTTATGGGCTGTGCGGCGAATACAGGTGAGCCCTGGGAGCCATCACGAGTGCAGATGGCTGGGTCAGCGGCGACAGTCAAGGATGTCTCCAGACACACGCTGGGTTATCGTGCAGGGCTGTGACAGCTCAGGCAGCAGCCATGTCGTTGATCTAAAGGGCGCGGAGCTGGTGGAGATAAGGCTGTCGCGCTTGAGCACCTTGAATGTAAGGTACCAGTTCTGCGGTGGGCGACGAACGTCAATATGCAGGTGTCGTTCTTAGATGGCGATTATGGCACTAGCTGCCACACGAGCTGTCGAAGCCGTCTGGTAAGCAAGCAGCGTAAGAGATGTATCAGACCGTGTGGAGTTGGAGGCGTGACAGTTGAGCGTGACTCCAGCCAAATGACGATGGCTGCTAGCTCCAAGACAGACAAGGGCCAACGCTGATAGAGAACGGAGGACTGATAGCGGAATCAGGTCGCCGGGAAGGGAAGCTGTGGGAGATGCAGGAGTCAAAGGAGCTGCAGTAGAGAGAGCGCTACGATCTATGGCGCCTTCAACACGGCCCTGCGACTCTGGGGAAGCTCGACCTCATCTTCTTTGGTCGTAGTCCTGGCCGATGCACGCGAGCTGCTCACCCTGCGGCCTGCTCAGCGGCTATTGCCGAGATACGGGGACCACGATAAGAGACCTCGACAAAGCGGCTCTCAGCGGTGGACCGTATTTAAATCCTCAACAGAGCCGATGAATGCAGTTCAATCGGAAATGTCTCAAGAGCAAGACTCGACTTCTATTCTCGAGAGGTGTCGCGCTGCTCGGCGGGCTGGCTGTCATCTGGCGACATCGCACGCCATTGGCCGTTATGCACCGCCGTTCCACGCGCCTCACCTTCCTCCCTGCACAACTTGAAGCCAACCGAGCTTGACCGGTAACGCAAGCTGCACTCTAGGCTTCGTGTGCTACCTTCAGCGCGCCGGTCAAGAGTCATAGTCGTGCCTGGTGCTGCCTGGTTGCAAACAAAGCGCGCAGAAGTCAATGGTTGCGAACTACCCAGGCAGCTTCATTGTCCTGGAGGACTAGGATGCCCCCATCTTGTATAGCCTTTGCATCGTTGACGTTGAGACCTTGCCTGTACATACTTGGCGAATAGTCTGCAGGAAAGCAACGATCTACAGCCGTGCGATCCTTCCTGCCAATCTCTGCATGATGATATACTGCTTAACTTGGAGGCATCCAGCTAGCTGGCGTTGATATTCACTAGTATTGTGTTGTCAGAAGCCATGCTGTCTTTGTGTCAAGCCTTCGTTTTACGTCGAACACTGCCCTGACATCAACCGACGTTAAGGTCCAGCTCTTTGGACCAGGTTCTGCCGCTCACCGCCTGTGGATGCTCGGCGCGTGCACCTACATCAACGGCGATCCATAGGCGCGTCGAGCCTCCCGTGTTTGATGCTGCTATAATATAGGCATCCGAGGTTCGGTCCATTCCTAAGTATGGAACACTTGTCATTCCACTGCGGCGCCGCAATGATGTCGACCTCCATCATGCAAGAAGAGAGGCTCGTGGAGCGCACTGGCCATTGATTGGTTGGACTCATGATGAGCAGCATAGACACATGCCACCAGCAGTCGCATCGTCCTCTATACCCCGCCGGTCCCAAACATAAAGTGACGCACCTGGGGCATCTTTGTGAACTGTAGCAAGTGCTGCACTTATCGGTTTCCCCAGAAGTACCTTCTCGAGTGCCAGAACGAACCTCGCGGTCATCAACAGCGACGACCGGCTAACCCCACCACATTTCGCTGCATCGTCATAGACCCAGGTACCGAGATACCGCACGCACCGACTCCGACCTCCGTGCAAACAGACTCCGCCGAGTCGAAACAGCCATCGAAAATTTGAGCGAAAGCTAGAACCGACTATTCTGAAGTTTTCTACCCATATCGCGTCCATTCGCCACCCCACTACTAGCACAATTGACCCGAGCAACCGCGTTCTGTCAACTTGCCACTCCCCACGAACGCGCTTTAGTCCCACGCCTCAATCCACGTCGAAACGCAATACGCATACGATACATAACCAGAGCCACTCATAGTCTATCCAGGAGATAGATCTGCCGAACGACCGCGTTCGGCGCACCTTTTGGAGCTCCACCTGTTTCGCAGCCAGCACCTTTAAACACGCTTTGGTCCTTGAGATCATAGCGAGGGGCAGGCACTCGTCGAAACTTCGGTAGACTCCCAACACCATTTGGCACATGAGCGGCTATCTCTGGAAATACTATCTCGAAGATGACGTCGACAATTTCCGGAATGTCGTCGCATCCAGCACACAGTCGTCTCGCGCAGGCGCACAGAAGAGTCACGTTGGGTGGCAGAGTGGAGGACCCGGCGCCGCGGTGAACAGCAGTCCAGGCAGTTACAATGCTTCACCAATGTTGGGCGCAAAAGGGCGCAAACCCGCTGGCGCGAGCTTGACTAGATCAGACATCAACAGTCGCGACTCGGCAGGCCTCACGATCTTACATCATGCCGCTTCTTCAGCAGCCGAAAATGCTGTTGAGTTTGCGCAGATCTTGTTGGACCATCAGTGGACTGACTTGTATATTCAAGACGCAGAGAACGGATGGACGCCGCTACATCGGGCCTTCTACTTCGGCAATATCGCAATCGCTCGTCTCATCCTCAATCGCGACGCTCAGGATATACTTGGTCAGGGACATGGAGGCTTCAATCAGCATGCGCGCGGCCTGGTCAAAATCAAGGACAAGGAAGGCTATGGCCCGCTCGATTTGTTCTCCATGACTATCAAGGACCGAACGCTGCGACCAGAAGAAGCGCCGATGTTCGACTCAGACTCGGACGACGAGATGGCGCATGGCGACAGTGGAGACATGGACGACGAGTTACGCAAGCGGTTGGTTGTCCCCACGACCGTCCTTGGTGGCGACGAGGTCTATACCTTCGGCAGTAACAAGAACGTTACTCTAGGGTTCGGCGACCAGGACGATCGCGCATTTCCCGAGCGCGTGGTATTGCGGAGACCGGACCACTTGCTTCGCCGGTTCTACAAGGAAGATCGAGAAAGGCATAGCCAATTTTGGGCTACGATGGGAGTCGCTCTCCCAGACGCAGGCACACAGACGCCGAAAGGACCTGTGGATCTCCCTACGCACATCCGCAACACCCCCATCGTCATCCAGGACGTGCAGATGTCAAAGCTGCACACAGCTGTGCTGACGACCGATCCCATTTCGAACCTATACATGTGTGGGCACGGGACTGGAGGACGTCTGGGCATTGGCAGCGAGACCACAAGCTACCAATTCACGTGTGTCGAGGCTGGCGGCTTGGGCAACAAGAAGGTTGCGGCAGTGGCTCTGGGACAGAACCATACTCTCGCAGTCACGGATGAAGGGGAGATCTTTACATGGGGCAACAACGCATTTGGTCAATTGGGCTACAGCCTCCCCAAGCCATCACTTAAAGACGACGATCCAATTTCGACGATTCCTCTGCAGATATTTGGGCCTCTGAAGCGTGAGCAAATCCTTGGCATCGCCGCTTCGCGCATCCATTCTGTTGTCCACAGCTCAACTTCGCTCTACACCTTCGGCAAGAACGAGGGCCAGCTGGGTATAGTCGACTCAGACGCTCGATCATTGGATATGCAAGTCACGCCACGCAAGATAGCAGCATCACTCTTCTCATCGCCTATCGCCACAGTGTCAGCTATCGACGGCGCCTCTATCTGTATGCTTGAGAACCGGGAAGTATGGGTCTTTGCCAATTATGGCTACTCGAAGCTCAACTTCGCGCTCGATGGCTTCACCAGCAACTTCCTTAAGGAGAGTTGGCTAACCACGAAGTACGATACAGCACCAAATAGGATCCAAAAGATCACGTCTGGTGGCGACACCATCTGCGCTATGTCGACATCTGGCGAAGTTTTCACCGTCGCTGTGAGTCGCCGCTCAGATGGCGTCCAAGACACAAGCACATCAACCACGAATCCGAAGCAGATACGCAAAGCTCTATCGACACCCTACCGCATCTGGTCTTCTAAAAAGAGTCATATGGCTGCGAGGGATGTTGATGTGGATCAGGATGGCTCCATTATCTTGACTACGGAAGCTGGTACCGTGTGGAGACGCACCAAGCGTGCAACGATCAAGAGTGCAAATACCATTGCAGCAGCGGAGCTGAAGCCCAAGGACTACAAGTTTCAGCGTGTGTCTGGCCTCACTCGTGTTGTCGCCGTTCGTGCCTCTGCGTACGGCGCATACGCCGCGGTGCGCAAGGACTGCGATGTTACGCGTAACCAGATTGGCGTGGATGAGCCTGGACTTTGGGAAGATTTGGCACCTCTGTTGTCGTTCTACGGCATGCACAATTACGAAGAGTCTTCTGATGACGACGAGCCGGTACCACGATACTGGAACCGGCCTGGTCAGTCTCAGGCGCTTCACAAGCGTGTCTTGAAGTCTAACGATCTCGAAAAGGAGGTGGCAGAGGTTTTGGAACAGGCATCGATGAACTCCGAGAATACCTACGACACGATCATTGGGACTACAGTCTCTGATGTACGCCTCCCAGTCCATGAGTTCATCATGTCTGGTCGGTCCCGTGTGTTCCGAGACGCGATGCTCGACTTTCGGTTGAAGAGCTCCGGCCATACCATTTCCGAGCTACTGACCATCAGCAAAGAAGGCGAAACAACCCTTGTCATGTTTCAAGGCCTGGACTTCTTGACCATTTTTGACTTGGTCTTGTACGCATACACCGACACCATCGTTGACTTCTGGAACGTAACTCGACATGCGCCCGAATTGGCATTCCGCTACCGATCGGTTCGTACAGAGCTTATGAAGGTAGCATCACGATTGGAAATGCGACAACTCGAGCCAGCTGTACGACAGATGGTTAATCCCCGGCGATCCTTACACGTTGATCTCGAAGTTGCAATCAAGGAAGCCTCGTTCTTCGAAAGTGGAGACGTCATTGTCGATCTTGCCGATGGCGAGATGCTACTTCACTCTGACATTGTGTGTCAGCGGTGCCCCTTCTTCGAGGGTCTGTTCAGAGGTCGCGCAGGCGGCCAGTGGCTCTCAGGCCGACGAGAGGGCTCCGCACCTGTTCACATCGATCTGAAGAACGTTGACACGCACCTCTTCAAGCTTGTCGTCCGTCATCTGTATGCTGATGCTGGCGAGGAGATCTTCGACGATGTGACGAGTGAGGACCTCAACGATCTGCTTGCGTTAGACGAGCTTCTGGACCATGTCATGGACGTCATGTCTGTCGCGAACGAGTTGATGCTTGACCGTCTATCGCAAATTTGTCAGAAGTTCATTGGTCGCTATGGTACGTATTCCTTCGATGATCATTTTACTCAAGCTTACTTACCGACCAGTCAACGCCCGGAATGTCTGCTCATTGCTCACTGCTGTTGCACCGAGCTCTGTCGCAGAGTTCAAGGATGCAGCTCTTGAGTATGTCTGCCTCAGTCTGGAGGCAGTCATGCAGAACGGGTAGGTGATGCAATCGTGTCTTCTTCAACTCACGCTAACTGTCGCTAGATCCTTGGACGAGCTTGATGACGACCTTTTGCACGAGCTGAACGAGGTCGCGCGCGAGAATCAGCTGGCGTACTTGCCATTTGCGCGAAGTGGACGTGCAGAGGCTTTGCTCTTCGAGCAGTATCCTGAGCTTGCAGAAAGGATTGAGCGAGGAAAGCGTGCCAAGATCGACGCGATCGTTCTCTCCAACAAGTACGCCAGTGCAGACACACCCTCAGCGTCTTTCAGAGCGCAGAGTCTGGAAGAGGTATCAGCCTCGCCACTTCGACAACGCAACAGAAGACGAGCGTCCAACCAGACCAAGATTGAAGCCAAGAGTCCAACTCAGACACCGCAGCTGAAGGGCAAGAACTCGGCTGCAGATCTGATGTTTGAGATGTCTGACGGAGAGGATGAAGACGAGGGGTCATCGGATAAGATCAAGCCACCGCGATTCACTGGTCGACAAGAGCCATCTGACTATCTGCTCATTGGCACACCTCAGTCGCCATGGGCCACCTCTACCAAGCAAAAGGCACCTGGCACCATTGAAGATGACTTCATCTCGCCCAGCTCATTACCTCCAAGCGCATTGTCGGGTACCAGGACACCGAGCCAGCCATGGGGTGCAGCTCCCTTGGCAAGCGCAAAGCTCGACCTCAAGGACATCATGGCACAGACCTCTAGCGATAAGCCTTCTGGTCTGGCACTGGGTCTTGCAAGAGAGGAGCGCGAACGTGCTCGTGCCGCACAACCCAAGATGTCTCAGAAGGAGCGCAAGCGACTGCAACAAGCTGAGCTTCAGGGCCTCAAGGTCGAAGCCGCGCAACCAGCACCGCCAGCTGTATCTCCATGGCAGGCTGCATCCTACAGGAAGCCGAGTGCGAACCAAATTCTGGCTCCGTCCGCAGCGACACCTCCACCCCAACAGCCTTCGCCAAAACCATCACCGCAGCCGGCACGAGTGACAAGCACACCGCAGCTCACTATGCGCCAGACCGTTGCTAAGGGTAAGGGCAAGGGTAAGAACAAAGACAAGGAGGCCAATGCGCAAGCTGCATCCTCGCCCTCGCGACAAGCTGCCTCCGAGCGTGGCATGTCTGTATCTAACACACCCATCCCGGTGCCCATGTCCGTTCGTCATATTCCTCTGCCTTCTCACTCGCCCTCCTCTCCAAGTCAGCATCTCAGTATGATGGAGATCCTGTCTCTGCAGGAGGCCGAGAAGACATCGATCCGCGATGCAGCAGCAAAACGAAGTCTTGAAGAGATTCAGCAGGAGCAGGAGTTCCAGCAATGGTGGGAGGCGGAGAGCAAGCGCGCCATCGAAGAGGAAGAGCAAGCAAAGCGCGCTGCCGAGCGCGCTGCCAGGGCTGCTGGCAAGGCACGTGGCAAGGGTCGCAGCGGTGGAGCTGCGAATGTCGCTGGTGAGACAAAGCCAGGAAAGGGCAGAGACGGGAAAAAAGACAGGAAGCCAAGCGAAGAGACTAAGCGGGAGACAAAGAGCGGCGAAACAGTCAACGATCAGCGCAAAGAGAAGGCAACCAAGCCACGAACACCCAAGCCAAAGCTCCAGCCTCAGGCTCCTGTCGCGGAACCCAGTGGCCTGCAAACACCTAATCCCGAAGCACCTGTCTTTGTACCCCCCACTGGGCCAAAGGCAGATAACATTGCTCACAACGGCCGCGCGAGAGGTCGCGGCGGGCATCATCGAGGCGGTCGAGGCGGAAGCAGTGGTGCGAGAGGTGGAAAACCGTCCGCACCCCCGAGAGATGTACAGAGCGCGCCTGCTGCGCCAGCACAACACGCTTGATGGAATGTAGTTGCACGAGCTGTATATGCATATACCCGACAAACCATTATTGATTACCCAAACCTCTTGACAATTGCCCTCTCACAGCTGCGCTGAAGAGTGGAGTGACGAAGTCTTATCATTTTATGACGGGGGCCCTGATCTAGGTCTTACTCAGAAAACATTAAGGTAGCCGACTTTCTTCTGACACCTTTGCGCTCTAGACCTATTTCAGCACGAGCAGAGATTGTGAAGCCCCATGATGCTGCCACCTTCCTCGCAGATCAAGGGCATGGGTACAGGACTTGTTGTGGAAAAGCGCATATAGCAAAGACCAGGATTGTGAAGCGTTGCTGGTGGAGTGGATCTCGACACGCCGGCTTTGGTCGAAGAGCGCGGCGGTATCAACTGTTTGAAGTGTCCATCTGGCCGCTGGGAAGTTGTTGTGCGATGTGTTCTTGCGGCAGTGGTATGCGGTATTGGTCGATGTGCGGAATTGGCATGCGGCAGATGCTGTGTTGGTAGGATGTGCGGCGTGGGGGCGGCATCGTCGGCAGGTTCCTGCGGCATCGTTTCGCGGCTTCTCTATCTCGCTAGACTTGCTATGTGTTGGCTCAGCCATCGATAGAATGATCTCTTCGCTATCTCAATAAATTGTGAAATTGGATGTGCCTTACGCTAAGCAAGGTCGCTCAAGATTGCATAATCTGCTTTGGTATGATTTCAATATTATATGTTGAGTCGTTATCATTCCATACGAAGAAAGTGAACGCAGGTGTAGCGGCCGTAGGCATAGCCGTCTGTTTCGTGACAACAAGATTGACCCTCGACAGGCGTTATCAGCAGGTGTACCATCTCTTCGCAGTCCACAGTTGATAAGGTTCAACGAACTTTGCTGTCTGTCGATCTACAAAGGCCAATGATGTATTTAACAGAGCATCAAGAGGCCTTGTCTGTCAGCGTGCACACCAGCGACCGACTTGAGCCCTCGTCAACTTACTCCCCTCAACATGGATTTCGTCAAACTGCTACTTGCTAGTGTGGCCTACTTCTCCTTAGCCCAAGCTTCGACCAATGCCACCAATCTTACAATCGCGCTTGTGAGGGCTCCGCCGCCGAATTGGCCTTTACCGATATACGAGTATGACTGGGGGACAATCAAACCCAACTTGAACACGTCAATTGACGCGGGAATTCGGTATATAGCGCAGGCCAAGAGCGAAGGTGCGAATTGGATAGTGTTTCCCGAGCTGTGGTTCCCAGGGTGAGTGGTTCCATCCCTACATCGTTACCTCAATTCGTGAAAGTCGTCCTCACAGCTTGTCTGCTTTGATAGGTTTCCTAAGGGCTCCGAGCACAATAACTGGATGTCGACGCATCTGCCTGCATATATCGAAAATGCAATGGTTGTTGGAGGACCAGAATGGGTTCGCCTCATCAGTGCGATCCAAGATGCCGACATATACGCCGGACTGAGCTTCGCACAGAAACTAGGCGACAATTTGTTCATGTCTCTGGCGCTGATATCTCCCTCAGGAGATGAGCTCATCTTTCGTCAGAAGCTCCGGCCGTCGGGCGTGGAACGCGATATCTTCAGTGATGGTTCAATCGATCAGCTCAAGGTGGTTACCTCTGCATACGGACGAGTTGGGATGCTTGAATGCGGCGAGCACCAGTATCCGAGTATGACGTTCGCGATGCAAGCACAAACCGAAAACTTTCATCTCGGGCCGTTCCCATACATGGGCGACGTTGGTGACGACAGATACCTCTGGTGGGAAGGTGCGCTTGCCAACACCGGCACAATGGGCCATTACTCCAACTTAGCAGGAGCGTACAGCTTTGTTCCTGCTATTGGGCACAGCTTTGTTGTCGATCCTTTGGCTCAAGTTGTCGCCTCTACCAGCGCGAACGCTAGCTTCGAGCAGTCTCCGATACTCTATCACAGCCTGGATACGAGCAAATTCAATGTTTCTAGGACGTATGATCCCGACTCTCAGGTCTCCTGGGCTGTTCTGCAACAGATGAATGATGCCTTCCCCAGGTACATCCCTAAGATGGAGGGTAAACTAGTGCCCAGGAAGAACGTGTCGATTCAGGCTCTACTTGGTGTGAAGTAGATCTAAATAAGTTCAGTCACGTATCTCATTAGTGAGAGGCTTTCATCTCCGGATAGCCAAGTGACTTGGGTCGTTGCTAGGGTTGGCAGTAATGGAGAGAGAACGCAGTGGAGGCACAGGCCTCCAAGCATATTTGAAATAAAGGCACCATTCTTTCTTCTTACACAGCCATTGACTGTCTTATAAACCCGTGATGTAGATTGTGTTTCCACCATGCCAGACACTTAGTGTGATCAGCGTTACGTAGTGTGAATGTTAGTGCTTGCATGCCGATGGATGAGACCGGTATGTTTAACAGATGGCGAATCGTGGATTCGACCGCAACAGAAGTATTTGAGAAAGAAAGGGTCAGCGTGGTGGAGAGAATATCATGAGGTCTTCAAGGGGTCGCGGAGCCCGCGTGGTTCGTTCGCCGCTTCCCGAAGATAACCCGAAAAAGTGGGGTTATTTGCTCAAACGCCCTCTGTCGAGCTTCAAATCCATGCTCAAGACAAATCTAAGGCTCTGGTTTGCATGTAAGGCTCGGCTTTTATGCTTGAAATACCTTTGAGATATGCTCATATCTACCGCGGCTAATTTGCCGCACTTATATAGATGAATAGCATCTGGAAATGCAGAGTGCCCGGCGCAAGCTTCGCTCCGCTGTTCGTATGTTGCCCTCCATCCTGGCAGCACGTCAGTCAACATGGCCGCCGCAATGCTAGCCCCACGTCATAGCCAGAATATGAGCGGCGCCACAGCTGTCAAAACGCATTTTGGCTATGCCGATCAAGTGTTTCCTTGTACCAGCACTCCGGAGGACTGCCTCTATCTCGACCTCGTCTATCGCAGCCATGATGACTCCATGCTTTACAGTGGCGTCATGTGGGCCGCTATTGGCGGCATATTATTGTTGTGGGCTGTCGGTCGACAATCTGCGCGTTTGCAGCTTTCCGGAATACAGCTACGAAGGGAAGTGGGAGAAGACGTGCCACAACGCCGTAGCGCACTCGAACGACTCCGACGAGCCATCCCATCCTACGCTCGACGCTATCTTCTGCCCGATGCTGCCAGGCCCATCTTTGGTCGAGTGACTCGCACCCAAGTCTTGACGCTTGCAGTCCTAACCGGCTATCTCATTGTCTTCTCCTTTGTCGGTTTGATCTACCGCTCATGGCTCGCTCCTGCCAAAAAGTACCCCGGCGTTACCAACCCACCTGGTATGACCCAAACGCGTACCACGCTGGGTCCTTGGTCTGATCGCATTGGGGTCTTCGCATATGCGCTGACGCCCCTTTCTGTCATGCTTGCGTCTCGCGAGTCTATTCTGTCGCTTGTCACTGGTCTGCCATACCAAAGCTTCAACTTCCTCCATCGCTGGCTTGGATATGTCATCTTCCTGCAGTCCACACTCCACACTATTGCCTGGTGTATTGTCGAAACCCGTCTGTATCAGCCTCAGCCCTATGTATGGCAGAATATCATAAAGCAGGAATACATCATCTGGGGCGTGGTTGCAATGGTCCTCTTGTTACTGATGGTTCTTCTCTCTACACCATGGGGTATCAGGCTCACTGGGTATGAGTTCTTCCGCAAGGCGCACTACGTTTTGGCGATGGTGTATATCGGTGCAATCTGGGGCCATTGGGAACAGCTCAAGGTCTTTCTTCTGCCTGGCCTGATAGTTTGGTTCATCGATCGCGGCATCCGGTTTCTGAGAACAGCTCTCCTCCACTACACCTTCTTGCCGTCAGGACATGTGGGATTCCGATCGGCTTCTGCTAGGATAACGCTCTACAAAGACGAAGTCCACGGCGATGTCGTGCGCTTGGACTATGATCATCCCCAAGATGCATGGGCTGTTGGTCAGCATTTCTATCTCACTTTCCCAGAGAGCAATATTTGGCAATCGCATCCATTTACTCCAGTCAGTCTCCCAGTCTTTGGCGCTGATAGCCAGAGGCATTCATATATCTTCCGCACAAAGAAAGGCGAGACAAAGAGTCTCGCTGAGCTATCAGTCAAGCGCATTGCCCACAAGGATCACGAGGAGTCGCACGAAGGATTGTTAGCTGGGGCCCGCGTTTCCGTTCTAATGACCGGCCCGTACGGCGAGCGTACAACAAGCGACCTCGCACCTGACGCGAACATTATTTGCATTGCCGGCGGAACAGGCATTACTTACGTACTCCCGGTTCTCCTTGATCTAGCGTCTCGTCCGCAGAGTCCCGACCGTCACATGACACTTATATGGGCTGTTCGTCGGAGGAGCGACATTGACTGGATAGCACCAGAGCTCTTGATTCTGAAGCGCAAATGCCGCAATCTACGCACTAGTACACACGTCTATGTCACGCGTGCAGGAGAAGAAGCGAACATCGCACCAGGCGCTAAGTCCGAGAAGGCGGCTGCAACAGCCTGCACCAAAGATCTCAATCCTACGTCGAGCTCGAGTTCTTCATCCCAAGGTACCTCTTCTGCGCTATCTGTCCACGGCGTGTCGGAGTCAGACCTGGATCTGAATCACTTCCAGGCCAGACCTGACCTTGACGCTATTGTTTGTGAATTTGTTGCGGGAACAGTCAGAGGTGGAACTGACGTCTTTGCTTCCGGGCCTGGTGGCATGATCAGTGATCTCAGGCGGATCGTAGCAAGCACCAACAAGGGTGGGGATGTATGGAAAGGGGACAACAGGTGGGACGTGCGATTGACTTGTGACGATCGGCTGGAATGGTAGTTTGTCCGAACTCCAATACCCGCAGCGTAATGAAATTTCTATCAACCATTGTTCAACCACTTCTCAGCATCGACCACGCTCTGCCAGATCCGACATCTATTCCAGAGACCCAGTGGTATCTCTTCCCTTTCCGGGGAATGCGCCATAAGCCTAGGCACATCGGCCAATAACCTTGCTACGCGTTTCCAGTCCCAGTAATTATCTTCCGAGGAATCCATAGTCCTTTTTTTAATGTTAGGTATGAGCTTCTGACAGGATATCCAGTCTAGACCCCAAATATGTGGCAGCAACTCGCCACTAAGGAGCCTTTCGCGGAAAAAGCGCTGATCCAGTGACACTTGATGTGCCAGGGTAGGAGATGTGAGACGCAGGCTGAATATTGCATCGATGGGAAGAAAGGCAGCGACTTCGTCAATAATCTCCTTCGGCAGATTTTCGATGGCGCTACAGTTGTGCTCCAACTCTGGATTCCTCGGTCGAGACGTCTTGGCTTCTGCAGGCTTCAGCGATGTCAGGATGAAATTCTCCGCATCTTCTGATCGTAGTGGATCGGTGACAAACTTCAGATACCCATATGTATAATTCCAGTCGTCGTAAGCCCAGTACTGCATGGCGCCAAAGTGTTTGTGTGGCCATAGTATACCTCCCTCTCCAGGAAAGCGCAGACATGCTTTTCTCAGTATATGGTAGTAATACTGGAGGGACATTGTGGTTGTGTCAGACGCACAGACTGTCTGCACAATCGTGGCACAGGCGCTGTGCATAGGAAAGAATGAATGACCATTGCCGTCAGGTTCTAAGACCGGTACACTACCATAGCCGGGAGGGTGGAAGGCGATGTTGTAACCGCATCCGACCCAAACGTCTGGGAAGAACTCAGGAGTCGCATCTACGTTCCTCTTAGCGGTAGCCAATTCTGTCTGTGTATCGTCGTCGTCAGAGTCATCGTAGACTGGCAGAGCTGATTGCATGCCAAATAACTCCACTTTCCCTAGCCACTGCTATCACAATTAGACCATATACGCAAGTCTAGGTGTCCATACTGCACCTCAAAGTATTCGGCTTTAAGCTGCTCAGGCGTTGCGCCTGCCTCGGCGACTCGACCTGTGACAATATCATCATATGGGTCATCGGGAGGCCCGCCACATACGACGCAAAGGATCCAATGAATGGCCATCTCGCCAGACGGTATTAGTGACAGTGGGGTTTTTTGAGGTCGTAGGCCAGTCTGAGATCGGCGTTAGTGTAGTTGATCGGCGATTGCGGAGACCCCGCTCCCAGCCTCAGTTTCTGCTGCACCTCACGCATCTTCAACAACCATTCTTAAATCTGCAGCACGTCGGAGCCAGGCTGTACGATACTGCTTGTGCTTTCGATCCTGCTCGTGAGGACGGTCAGCTTCTCGCGCGCGGCGGGGGCTGCCTTACTCACCCGACCCAAATCACGTTCGAAGAAGCGCCTCTGCTGGAAGTCACGGATATCAAGATCCTGCACGTGAAAAACATAAGTCTTCAAGAGAAAGGAGTCTCACTCTAGCAACATTCTTAAGCTTTCTTTCCTTTCTTCCTTCAGCCCGATATAGCACCAAAATTCATGCCGGTCACATTGGCTCCCTAGTCAGACCTTCCTCCATTCACGTTTCAAAGTCCCAATATCTCGGAAGAGGCTCCCAAAGAATCATCCAGGCCGCAGCCTTTGATGTCCCCCAGACACAGATCGAACTGGGTACTACGCTCCTAGTCGATGGCGCATAGCAAGTCGACAACTCCACATATCTCGATTTCTTGGGATGTGATGTGATCCGCAGTTCCCGTGTCTGGGCAACGCCTTTCGATAAGCTCTTCACATGGGATGTCGAAAGGCCCACCACACACAACGCCATTTATGCCGGGGAGGCTCATGCTTAACACAGCTTTAAGATGACTACGAAGTCTTGATGTGGGCTAAAAAGAGAACGCACTCGTGCATGGAGTTGGTAAGCTTTAAGAGGCGCAGACCAGGTTACATTTTGTGTTCCCCGCTTTGATGTCCGGCACCTCAATTCACGATTGAGACAGCAAGGTCGTTGCATGCGTTTATCAATGCAGATTAAGGTTGAGATATGATCACGAGGACAACGAAGACACGCTCGCCGTGCTGAACGCTAGTCTGACATCACAAAGAATGGCAACATTGCAAAATGCTCATAAAATCATTATCGTAGCGATCCAACTCTGCTGACAAGTACTGAGCTCAAACCCAGTTATGCCCTCGACTCCTCACACTTCCTCGATCGTCTCCTGACACACTGATCTCGGTCGTACATGTTATGTTCCCAACGTTATCTTTCCCCTCTAAACTCCTTTGTGCTTCCAGTATGCTGTGCTCGCTATCGTTGTCCAGATCATGCTTCGGTCTCGACTTGTTCTCAGATACGTTCCCGTTCAGCACGTAGCTATTGCCGACTTCCTTCATGACGTAGCTGTTTCCTGTGCCCTTACCGACGCTCTTTCTGCTTCGCGATGCTGAGCCTATGATGCTCTCCGGCAGGACTCGGCGCAATAATGTTTCGAACGTTTTGCGGAGAGGCGGTAGAGAAGCGGTGAATGCGCCAACAAAGACTTCGGATACGGCAAAGATGGAGAGGTTGAGGGATGTGTAAGTTGGGTCGGGCGATGAGTAGAGAGCCTTCATCTCGTAGAGCTTGAGAGCGGATATGGTAGTGGTGCTAAGACCTGTCAGCATATGATAAATGGCTTAATCATAAGGTAGGAACTTACATCAGACCGAAGAGGAAGACAGCGCGAACTCCCCAGAGCGTCCGATTCGGTAGCTGGACACGCGAGATGTACACCAAAGGTGCGACAGTATAGATTAGATCGGTGAGGATGTTAGTTGCTGCACCAGAGTACCCTGCAGTTTGGTCAGTTGTGTGACTTCAAGCTCCTGTCATCTATCATGCGTACCTGAAATGACTCTGGGTTTGTCGCCCCAGCACGTACCTGGTCGAGTGCCTGCAACGTCCCAGTGTTTGGATATCGGCCGGCACTCGCCCAGCAAAATAATAGAGGGAAAGACAAAGTTGATACCGATATGTATGACAACCGAGAGCCATATAATAACACGGTACGCCTTGGAAAAATCAAGCATCAAAATATAGGCGCAAATGCTGAGCTTGATCAAGGCCATGCCATAAAGATTGAAAAGCTGGCCAAACCACAGCCATTTCAGGTATCTCTCAAGATTCGCCGGTGTTTGGATCGGATCCCACACATGTCTGCCGCCGCCGACCTCAGCTGTCTTGTACGCAAACACAGCGCCGATGACTGCCAATATCTGGAATGGAGGTCAGGTCCGCGTCCGAATGTACGATGGGCGACAGTCACACTTACGAATCCAGTCCATAGGAAGTGATCTGTCAACTGATAAAAGTTGCGATTTCTCCAGCTGGTGTACAGGCGCAAACCGACGAAAATCGAGCTGAATATGATCAAAGCAATTATCGGAATTTTGAGGTCCTTGGAGCGGTCGTCCAGAGGGAGCCCCTCAGAGGTCACCGCAACCATGATGCTGGACTAAAGACAAAAGAGAGGAAGTGTCGAATAGAAGAGAAGATGAGGCTGCCGACGCTCAGACCACACCAGGCGGTTAGACTTGCAGCACAATACTTGTAATTCAGACGGGAGGGTGCATTGAGCGGATTGTCCTCCGTGGATGGTGGGACGGGCTGTTATTACATATGAGATCACATATAGGCCCAGTAGAAGGTCCGCCGGTAACGTGTAGCCTATCTTGAACGACGGTCTAGCCAAACAGGGTGTGCCCGTGGTGCGGGTGGCTTTGCGTAAGAAGCGTCGGCTGCTGGAAACAATCGACCCACCAAACGACGCAAATCCCTTTGTCGAACGACCTGTCAATCGGATGGATCGTCGAAACATGTGCGGCACGCTGGACCTGCAGGTTCACAAGCCTTCGCACAACGGTGGTACCAAATTTGCAACCGTGATGGTCTGCGCCTCGCTCTCAGATCTGGTCGACGCATTATCGAGGCTTCTGGATTCAATACCCTAGATGATCTAGGTGGTCGAAAAAGCTTTGGCGCAACTGTGTGATGCTGTCAAGGCGAACCTTCGTGGACATAGAGTTCGCTAGCTAGCGCCACCGTCTGAAACTGTCGTTAGCTCCCCTAGACCCCTACGTACGCCACGGAGATGTTCAGATTCCTGGTTCTACAGAGCAACCGGTGTTTGCGATTCATTTGAACCACTCGGAATGCCGTAGCTTATTCACGTCTCTGAATTCCAGGCGCATGCAGGCTGCAGGTTCTAGTGACAATTAACAGAATCCATAGCGAATTCCAGGGTTGACTGAATTTGAGGCGCACTATAGCGCACGATCCCACCACAAAGTCGTCCACGATCGGGGAGACCGCCGGCTGAACCGATACGATGGCTGTACGTTGTCGCGTACCGCTGACATCTTCGTTCCTCCATCTCTCGCAAACGGGAATAGGCACGTTACCACGTGGGAAAATGGACACAGCGCCAAACAAGCCAGGGCCCGCTGTAAGTCTAACGCTTACTCGCAAGGTTTCGGTGGGAAACCTAAACCGGAATGCAAAAGGTAGATTCCAGCCTCCCAGCGTGGCGCCGGCGAAGCCGTGAATCGCGAGCAACGACAGAGTCGTATATGGCGTGACTTCGACAAGCTGCCCCGCAGTCTCTCAAATCACCATTGCGTAGCATCGGTGCGTCCGGAAACATGGTTAGGTACAACATCAATGTGATTAGGTGAAGTTAACATCAGGCAGCGTGGCCCCTTTTGTTGGATCTTCGCATGCAACACTGCAGATCCAGGAGGTTCGGCGGGTCATCGATGTTCATCTCGGAGATGTCAACCCAAATCTGGGGCAGTCCGCGCTCGACAGGAGGTTGTGAGAGGAAGGCGAAATTTTGGTAGCGAGATGATGTTGTCGAGACACGTGGGAGCCCCCGCTTAGCGGCGCGCTAGGAAGATCGTGCGGGAACGAGCCAGGTTCGTCGATTTGAATTCGCAGATCCAGTTCTTAGCCTCTCAGTCCATTGGATCTGAAACTTTGTGCCGGTTAAACAGCGGTGTCAACTGTCAGTTCGCCCTCTCTTTTGACAGATGCATGTCATCGACAGCGTGCGCGCGCCTGCGCGGGTTCATCGATACGAGCCTTACGCCATCGTGCCAACCGCCAAAACACCCGGGCGATTCGACCGCCACACCTGCTACGGACTGCGTGGAGATTCTCCCAAGCCTCGCCGCAATTGCCCACCGCTAGCACATATTGCTGGCAGCCATGGACCGTCACTTTCGCTTACTTTTGCTGGCCTAGGAGCAGCACCCATCTGTCAGAGCAGCCACCAAGGGTCTCAGGCCCGCGGTACCCCTGGATTACAAAGTTGCAGACTTACGTCTGTTTCTCCAAAAGACAGAAGTACGCCGTTGCATCCGTCTATCGCTTCGTACACACAAGTACGGTCGTCCGAGTGGATATCCATAGAAAGGCTTGCAACCGACCCGCAAATCGTTCACTCTGCAGAGGGAAGTGGTTCGATGAACCCATTCTGCCTGTTCGCCCACAGTCACGTATTGCCGAGCACCGAACTTTGGTAGTCCAGCCTTAAGGATTAGGCCGTTGAGTTTGTCCCCTGTTGAACATCTACTTACAAACCTTCGACTTTCCGCGCGCAAAGTCCAGGCAAGTCTCGCGGTGCACTCATTTCCGCAATTGCAATCCTTGACATTCCGCTTCTTGTCGATCTTTGTACTGTCGATTTCATTGTCATGGGGTCTCTTCTCAACGGCTTCTGTCTCTTCGGCTGCTGGCTGCCGTACATCCTGGGTCCACCGACGCAGACAGTCCCTGGTTCTGAGCCGGACATCGCATACAAGACCTATGACTATATCGTTGTAGGCGGCGGTCTCACAGGTCTCACAGTGGCCAATCGCCTGAGTGAAGACAGCAGTCGTATGTCGACCGAAGTCACTACTCCAATGTGTGCTGACAAGAGGCAGGCACGGTCTTGGTCATCGAGAATGGCTACATCAGTGATGACATTTCTACTCAAGTCCCGTCGTATGCCAACAGCTTGAACACAGGGCTGATGTACGACATAACGTCTGCTCCCAACGCCAACATTGGCGGTCAGACGAAGCCTGTGTGGGTCGGTAACGTTGTCGGCGGCGGCTCAGTCGTCAATGGCATGGCCTTTGACCGCGCATCCGCTGCTGACTATGATGCGTGGGAGCAACTGGGTAATAATGGATGGGGTTGGAACAGCCTCCTGCCCTACTTTAAGAAGTCCACAACATTCACACCACCCACTGACGCCGAGGTCAAAGCATGGGGCATAACGTATGACGCCTCATACTATGGCACAAACGGGCCCATCCAAGCCTCGTTCCCCAAGTTTGAGTACCCGGACATCGCGACCATATGGGCGGCATACAAAGCTCAAGGTGTCCCTCTGCCCAGGGAGCATGCTTCTGGCAACGCCGTTGGCGCCTACTGGATTCCCACCGCTCTGCACCCGCAGACACAGACTCGATCAGATGCTAGGAATGGATATTACAACCCTGTAAAGGGTCGAAGCAACCTTGTTCTCGCGCAAGGGAAGACAGTGAACGAGATTCTCTTCGACCAGGGCTTGCTTACCGGGTACAAAGCCAAGGGTGTCCAGTACGTCTCGCGCTCCGACAACTCTGTCAAGCAAGTCTACGCCAGCAAGGAGGTGATCATGGCCGCTGGGTCTGTCTTCACTCCTCAGCTTCTTCAACTAAGCGGTCTTGGGCCCAAGGACGTCCTGAACGCTGCAGGGGTACGCGTTAAGAAAGACATGCCCGCTGTAGGTGCCAACTTGCAAGACCACCCCAACGCGAACATGCAGTTCGACCTCAAGAACCTGGCCACACCGAACCCACTGTCTGGTCTTGACCCGGCGTTCAACGCATCAGCATGGGCACAGTACGAGAACAACAGAACCGGTCCGATCACCCAAGCCCACGGAAGCAGCCTCGCCTTCCTCAGTCTGCAAACGGTGACGGACAAGTACGAATCCATCGTGTCCTCGATCAAGAGCCAAAACGCACGCTCCTACCTTCCCGCCGTATACGCCGACTCGAAGCTCCTCGCCGGCTTCACCAAGCAACGCGACATCATCGCAAACCTTCACTCTCGCGCCGACGCCGCAGTCGCAGAATTCCCAATGGTCGCATTCGGCCTCGCCATCGGCGCGCTGCAGCGTCCGCTGTCGCGCGGCACCATCACGCTCAACCCAGCCAAGAAGTACGGCGCGCCCATCGTGCAATGGAACACGTTCCAGAACCCGATCGACCGCGCGATCATAGTTGAGATGGTGCGCTGGCTGCGCCAGCACTGGGCGCGTGCCGAGCTGAAGCGGTTCGAGCCTGTTGAGGTGGTGCCCGGCACGGGCCAGAGCGACGACGAGATCATCGACGCGCTGATTCAGACCAAGGCGCTCGAAGCCAGCTTTGCGCACATGTCTGGCAGCTGCGCGATGATGCCGGAGAATCTTGGCGGCGTCGTGGCGAGCGACTTGCTGGTGTATGGAGTCAAGCAGCTCAGTGTTGTGGATGGAAGTATCATCCCGCTTGTGCCGGCCACGCATCTGCAAGCTACCATGTATGCTGTTGCTGAGAAGGCGGCGGATCTCATCAAGGCGAGGAATCCGGTATCCATCTTTAGTGCTTTCAACATCTTTCAGCGATTCAGGCTGTGGTAACTTAGGTCACTCACTCCAAACTTCCTTGTATATATTATTCCATTAATGGCAAACATTCGGCTACAGCACTTACCCAGCGTCAGATTCGACCTCGACGGTCGTGCAAGTGAAGACTCAGTAATATGCCATCACACGCGGCTGGCATCCTTGCGCATTACGGGAAGAATGTGGAACGCTCTTACTGAAAAAGTGGAAGTTGAAGAGGAAGTAAGCCTTGTAGCTCACAACATTGATAGCGAGACTCCTGAGGACTGCGACACATGCATTCGAACGAGCCCTGAACTGATTCATCAAACAATTCAATGCTCCCACCCCTTCGCCCAAGAATAAACGCACTACCCACTCTTGAATGAAAATTTGTCCACTCTACGCCTCACTGGCCACCTCCCGAGCGTTCTCTTTCACGCTCTGCTTTCCCTCTGCCACACTCTTTCGCGCCTTCCTCGCCTCCACTCCCGTCTTCCTCTCCACCCTGATCTCCTCCATCACCTGCTCGTGTTCCAAATCTTTATATTTCGCCCCGTAATCCCGCCAGCGCATCTGAAATGCAATTATTACCACGGGTAATACGCTTACAAGTTCGCCGAGCCCCGCCCACTGCGGCGGGATCTTGACCTCCTGTCCCCCTTTCTTCACCCCTGCGAACGCACCCGCTGCAAGCAGCACCGCACCCACGTTATACACGGCACACCACACAAAATTGGCGATGATGCGCCGGTACGCCGCTTTGCTCACGTCAAGCGCGACAAGAACATCGCCCAACCTATCCGTCAGAAGCACAACATCCGCTGCCCTCTTCGCAACCTCACCGCCTGCATGAGGGGAAGTGACATGCACGCCGACATCGGCCTGTTTGATCGCGACGGAATCATTCGTGCCGTCGCCGACAAACATCACGATGCGGTTCTTCTTCCTCCACTGGCGGTCCTGGAGGTCCTGGATGTACTGTCTCTTGCCATCCGGCTTGCAGCGACTCTTTGTGTATCTCTTGGGGATATCGAGGGCGTGCGCGACGGCGTCGACGGCGCCTTGCGAGTCGCCGCTGATCATGTGGACCGTGACGTGGCGTTGTTTTAGGGCGTGGATGACTTTTGCGGCGGCGGGCTTGGGGGAGTCGTGGAGCTTGAAGACGGCGGCAAGCGAGCCTTGGATGGTGACAACCAGGTAGCTGGAATTAGACTCTTCGACAGGGAAGTTGAGCCACTCAGGGTTGCCGGCGCGGACTTCCCAGTCTCTAGAGGTGGTTAGGCCGCTGATACCGCAGCCGGGTGTGCTGGTGATGCTGCGCACTTCGATGGGCGCGAGTTCCGAGTCGTCGTTTACACGGGTCTCCTTGGTGAGCAAGTGGTGGACGCCGAGGGATACAGGGTGCTTGTTGTCCCGCAAGAGACCAAGAAGGATGCGTTTGACTAGAGCAGGGTCCAAGTTGCCGTAGTACTCTGCGCTCGAGACAGAGAAAAAGCCGGTGGTGAGCGTGCCTGTCTTGTCGAAGATGACGTCTGTGACTCCGCGCGCGATTTCCAGTTTTTGCGGGTCACGGAAGATGATTCCGTAACGTGCTGCGACACCGCCTGCGATGAGGACAACCATGGGCACAGCAAGACCGATGGCGCAAGGGCAGGACACGATCAGCGTCGCAATGGCGTATGTAATAGCTCTGACCACAGCGTCTGACCAATCGCTTTTGTTGTGGAATCGGTCGATGAGCAGCCAGATGAAGAAGACGAGAGAACCAATCGCCGCAATGACAGGTACAAACCAGCCAGCGATGCGGTCAGCCAGCGCTTGAATCTTCGGTTGCGTCAACTCTGCGCCCTCTACCATTGTTGCAATCTTGTGAACCGTGTTCTCGTGCGGCAGTGATTTGAGGGTGACAAGAAGCGTTCCATTGCCGTTCATAGTGCCAGCATAGACTTCTGACTGCACACCCTTCGCGACGGGCATCGACTCTCCCGTGAGCATGGATTCGTCGACCTCCGATCCGCCATAGTATACAATGCCGTCGGTGACGATGCGAGTGTGCGGAGGCACCCGGAATTTGTCGCCGTATTGCAACAATCGGGCATCAATATCATGAGTGGGAGGGTCTGGCGAGCATTCATGGCTTGTTGGGATGAGAAGTGCCCGTTCTATCTGCAAGGATCGGAAGGAGATAGCTTTTGCTGCTCGATAGCGGGCATACTCGTTGATGACCCGGCCAAAAAGTATCAATGTGACCAGCAAAGTGGATGTTTCGAAGAAAGAATTGGTGTCCAAGGGTTTGCCAATAAAACGGAAAGCATAGAGTACAACGCTGAACACATATGCAGTGGTTGTGCTCAGCGTGATCAAGAGATCCATGTCCAGGATCCGAGAGTACCACAATGATCTGAGGGCGCTCGGTAGGAACTCGATCCAGGCAATGATCTGGACTAAGGAAGCCAGTGTGATCGAGGCGTGGGCGTATTCGAATCTCTCATGGTCGACGGGTGCCCACGCAAACACCAGGATAGGGACCGTGAAGACAAGTGCAGGAAGTAGCCAGAACAGTGCGCGCGTACTTTGCTTAGCGCCGAGCTCGAGACTTGCATGCGCTGGTGGTGGCGCAAGCATGATGTCGCTGTACCCGATTCGATAGAACTCGAATACCTCGCGTGCGCCAATCACTCTTGCATCGTAGTGGACGCATGCTTTCACAGCCTGTCGGCGAGTTGTGGAACTTTTGGCGGTCGGACGTCCAGATATCGCCTTTTCTGAAGTGTGAACGATTGCAACGTCGTTCGCTGAACATTCTGTCTTCCGATTACGCCCAGACATCCAGAATTGCTTGCGAGGTTCAGGACGGTCAACTGCGGTTATGCCAGCTGGTAAGTCTTTACGATCGAAAGCATGAGGATCAGGGTGAAGGAGCTCCAGAACCTGGTCATTCGGCCCGGTATCCTGTTCGAATGTGTACCCAGTCGCTGTGTTCAACTTCTGAAGTACAATATCGATGTTGAGTTGATTAACGTCCAGATCGATCTCGAGCCGGGCCAGGACCACGTTGACCTGATGGTCACGAATAGCAGCAATTCGACTGACAGCCCTCGTTATACCCGTCTCGCAGCAGCCGCATTTCAACCCATCGATATTGAGTACGAAGCGCTGAAATGCTGGAGGACCTTTCTCAAGGTCCAAGTGACTGATGTCGTCACTGTTTTCGCTCTTCGTGCCTGCGTCCTTTAGCACAAGCTCAGAATCACAATGGAGGTTCTTCGAGCAGCAAGTACCTCCGGACTGTGAGTGTCCGTGCGGATGTGTCAGTGCGTGGCAATGCAGATGTGAGTGCGGGCGGTGCGGTGAGGGTGTCCGTCGAAAGGCACTGGCAAGTTGGGACAAGAAGCGTCCGGATTGTGGGCGAGACGAATTCTTGGAGGCATCCGGATCCCAAGCTTGCGGGTCGGGAGCAGGATATCGGTTCTGCAGCGCAGATGGGAAGTCTTGGTTGGCAAAGGCGCCGTCGAGGAGAAGCTTTCGCTTAGCAGGTGGTGGAGGGCTTGCAGGCGGAGAATGATCCCAGCCTGGCTGATCTGGGTGTGGATTCGGCGAAAGGGTTCGCTCAGTGATTGCTTCGCGACTGATGCCGAAGAGGCGCTTCATTCTCGGATTTTCTGCGGCCGACTGGGAATTATCAAAAATGGATGGAATAGCGATACTTGGTGAAACGCGGAGAGGAAGCGGGCTCTGGAATGGCGAGTTTTGCAATGTGTCTGGAGTCTATCTCCCACGTGCCGCGATACCGTCGCAGCAGGAGCTTGCCACGATGATATGCGGAAGTCATAGAGCGCTTGCCTTGCTGGAAGTCGCGCGGGTAGCCATTCGCATCCGCACGGCTTGCAACCTACCATGATGGACTGTGCCGCGAGGTGTAACATGGTGTGTCATTGAGAGGCTCGAGTCGTATGTCGAGAATGCTATTGTCTTACCAGTGGGGTATTGTGTACGCGAAGGAGGGAAGGGCCGCCAGTGGCAGCTGCATGTTTCCTTCCGCGAGAGACGGGTACGACAGAGTGAAAGTGCCGTCCACCGTCCGGTCTCGGCCTCGCAGACTGACAACAGACAATCGGACGCGCCGTACAATACTTACTGTAGGGCAAGGGCGCAAATGTCAGTCAAGGACTCGGATCAGTAAGGTCTTCTGACCGTATTCACGTTGCGCCATTGCCGATAACTACTCCTCATCTGAAAGGCGATGTTCCGCGAGTCTGACCATATTTTTAGAGCGTGCAAGATGGGTCGTAGACGAGCCTGCGAGGAACGGGTTGAGGTGTGGAGTTGCAGGTGACGGTTGACGGCTGACGGTTGAGAAAAGCCCCACACGTGAGTTCGCGATTTGTTGCGTCATTGTTCGCAGGCGGCCGGCGCATCCTTGACTTGCACACAGCACCAATGTGAACGCCTTCCCCCACGCTCCTTGTGCGATTTGATACCCATATGCGCCGAGTGCGCTTTGTCCTGCTCCTGGCCCAGCTTTCCGCACATGTAACCTGCGCTGGACCGTCGTCCCCGCATCGTGCGCCTACTAATTAGGTGACCGACAGCCGCTAGAGACCATGGCCGGCACGCGAGGTCGCTCACGCAAGACAACCGACGCGCCAACACCGCGACGGTCGCTGCGCAAGCGAGAAACAGTGGAAGAAGAGCGAGATGGCCTTCCCGACGCGGTGCGGGAGATGCTGCACGAGGAGCGCGCTGCGAAGAGGGCCGCAGACGACGAAGACAAGAAGCCGCTGAAGAAGCGCAAGACGGCGCACGCCCAGCGGAGATCGAGCCCTGCCTCGAGCCCTGCCTCGAGCCCTGCGCCAGAGCCCCATGCCGTGAAGCCTGCAGCCAAGACGACGCCTGCGCGCCCGTCCAGACCTGCGCCGCCATCGCTGCCGCCCTCGCTCCTCCCGTATGAGCCGCCAACGAGCGATGCGCCCGCACAGCAGCCAAACCGCGTGCGGCAGACGATCGAAGACTCGGACGAGTCCGACGATGACAGCGACATGGAGTGGGAAGACGCGCTGGGTGACGGCGGCGACAGCGAGTCTGAAAGCGAGTCGAGAGCTCCACCCCAGATCGCCGACGTCTCCATCACGATAGGCGGGAAGAAGAGCGAAGAGGTCTCAATCAAGAAGAAAGTGCGGCGGCGAGCTATCACGTCAGTCGATAGAAAGAGACGTTTGGATATACACAAGATGCATCTTCTATGTCTGCTGTACCACGTCCACCGCAGGAATGCCTGGTGCAACGACGCCAGGGTGCAGTCTGCTTTGCGCAAGCTGGTCGAGCCAAACGTCTTGACCCGTCTCGTGCCGAACCCGGACCTCACACAGTACTCGGCCTCGAAACGCTTCGTAGATGCCCTGAACGAGCTCAAGATCATGTGGTCGAAACGCTTCAAGGCCACTGCGCAGGGCATGTCGAAGCCAAAGTGGGCAGACCCGGGCGCAGAAGTGCGCCCCTTCTCTGACTTTGACGAGCTGGACAGCCCCATGGACAAGGACGACTTCCGCACCGCCGCACGCACACTGCAAGGTTCGTCCGACGTAGGCGGCCAGCTGTTCTGCGCTCTCTTGCGTGGCATCGGCATCGAGACACGGCTCGTCTGCTCACTGCAGGAGCTGCCCTTTGCGTCCGCTGCACAGCCATCAACGCCACAGAAACCAGCCCAGTCCGTGAAGACAATCACCGTAGATCCGTACAACAAGAGTCCCGCCAAGAGTCCCGCACCTGCACGCAACAAGAAGCTCTCGCGCCTTGAGCGCATCATGGGCGAACGCCATCCCGTCCTCAACAAAGCAGGCACAGGACCGAAGAAACTCAAAGCCTTCCAGACCCCATATCCCGTGTACTGGGTCGAAGCCTTCAACCCCGCTCATCAGAAGTGGGTGCCCATCGACCCGCTCTCAACCTTCACCATCAATGCTCCAGAAAAGCTCGAACCGCCATTCAGTTACATGCAGAACAGTCTCACCTACGTCATAGCCTTTGAAGCCGACTGCACAGCCCACGACGTGACGAGGCGCTATGCAAAAGCCTACAACGCCAAAACCCTCAAGTTCCGCGTCGAATCCACGCCTCGCGGTTCCTCTTGGTGGGCACGCACAATGAAGTATTTCACCCGTCCCTCACCCCTCCCGCGCGACGCCGCCGAAGAAGCAGTCCTCGCGCGCAAAGCGGCAGCAGAGGGTATTCCAAAGAACGTGCAAGACTTCAAGAACCACCCCATCTACGTCCTGGAGCGGCATCTGCGGCACAACGAGGTGATCCACCCGCTCGACGTTGTCGGCAAAGTAAACGTCGGCAGCGCCATGAACCCGCGCATGGAGCCCATCTACCGGCGCAAGAACGTCCATGTAGTGCGGAGCGCGGATAAATGGTACAGAATGGGTCGCGACGTGCTGCCGGGCGAACAACCGCTCAAGCACGCGAAGCCCAAGAAGAATCGCCTGCCGTCCATCGGACCCGACGAACGTGTCGAAGACCAGGTCGAGGAAGTAGGTGCAGCGCTATACGCCGAATTCCAGACCGAGCTCTACATCCCACCCCCCGTCGTGCGCGGCAGGGTCCCCCGCAACGCGTACGGCAACCTCGACTTGTACGTCCCGTCCATGGTGCCGCCGGGCGGCGTACACGTGCGGCACAAACTCGCCTCCAAAGCCGCGCGGCTGCTGCAAGTCGACTACGCCGACGCAGTCACGGGCTTCAACTTCAAGGGCCGCCACGGCACCGCGGTGGTTCAGGGCTGCGTCGTCGCTGCCGAGTATGCGGCTGCTGTCGAGCAGACCATCGAGGGCTTCGAGTATCTGCAGGTCCAGGCCGAGCGCGATGCGAGGACGGCGGAGTCGTTGAGGCTGTGGCGCAGGTTCTACCTGGGACTGAGGATCGCGCAGCGCGTGAATGCGATTGAGATCGACGGCCAGCGGGGAGACGTGGTGGACGTGCAGAAGCGTATTGATTATGAGGAGCAGCGTAGGCAGGCTAATGAAATGGCGGGTGGGTTTCTGCCCGAGGACACGGCATATGTCGAGCCGCCACGGCCGGCGAGACCGGACATCGAGTTTGGAGGCGGCTTCGTGCCTGACGACGTAGGTGTTGAAGACGATGAAGCCGGAGACGAGGGCACACGTATTGTTGCAGACGAGGCTGAGGACAACGACGAAGCCCAAGACGCTGACTACGGCGGAGGCGGCTTCATCCCCTCCACCAACGACGACAGCGACTTCGATCTCTCCGGCCCGTCGCTGAACCGCCAAGAGTCCTTCGGCAGCGCGATCCTCGAGTCCCAGGAGCTGCGCCCGCGCCGACGCTCCTCCTTTGGCGAACCGTACATCTCATCTGATGTCTCGACGCCTGGCCACAGGAAAGTCACAGACGAGAGCGAAGATGAGGAGAGCGAGTGGGAAGACCCCGCCGGCTTCGAGAACATGGGACACCAGAGGGCTGAGATTGCACTGCCAGAGCGCGTCGCTGCGCAGGATGATGACGCTGAAGATACGGGTGGTGGCTTCTTCCTGCCGCCCACCGTCTCCGACACCAACCCCTCAACGCACGACGCTCTCGTCTTGTCCGAAGAAGAGCTGAGACGCAAGGTGGAAAATGACGGAGTCGCGGACGTTCAGGTTGTACAGCCGGAAGTCAGAGTTGGACCTACGAAAGAAGAAATCGATGCTGGCCGCGGAAATGGGGATGCGCCGCCAGTAAGTAGTTTGAAGAGCGAGGTCAGCGAGATTAGTGAGACGGGCAGTCTGCTGCTTGAGGATCCAGAGGATGAGGACGCGGAACCGGATTGGCTGTGATGATATGTTCACGGTGTGCCAGAAGTAGACCACGTCATACATAGCGATGGTCATAATACGGTATATTCACTCACGCAGCTGTTGTGAGTGGCCAGGCAACCTTGTCCAGCTTTAACGTGGACTTTGGTGAGCGGTCATTCATTCTGCATAACCTCATTATTGGTATGTGCGCCATCACAATACTTGCCTGCTGTACAGCTATAACGTAAACTGCATTACATTATGCTATCAGAATTGTGTGACTGAAGTCAGCTTGTCACGTATAAGCTTTCAGGTGGCCCCAAATAGCTCTCACGCACACCTCCTACATCGACTACAATCTTCTCCAACGCCAGATTCTCATCCTGGATCAGAATCTTCAGAGTGTGCGCGCCAGCATCACCAAGGTCCACTTGGTGTTTCCTGATCCAAACACAATCCATGACCGATTCCGACCATCGGGGTGGTAAGTCGCCCGCCTTCTCAGGTTGTTCCACAAGTCTGTGCATTTGCAAGTCTTTGTCGTCCAACGAAAAGCCGTAGAGAGCTGGTGATGTCGGGTGAACATCGAGCGTCAACGTGAAGTACATGTGTAAAGATGCCTTGGTGGTTGACGTGAACGTGTAGAAAGGGTACAGTAGCTCACACCCCATCAAACCCAATTCAGGCTGCAAGCGGAAGCTTACCGCCCCACTCGCTTCCCGGCCAAGGTATGGGTGCCTCCAGTAGCCGGCTGCATTCTCGTTTGCGAAGCGAGCGGCTGGGATGGAAATGACTCGATCGGCCTCGACATGTCCAACGAACCAAGACGGTACGCTACGCTGCTTCACTGGAACGTGAATATGTTCGTAATCCCCAAGGTCGCTCTGTAGAACCAATAACACCTCATCGTCGAAGTCTTCCGGCACACGTTGCCAGTCCACTGTTACTTGGATCAACGCATCTTGACCTTGACTTGAATCTAGGATCCCGCGAGCGTGTACTGGCATCCAATCCACCGGACTTGCAACCTCCCACGTCAGCGTCTTTGGACCACGCATGTATAGCTCGAAAGTCCTGGACTGCGGGCCATACGGCTCCATTACCGGCAACGTAACTCCAGGCACTAGGTCTCTTCGCGATGGATGCGTGCGGTCGCTCTCCTCGTTGCACAATCCGGGTCTTACGCCTTCAGTGCCTTCGACAGCAACACCCACGTTTCCGACGATGGGGTTTGATTCTTGACTAGCCTGTACGAGACACAAACCACTTATCATATCCCGTGAGGGCGCATGCCATAGCTCACGGAATCCGAGGTGAGGCTGTCGCATGATGTGGTTCCACTTCCCATTGAGCATTGTGTGATATTCCTGAGACAGCTGAAACTCGGCTTTGAAGAGGGCAATTGATTTGTCGAAGAAATCGTTCGCCGTATTGCGACGTTGCTTTGCGTAGAGTGCATTCTTCCCACGACAGATTTGGAGCGACATGTAGATATGCGATGCTTTGATGGGGTGTAAAATGAGTTGGAAGAAAGACGGTCTAGAAACTGTGGGCAATCGAGCAGATAGCACTTCGGCGTCGCTGAGAAGCGCCTCCCAGCTCGACAGGACGTTGTTCGCCTCCGAATAGTTGATGAGCGAAAACGTCTCTGGTTCAACGTGTTCGTGTTTGCGCAGCGCAATCAGCCTATCGTACCGAAGCAAGATGTTTCCAGCGGGCACCGCTAGCTCGCTCCCAAAGGTACGGGCAATGAACGGTTCGAGGAAGGCTGGAAGGTCGCCCAAAGGCATAGCGTCCGTATCCCACGCCAACGACATGACGAAGCTCAACGGAACTTCGAGGGGTTTGATGTCCCCCACATTAAAGATCCAAATCTGATCTGCACCGCGGCGCTTTGCTTGGTCGAGCTGTTGCCAAATCTTGGCTAGAGAGTTGCTGTTCAGCCACTTGTAACTTCGCGGTTCCCCAACGTACTCGAGGTGGTAGTACACCCCTGCGCCACCTCTTCGCATTCTCTCTGCTTCGGTCGGAAGTCTTCGAATCGTACCGAAATTATCGTCGGCAAAAAGAAGTGTTACATCTTCTGGAATCTCGAGGCCGTTCTCGTAATACTCCTGCACCTCCTTGTACAGGGCGATCAATTGGGGCACACGGTCTTCTCCGCCATACACATCGCTGATGATGCGTCTTTGCGTTGATAGGACCTCTTTCAACACTTCTTGTGGGTTCTGAACTTCCATCTCTCGATCGCCGTCACCTCGCATGCCGATCGTGATTACACTCTCGAAATGGGACGCCCGCTGCGCCCCTTCATCAAAATACCTGGTGATCTTCTCCTTATTTTTGGTCCAGTTCCAGCTCTGCTCTGGCTCATTGTACGGCTCATCGAACCACTCATTCATCGCACGCTGCATCGGTTCATGATGCGATGTAGACACTACAATTCCGTAAGTGTCGGCAAGCGCCTGGTTCAGAGGGTCGTCCACGAAGAAAGAATTTCCTGGATGCGGGTAACCAAACCACATCGCTGGCCAGAGGAAGTTCGCTTTTAACCGGAGCAGAAGTTCAAAGACGTGCTTGTAGAACTCAGAATTATACTTTGGCCCGTACTTCTCGTGCACCCATGCTGATAGTGCAGGTGCTTCATCGTTGATAAAGATACCGCGGTATTTAACTGAAGGCGGTCCTTGCACCGTTCGGACGTCTAGTGCGTAGATACACGGGCTTCTCTTGACCGGTACATCTGCCCACCAGTGCCACCTATACGTCTATTAGGATTTCATGCGCACATTGAATGACCACCTCACTTACGGAGACACACCAATCTGCTCGGACAAGGAATAGATACCGAAAATAGTGCCTCGCTTGTCACTTCCGCAGATCACGAGAGCATTCGCGCACCCATCCCACGGCGCATCCACAAGGACCGTACACCAAGTTTCCCATTTCCCTTCAACCATGGTGATGTCGATGCGCCCACTCGATGCTAGGTCATGGATGAATGTGGACCTCTGGATACTGCCGACAATGATCACGCATGGCGATGCGCTCTGCTCCGAGCTGATAGTGGGTTCTTCCTCACCAGACACCCTCGCGATGTCTTTCGCGAGCGTTGCGGCTGCGATACGGATGCCCTCGAAGTCTTCGCGGTCAATGATAATGGGTGCATTGGCTAGCGATATCGCACCGGCAGCTGGTTCATAGGCCACGAAAGTAGTCCGCTGCATGGTGTAGCAGTCCAGCGCCGAGTTCACCGTCGGATATGGTGAGGTCGGAATCTCTGTTGGAATATGTTGAGATTGTATATAGTCTCCTGTATAGTGAGGGGAATGTGGGATAAAGAAGGGAGCTTATGCACTATGAAGCACGACCAGGAGTTGGTGTTGAGGGTAATCATTTGGGGGTTCGGAAGATTCCCGAGGCCTTCTTCTTATTGGTTTTCACATCTAGGGCCGGCTCTGAAGGGTATGAAGTTCCGCTCCAGCACAACACTTGGACTCCAAGCCATGCCAAGTTTAGCCCGGGTTATCTCGCGGCGAGAATCGCCCCCTGCAAGTCTTGCCTTAGTAAGTGGCTTTAAGGGCATAATGTCCCGCTCCAGCACGACAGCTAATTTCTAGGTATGCTCAGCTTAGCCAAGGTCGCTTAGCGGCTGAATTTTCCTCTCCCTATATCTTCCCCACATCTCTCCCCCCGCATTTCTCACTAACGTGCGCAGGGCGGAAAGTCCCGCTGTGCTTCCTCGCTTGATTCAAGAAATCTCGGGCTCTTGGTTAGGGGCAACGTGCCCAGCGGGTGAGCAAGCCGCACAGACGGGTGATCTGCTTTTGTTAAAACCTTATTACAACATCTGCGATCCACTACGGTAAGGTGGAGAATCCGAAAGATCCACGGTGCCCCACGGAATCCGAGCCGATGGTGTCTGCAGCGCTTTCCGGCTGGCCAAGACAGCTACGAGCCCAGATGTCGAAACTCTGGACGTGTCTGCATCCATTCGTTCACCATCCTGAGAAGGGATTCCTGATCGACAATCTACCTGTACCTCCACCACTCGACACAATGCTGACGGATGACAACTCGGACCTTTTGCTGGATTATACTTCGCTGGTGGACTTTCCTATTGAATATGAAAGCCAGTCGTTGGGCAAGGAGAGATAGACCCGTCTTGTCTGGGCCCAGCCGAATGTCGGGAATGGTGATTCACTACAGCTTGTCGATGGCCATGTCAACTTCCTCTCGGATCACGAGGCAAATTTTGTAGCGCTATCATATGTTTTCGGTGCCCATACGCCCACGCACAGACCGCATTTCAGAAGTCAGAACAAGCGGCTGGTTGTCAGGTCGCCAAAACTTACACGACATCTTGCGTACGCAGCGCAGTCTGAGCAAATCGTCATTGTGGTTTTGTATTGACCAGATTTGCACCACTAGGCAGGAAGAGGAAAAGAAGATCCTTAAAGTCGAAATAATTCAAGGTAATTTAACATACTTCGACCTGCCTTTTGGTAGTTATCCGCGCCAGATACGGGTCGGACATTGCTCGCACTTCGTCATT
Source organism: Phoma herbarum (assembly GCA_001599375.1). Classification (NCBI taxonomy): domain Eukaryota; kingdom Fungi; phylum Ascomycota; class Dothideomycetes; order Pleosporales; family Didymellaceae; genus Phoma; species Phoma herbarum. The sequence continues at coordinate 74,638 of BCGR01000004.1, forward strand.
TTCGTAGCAAGTGGTGTCTTGACACCAACGTTGCGCTTTACAGTCTTACATAATGCCTTTACTTCGAGCACAACATAATATGTCTAATTATTTGTGGGGCGTGATCTGGTGATATTGAATTGGGTCAAGCTGCTTTTCATTGAAGACATTCGCATCTGTGGAATCTTGTACTTCTCTTCCCGAATTACTAGTACGTATATGTAACAATAAGCAACTTCAGTCATTTTTGTAGCAAGTACCTACATGCAGAACGACTGCGTGCCCGTGAACAGGATTTGGCGCTACTTGGAAAGATGGGCTGGCTCTGCCATAAGAACCAGAGGTCTGTAACATCCTGTTCAACATACTGATTGCAACGCTGATGTATAGGGCGAAATGGCAACCAACAATTTGCGTGTCACGATGCTACTCCGTCGTTATTGCCCTTTTGGGGTCTACTCGTGACCTCGTACCTGACCTTGTGAGTCTCGTCTCACACAGGTCTATATGGGTAGGTTACTATTGCGGCCTCCTTTTGACAATGTGTTCTACACACAAGAAGCTGCACTCATTTCCAGCCATAGCTGACTTTGTGATCTTGATGAAGAAGGTTCTCTCAAAGCAGACATACGTCTTGTTCTTCAATGTCCCAATCTTGCCAATCTCGGCTCAAGTCATCTCCGAACGTGCGAACGAATCTCTGTTCGTCTTCCAATATATCAACACGACTTCCAAGTACGAAAGAACTACCAACAAAGCGATACAAGCCCCCTGTGGAAGCCGCTCGTAGCAAACATGGTCTGTGGCATCCAAAGATGACAGCACACAAGTCTTGTTTTCGAGCGATGTGCGGGGCGAAACCGAAATAGCCGCGCTGGGTGACAATGAACCTCTTGCCACCTATCTCTACCGCCACCTGAGCGAGAAAAGAGCTTGAATCAAAATCTGAAAGATTCACGGTGTTCCACGGTATCTGCCCGGTCACATCCATCTGGCACGACAGACGTTGAAAGAGGTCAATGAACCTCCGCTGTTGATTCCTTAAGGTTGCCAGGTCCCCATAGTAATGACTTCCCGATGCCAACGCATCGAAGAAAGCCTCAAGGGATCTCGCACGATACGGACCATCTGATAACTTTAGAGCACGAACCTGGAGCCAGACGGCAAAGAACATCTTGGTCAAAGAGCTGCAGCCGAGGGTGAGTGGCACGTTGGACGAGGTCGAGTAGCTTCCAGTCAGAATGTTGGGGGTGAAGCAGACTGTGTCGAATATCAGCCCTTGCACACGAAGGACATGATTCGCCGATATGGTGGGCTTGGAGATCTGGCCGGTGCGTGAACGCAAAGGCGAGTACGCGGAAGAAGACACGAAGTGCACCATGTTCTCGGGTCCAGAATCCCATCTGGGCACCCAGGTCATCGATTCTGTCTCAACAGACGCCTCGTCGTGCATGACATGATACAGGAGGTTCATATCTTTCGTCGTAAGAATGTAATTGGTGGCGAAGTCTTGGAAGACTTTCAGAGGTGTGTCAGTGTAATTCGGAACGATAGCTAGACCTTGTACCAATTTGGGGCCAAGATCCAAGAACGCATAGATTCGGTCGCGTGGATCTTTTAGTCGCAGGGTCCGCGCAAAACCCATGTAGTCCAGTAGCGAGGGCTCGAACCAGTCGACTTCTTGGAAGAACACAGAGCTGAAGTTCCGATACCGCGTCCTGTACGCTTCGAAGTGACACCTTATTCGGACGGCTTGTGTCATATCCAGGTCTTTCTTAGCTCTACGGCCAGTCCAGAGAGATATCCTGTTCAGGTCATCCCATAGCAGCTCAGTGTCTCCCCAGATCACCACTGCTTTTCGCGCAAGACTTGCCTCTCGGACAACCCAGCCACGGTCAAACCATTCGTTCTGCCCAAACGTGTTCATCAGGTTCCATTCTGGGCCGCGCAAGAAAACATCCTCCTCCTCTACGAACGGAAAAATGTTCCATCTCGGAATATCTAGGCACCGTTCCACAGCTGATCGGTAATCAAAATCGATTCCAGGATCTTGACCGTTATGATGGAATGTGGGTTCAGAATTCGATTCAAGATCCCGAACCGGGTGGGACTCTGTGGAAGGATCGATTCGCATGCCGTAGATCGTGTGATATAACGCTTTATCGATCATTCGACTTGCGGCTTCGGCTAGGATCTTAAGACCTGGAGCACATTCGGAACCAGCGGAACCAATGCAAATCAGCACGCAAGTTGCTGCTCTGTATATCTCGCCCATCATAGCCACCTGGTGCCCCTTCTCTTTGAGATCCTTTTGGTTGATGCAAATCGAGTCGACCCAGAGATTCCTTGCGACCTCAGCACGCCGTACCTGCCGGAGTACCTCGTTCAGATTCGAGGTTATCTTCAGGATTGTACCGTCACAGATAATATCGTGCTCCTGAACTTCGGAACCCCATACGTAGGAGATGGCCTCGTATTCAGCGTTATTGACATTCGACGTACGCAGATTGCACACCAGCGGCTCGTTGCTCGCGCCGGGATGGAGGACAAGGTATCGAAATGCATGTTCGGGTAACTCATCGTATCTGTATGTAGCTTCGTACAATTTCGTCTTCAGAGACAGAACTTCGATAGTACTGTAATAGTATTGTGATAGTACGGCGGTAGTACTACAACAGTACTGTGATAGCGCTGCAAGAAAATTGCGGTAGTGCTGCATTGGTACTACGATGGTACCGGAATAATGATGCTGTGATGGGAGGACTGTTGTGACTGAGGATGTGGGGGTTCGCTTGAACGACGGATCGGAACGAGTCGATCTTTGAGGAGAGATCTCAGATGCAGTCGATCTCTGAATAGGGGTGTGATATGCTCTACATCTCTCAACCTTATTCAAGGATCGACAATACCAAATGCGACATCCCACCCAATGAGCTAACGCCTGTAACGCCATCGTGCGTCGATCGATCCAAGTGCGAGACTTCGCCCCCACGCTAGACGACATGGCCACGACTGGACAGAAGCTATAACGGGCTGTGGGCACGGAAGGTCCAAACAGTGCGCAGCTGAATCATTTTGTACAAGGCTCAGGCAGAGGTGTGTATGGAAGAGAACATGGGAAGACAATAATCACGAGGCAGTAGGAGGGCGAGGAAGACTAATATCCAAGTGTCGGCCTGTTTGTATCGTGTGGCTTCTCTCGACTGCTCCAAGTTTGCTTCCTCCTCGATCATCTTGAATTTCTTTTCTCTGCTGATCTCCACCTACGCCATCGCTCTACCCTTCACAGCCACGCGACGCCAGGATGTAGCGTCTAGCCTATGCGCACGCTGTTAGCTATCTATGTCTCCATCTAGGTAGATCCTGGATGGCATCTTTAGGGGCGATTTTCTCTTCTCATATCCGAGATATCCAAGTCGTCCTACATCCTCCTCGACTCCATCACTCCCTGCATGCTGCGTTTCCATATGCTATTTCCTCCCCGGCATCGTCCGTGCTCCTTCCACTCATGATCGACTTCTCAGCAGCACAACAAAGCCCAGGCTCAGAATGGATTCTTCGCCCGATGAAAGCTCCCCGATATTCCTGTCCTGTCCTGCCTTAGTCAGGCTGATGTACATTTGCAACAGAAGTAACACAATCTCTGGAAATAGATGTGTGCTGAGGCACTGTGAAAGGCGGTGCCCGGAGCAAGGCCAAGCTCTCTGCGGTTGCTTCCCAGAGCACAAGTCTTGTTGCAGTAGTGTTCCCCCTGGGTGTGAAGACAGTATTGTATTGGAATCCGAGACGTGAATTAGCACCATCATAATCGACCAGACTGACGCTCAAGGCCTATCGGAACGGGACTACGGTGTCACACCCAACACAATCGACAGCGCAATCCGTTCGTAAAAGCGGATGCTAGCATCACAATTGCGCATTCGCCCTCTCTCTTGCATCGCTTGGGGCCCACGGTTACGTGTCAAGACGATAATCAACAACGCAGGGACACCGTCTAGAGCAAACCCTGCCCACGAACCCCCCGGAAAGGGCTCATCCCGTCTGAGAATGAAGATCATGACGTCCATCTACCAACATGACGCCCCTGGTGATCGGAGTACCGTTGTTACTATCGCGGCAGGCATCTTCACCTTCTACTCTCAACCGATCCTCAAACGCCGTAGCTGATCTGGAATCGCGAGTAGAGGCACAACGGGGTGAACTCATCGTGTACGCATCAAAGCTTCATGTAGTTCAGTCTGCCCTCTGAATTAACCACTCAATTATCGTAAGGGCGTACGTGTTGCTAGATGTCCCACCTGGAGAAGCAACTTTCGTATCTCAGTCTCGCACAGAAAGTCAAGTGCCTTGAAAAGTGATACAACAGATCACATGTACGTATTGTCGTGCGCTGTAACATCACCGGATTGGCGTCTGGATTTCGCTAAGCCATGCTTGTTCCACTTCGCATACATGCCACCTTCGCTTGCTCTGAGGTCTTTGCCTAACCTTCTGCGTCTCTCGCATTTACATAATGACCTCATTCGCGACATCCCGCTTCAACTCCTTATACGGTAAGCACACACAATTCTGCACCCTAACCTCATCACCGACTGCACAGTCCTTGCCCAAAATGGTAATGCTCTGCACCTTGACACCGTTCTTGACAATACTCGTGCTGTGGTTTGTGACCGGCAGCGCGGTACCCTCGACACGCGCCCACGCGCCCACCTTACTGTGCCACCCGATGATGGTGTACATGACGCATGCGTCGTGCTTGATTTCGCTGTCCTCGAGGACAATGGATTCCTTGATGCGCACGCCGGCGCCGACGGTGACGCGTGGGCCGATGGACACGTTGGGGCCGAGTTTCGCGGTGGGGTCGACGTGTGCGCTGGGATGGATGTAGACGGGGGGGATGATGTTTGCGGAGGGGGCTGCGAGCTCTTCGGAGCCGGACTGGAAGGCTTTCAGGAGGTAGAGGGCGTTTGCAGGGACGGCGGAGCCGGCGGTCTTGATTTGGCGCCAGAAGTCCTTGGTCTCGAGGACGAAGAATTGGCGCGAGTCGGCGATGTCGGAGAGAACGTCTTGCTCAAGGCGGATCACGAGGTTGGCCTTGTCTTCGTCGTCGTCCTCGCCCTGGTAAAAGGAGGAGTCGAGGTTCTCCGAGGACGGGTAGGAGAGCAGGCGCGGGCGCTCGGTGCGGCGCTTGATGGCGGAGCGGATGGCGGGGAAGATGCATTCTGTGGAGAAGAGGTAGACACCGCAGTTGATGAGGTTCGAGATGTGCGACTCAGGCTTCTCGACGTAGTGCAGTACGCGCTTGGTGTGGGCGTCGGACACAATGCATCCGAAGTTGGAGGCCGACTCGTTTGCGACTCTTGTGCCCAGCATGACGGCCTCGGCGTCCTTGTCGTCGAACAGGCGCAGCATCTCCTGCAGCGGGAACGACGAGCAGATGTCGGCGTTGAGCACGAACAGCTTCTCGGGCCTGCCCTTGAGGATCACATCGCGGAAGTGGTAGAGACCGCCAGCTGTGCCCAGCGCCTGGTACTCGCGCAGGTACTTGACGCTCAGTTGCGGCCAGGTGGTGGAGACGGTGTTGATGAAGGGCTGGAAGACGGACTCCTCATAGTAGCCGACAATGAAGACTTCCTTGATCTCGGGGACGGCTGCTACCGCGCGAAAGCAGTGCTCGATGATGGGGTGGCCAGCGACGGGGAACAGCGGCTTGCGGGGTCAGCGATTGGCATGATTCGGGAAAGTTGTAAGGGCACACACCTTGGGCAGCTCCATAGACAGCGGCCTGAACCGTGTGCCGCGGGACGGTCCTCCGACCTGTGATTGTGAGCCGTTGCTGCGCGGCACTTGGGTGCTCAGAAAGTAGTTACCAGGATCACCGCCTTGGTGGAGCCGCTGTTGCGCGACGGGCTCTTGGAGCGCAACGAGAGAGAGGGGGCTTGCAGACTCATCTTGAAGCCGTGAAATGTTCAAGCTGAGATTTGTGGAGGGCGAAGAGGTGTGTCGTGAATGCAATTGCGTATCTGGCCCCTTGGTTCTCGTTGGACTGGACCCTTGTTTACGAAGTTGGTGGGGCGCGCGACGTCTACGATTCGACCACCGAACTCACCGCCATCCCTCTAGCGCGTCATGTGCAAGGCGCTCCCTTTTGTCACACTTTCACTTGACACATGGCCTGATCGTATTGTCCCCTTCTTGTTGTTGAGATTCGGAGCAGCTGAAGACCTCTGTGACTGCCTAGGCACCTGCTAGATATGCTTCGGCCGGCCATCACGACTGGCTGCGCCAGGTGTTGCCATGATGCGGTACGTTTTGGGAAGGCATATCGAAACCACGTACATTTTCCAGGACAGACAATGTAGCCTAGAAGCAGACAGAAGCTGCCAAAAATACCCTGGAAGCCTGTGGTCTTCGGTAAATTCAGCCAGTTGCAGGTACTTTTTCGAGCTCGATCTAGCTGTCGAAAAGCACCAATTGTCGCCGAGCCTGATGAGTTTGTGTATTGTGGCTGAAGAAGCATGGACATTAGGACAGCAGTGTTCCGATGAAGCAAGGCGTTCAGCGTGGCGAAGAGACCTTGCTGAGGTAGAAGCAGAAGGGTCGGCTGACAGTACCTTGCTATTGAGCAGTTGTACCGAACTTGCCTACATGGGTCGAGTAAGAAATATATAATCACTGGGAGATGGGCAGGAAAGTCTCGTCTCGAATCTTCATTTCAAGCCTACCAATCCGTCCTCTTGCTATAGTAGAAGTTGCTGAAGACCTTGGTGAGCAAGTGCTCTCCATACGTACTCCCCTCATGCATTTTCGGCCTCCCACTCCTTCTCACACAGCTTTCCAGAGGCTTCACCATAGCATCAAAGTTGGGTTCGAAGAAGAACGGCACGCTGACTCTCCCTCCTCCTTCGACTCCATTGACGCCCCCATCACCTCGATGGATCACTCTGTGCATAGTGCTCTTCCATATCCCATTTGTCCACCGCTCAATCATGTCACCAACATTCACCACGAAGGCCCCCGGTATGGGGTCTGCGGGCAGCCACGAACCGTCTTTGAGCTGGACTTGCAGAGCCCCCGGCGTCGGGTCTGTGAGCAGGAGCGTGACGCAGCCGTAGTCTGTGTGTGCGCCGCATGAAAACTGACTTAGATCATCTTCCTTCTCCTTCTCCTTTACGCCTGCGCTCTCGCTGGGCTTCGCAGACGCAGGCAACGGCGGATAATTAATCATCCGCATGACCCAAAAACTCTCATCGCAATGTCTGACAAATACATCCTCGTCCTCGTCCTCCCCTTTGCCTCCTTCAGCAGACCCAAGCTCAAGCGCAGCCCCCATGGCCCTTGTCAGCGCCCTCCCGACCTCTGTCACGCTCTCAATGTACCCTTCGTACAAAGCCCTCAGCTCCCGCGGCTCACCCGGCCACAAGTTCGGGCCCTGCAGCGTCTTCCTCGTCCCGGGTCCGCCATCACCTTCCTCCACTTCCCCATCCCACGGCCGATAGAAATCAATCGCTTCCTGCATGTCCTGCAACCCGCCTGTCACGTTCTCGCCCAGGCCCTGGTAGCCGCGCGCCGAGTCGCCGCCTTCGGGGCCACCAGCATCGTAGCGCTTGATCTTGTTCTTCTCTTCAAGTGGCAGAGCGAAGAAGCGCCGCGCTAGGTCAATGATCTGGTCCAGCGTTGCGATCGGGATCCCGTGGCCCGTCAGATAGAAGAAGCCGTAGTTTGTGCAGGCGGCGTTGATGGCTTGCGCTGTGGTTGCGCGTGCCGAGGCGGATGAAGTGGCGTCCAGGTACGAGGAGATGTCGATGATGGGGAGCCCGGATTCTTGCGCTGCGGCGATGGGGTGGGTGTAGCGCTCGCTGCTTTCTGTCCTTGGTGGTGTGTTTGGAGATTGTTGAGATGGGGCGTGGGAGGCATGTTGGCTTCGTGCTGTGCTGAGCGCGTCGTCCATGTCGTAGACGGCCATGTTGCTTTTCAGACCCTGCTCTTTCTTTGCGTAGATTGGACTTGGAATGTTCTATGAGCACACCGAGCTTGCTGTTCTTTAGCTACCAAGTCCCTGGAGTTCACTCTGTATTCAGAAAACTCTCATAGCAACCGGTGATTGTTGTGTGAGTGTAAGAACGATCGAGTCACAGCAGGTGGAGATGCCTCGGTTGGTCTTTCCCGTTTAGGAACGCCACTACCATCGTCACCATGTACGTACACCACATCAATGTCACGACAAGTTTGTATTATCTGACCGAAGACAGTCGTAAATTTGAATCGATAACATAGCTTACTGTGAGGACCAGTCGAGTCTAGACCACTTCATGTTGATTTTGAAAAGAATTAAGCTATCAATTGCAGTCCGTCCGATGTAAATAACACAAGTCTCCTTATGGAAATCCGCCACAGAATTCAAAATGCCCCGAGCCATCCGTGTCACTTGTCTCAACAGTCCAGAACCTCAATCTTGACTCCCTCAGCAAACTCAGCATCCAGTTCACCATCCCCACCCTCCTTTGTCGGACGCGCCACATAGCCTCCAACGCCCACACTCCAACCATCCTCTTCAGCGAAGAACCAATTGACCTCCCTCAACGGAACCTTTTCTTCAGTCCCATCGTCCTTCTTCACGATCCAGTACACCCACAAACTCTTCCCCAGCACATCTCTCTCGCGTCTCGCCTCAATAGTCGCACTTGGCCTCTCACCCTCGCTCTCTCCAAACCCTGGAATAGGGACAACGCTCCAATCCGCCCACTCATCGCATCCGACAGTGCTGATATACGGTTTTCCGTAGTACCACTCGATGCCCGTCTTCAGCCATTTGGTTTGCTCGTTGCTGAGACCCGGTTTGGTGAGGTGTAGGAGCAGGCCTGCTTGGTCGTACTGTCGCAGTTGGTTGGCTGGGGGGAGGGCGAAAGTGAGTCGTGCGGACTGGAAGGCGTGCAGTTTATGGGTGAGCAGGGGCGAGGGGTGGGTTGGTGCGGTGAAGGCGTTGTGGGAGGGGGGTTTGCGCCAGATGTCTGTTCCTGGCTTGGAGCTCAAATTGAAGGGTTCAAGCCTGTTGGTTGTCATGTTTGAGTTGGCTGCCATCGTTGTGGTGATATATGTAGCTACGAATGAAAGGGTGAGAAGGGTGGTGAGGTATGTTGATGAGAAGTGGAAGAGCATGGCTGGTACTTATGCACTGTTCTGCCTCGGCGTTAGCCACGTGGAGGCAGATGGCGGATTAGCAATACGGGTCAAAGTCGGGAACCATCCTGAAGCTGTTCGAGGCGTCTTATAGATCCACTGTACGGCTGAGCGGACAGCCACTCCGGCGTTGTTACGTCCTAGCATGCACCATGTCGTGATGAGGTGAGGGGCAGCCTTGGCAGGGTACCAATACCGTGCAGATATAGGTCTCGATCCGGAGTACTGCGTGCTGTCGGTTGTTACGTTGTACCTCACGGTGTAGTTTCTGAGATGATCGACTGTAGCTCTTACTTGATTGAGCGACTTTTGGCGAGGTCTTGGGAAGGTTGTAACACCGGCATTCAGCCGAGGCAGCCGACTTCCAGCCAATCAAACGCACCCAATTCGGATTTGACTAAGCATGCACCTCGAGCTCGAGATGGTGGTACAGGTAGTTGATTCAGGTATTTACAAGGCGCAATGTTTTCCTCTAATCTTCTATTTCTTCTGCTCGCCCTCCTTTGGCGGCTCAGGCTTGGGTGTGGGCAGCTTGAACTATGAATAATGTCAGAAATTGAAGCCATGTAAATCGGTGGGGTACCTACGTTCTCTGGTGTGGTCTCTTGACCAGCGCCAACCTGCTCCCACGCTGCTGAACCACCACGGAAGTTCCTGAATGCCTGGGTCATCTCGAGCGGCTCGACGACGATCCTCTTCTTCTCCTCGTCGTAGCGGATCTCGGTGTATCCAGTCATTGGGAAGTCCTTGCGCAGTGGGTGGCCATCGAAACCGTAATCGGTCATGATGCGGCGCAAGTCGGGGTGTCCAACAAAGAAGACACCAAAAAGATCGTAGACCTCGCGTTCGTACCAGTTCGCGCCGTCGTAGAGGTCGCAGAGAGATGGGACGGGGGTGGCCTCGTCAGCGTAGGTCTTGACCCTCAGGCGGGAGTTGTGGCGGATGGAGAGCATGTTGTAAACGACCTCGAAGCGCTGGTCCTTGGTGGGGTAGTCGACGGCGGTGATGTCGGAGATCTGGGTGTATTCGGCGGCAGTGTGGTTCTTCAAGAAGGTGAAGACGGGGAGAACACCAGACGGGGGAATGTAGATGGTGAGCTCGTCCTTCCAGACGGAGAATCTGGAGAAATCAGCACAGCTTCACGAGAAAAGTCATCACGTAACGTACTGCTGGATGTACTTGGGCAGACACGACATCAAATAGTTGCCGTATGTGTGCAGGGCCTCGCCCTTGGCCTTGTACTTGTCGGCCGGGTTGACGATGGCGCGCTTGAGCGTCTCCGAGGGGTTGCGGGGGGCGTACTGCATCGCATCAGCTCTTGGATTCCTCTTCCATATGACGGCAAGCCTACCCGCATGTTGGGCGTCTCCGTGTTCTCGCCTGCGATCTCCTTCGCGCGCAGCGCGCTCGTCGAGAAGGCGCGCGCGGCCGTCGAGCGCGCGGCGGTGGCCAATGGCCGGCTGACTGCGAGCCTCATTGCCATGGTGTGTGTCTTTGAGCGTGCGGGGCTGCGCGGTGCAGCAGTGCGTGGCGGGCAATGGGGTGGTGAAGGCGTCTATGATACTGACGTTCTCCAAGCTCGCCTGCCAACGCCGGCAGAACCTCGGCGCGCCGTCCTAGCGGACAGTCTCTTGCAGGTGCACCTGTCTCCAGCGCGCTCCACCACCGTCCCCCAAACATAGTGCATCTCTTTCCTTGACACGGCCGGCGTTTGTTTGCGTCCTTTGCATCTGACACGCTCCCCAACGAGACCCCCCCGCGACCCGTCCGTATCCCTATCGAACTCACCCGGCACGCTCCCGCCCGGTGGCCACTTGACAGCCCGCAGCGCAACCCAGCACGTCTGCGACTCCACGCCCGCCATGTCCCGCCTCCAGTATGACCAGTTCGTCGACGACGACGAGGACGAGTGCTGCCCGCTTTGCGTCGAGGAGTTCGACCTGTCCGACAGAAACTTCCGCCCGTGTCCCTGCGGCTACCAAGTACGGATGCCCAAAGCCCACGTCCAAGTCGTGGTAAAGCCACTGGCCGTCGCCCGTACTGACGCGCTGCCAGATATGTCAGTTCTGCTACAACAACATCAAGACAACGATGAACGGGCTGTGTCCCGCCTGTCGCCGCCCCTACGACGACTCGACCATCGAGTTTAAGAACATCACGCCCGAAGAGTGGGTTCCCCGCGCCCGTTCGTCTCAACACCCCTAACAGCACACAGGATGGCCAAGCACAAGCAGCAGATTGCGCAGAAGGCCAAGAAGAACGCCCAGATACGGCAGAAGGAAGCGCAGAAGGCCGAAGCCGACTCGCTGAGCCGCAAGCACCTCGCCGGCCTGCGTGTCGTCCAGAAGAACCTCGTCTACGTGACCGGGCTCACCCCAACGATACGAGAAGACCGACTGCTCGACACGCTCCGCGGTCCAGATTACTTTGGCCAGTACGGCAAGATCATCAAGATCGTCGTCAGCAAAGCGCGCGAGAACGCCCAACACCAGCAGTCTGTCGGTGTCTATGTCACTTTCGCCCGCAAAGAAGACGCCGAGGCTTGTATCACCGCAGTCGACGGCTCGCAGAACGGCGACAGGGTACTGAGGTATGTCTTGATAGATGTATTCACTTCCAGACTAGCATGCTTATTCCTCACAGGGCGCAATACGGCACGACCAAGTACTGTTCAGCCTACCTCCGCGGAGAGCAGTGCAACAACCGTAATTGCATGTTCTTGCACGAACCTGGCGAAGACAACGAGAGCTTCACGCGCCAGGACTTGTCGATGATGAACTCGATTCAGACGCAGCAGCCTGCGCAATCGTCGACGTCTCGCTCTGCGCCTCCCGCCCATCCTGGTCCTCCCGTCTCCGCGGCCATCACCACCGCGGCGGCACCAATGAGTCGACAACACAGCAATGAGGGATCGAGTCCTACGCAGGACGCACCGGGCCTACCAGCAACCGCTGGCTGGGCAAGTAAAGCAGCGCTCGAGCGTCGTGCTAGTCGCTCGACGATCGCATCGCACCCGAGTCCCATGGTCCAGAGTGCAACGCCTGCACAAGCTTCGAAGGCTCCAACACCGGCGACGAAGAAGGAAGAACCGCCTAAAGTGGAAGAACCAGTACCAAAGCCAAAGACAAGGAAGGAAGAGAAGAAAGAGGAGCGTAAGAAAGAGAAGGCAAAGGAAAAGGCAGCCCAGAAGTCTAAGAATGCGTCTCCGGAGCCTAAGCCGGTGAAGCAGCCTGCTTCAGCTTTCGAGGGTCTTCTCAAGACGATTTGCAACTCTGACTTCAAGTTCGTGTTCTCAAGCAAGGCGCTGTCCGAGGAAGATTTCAAGGCGATCATGGAGTTCCCTCAACTTTTGGACCCGAATGGTGGCGCTAAACGACGTGCGATGCGGGAGAAGGAGCAAGAGCTGTTGAAACAGCGTGAAGCCGAGGTCCAGGCCAAAGCCGCTGAGCAACCTCAGCAAGCTCCAGCGGCGGCAGAGCCTGAAGAGAGCGAGACGACAGCTGGAGGCAGCCTTCAACTTGGTGGAGAACCCGAGGGGAACCATGAGACCGGGAATGCTCACCAGAACCAGCACGTCATCGGTTCTGGACAGCAAAGCTTTGGCAGCAACTTGTTCGGCTCCAGCTCCCTTGCAGACGATTTTGGCAATCTTGGTCTGAATAACAGGGCATTGACACCGGCGCAACAGCAGCAACTTCTGTTGTCCAAATTCCAGTCTGGACCTCAGTCTGCTGCACTCCTGTCCACGCTCCAGGGCAATCAGAACCAGCAGAGCCTAGGAGGCAATGCGCCAGGCCATGCGAGGCACACGTCCCGCTTCAACTTCGCCAACGACAACGCTTCCGCTTCGACAAATGTACAACCTGTCGCAAGCCAAAAAATCATGAACCAACAAAATTCGATGATGCCCAAAAACGCGAGCCAATTCAACCAGATGCCTCAGCACCAGGCTTTGGGTGGACAGTTCTTCACCAATGTGCAGGGCCCTCCCCCAGGCCTAAAGCCCACTGGCACTCCACCTGTTGGCGGAACGAACATGTTCGCACAAGGCCATGGTTTTGCCACTGGTGGCTTGCCTTACGGTGCAAATGCAGCCAACCGAAACACCAACGAACTGTATCAGGATTTGCTCCGCAACGGTGGTGCTAGGACGGCTGATTCTGGTAAGCGTGAGTCAATGTTTCCTTCTTTCCTAAACCAACATCCCTCGACCTCTACCTCCCCGGCCCCTGGCCTGCTAAACTTCCCCTGTGGACCCTCGCCTGGTGCTTACCAGGATTCTGGTTCGCAGAAATCTAAGAAGAAGGGCAAGAAGCATCGTCATGCCAACACAACTTCCTCTGGAGGAGGCGGTATGGCTGACATGCAAGACCCGAGCATCTTACAGGCGAGGCTCCACCAGGCGAACATGGCTGGGCAGGGACCGTATGGCCAAGGCCAGAACGGATTCTCTTCTCTTTACGCGAACAACAACAACTTCGGCGGTGCCGGACGGTGGTAGACAATTCGCTTCTTTCACATACTTAGTCGGCCGCTGGGTCAGATATACTGTCTTAAAACTCTTCTATGCGGCAGCTACGCACGGCGTTTTGGGTTTTGGCAACACTGCATCGGCATACCAACAGTGCAAAAGCACTGAGTTGCCCGGCGTTAATGAACGGCCAGCTATGGGCACAGGTCTTTGGCTTCGGCACGATTTCATGGATTTTCAATACCTCGCATCTTGTTCATGTCTCTCTTTACTTGGGTGGAGTGCTGCTTTGCCAGACGCCTGGTCAACTTCTCTCGTCATCTTCGTCATTGCCATCGCATGTACGTAAAGTCCCCTTCCTGCCGCTTACTAGTCGGCATGCTTACTTTCTAATAGAGAGATGGCTTCCTTACAACCCTTCCGCCTTTGAAGTGACGAAGATGATCGAGAGGACCGCCTTTGCAAATTGATGTACTCTGTGCTTTCAGCGTTGCCTCTGTAGTCATTCGCCGCTCTGCACCGCCGTTGTTGTTGGCCGCAGCCACCACTTCTCACTATCACAGGTTCGCATAAGACCAGCTGCTAACAATTGTGAAGTAGGAACAACGTTCGATGACCAAGCTACATTCGAAGTCGATGCACTCGTTAACGACGATGACAATGAGCCTATGCGTCACCCACTGGCTACACCGCTAAGCGGACAGTTCTTCGAGCAGCCACGACGATCGACACCTTCAATCCCACCGGGCTTTACGGCTCCAGCTGTCCCAAGAGCCCTCGCTGACGAGGCCGCATCGCGGCCGGGCTCTCGCTCTGGGTCACGTCCCATGTCGAGGACGACCTCTTCCACTATCGTTCCGGCTGTACCCGTCGTACCTGTGACGCCCGTCAAGCCAGACACACCAGCGAAGGGCAAGAAAGGCAAGCAGGCTGCTAAAGCTGCCGATGCGGCTGAGCCCACACCAGCTGCAAGCTCGAAGACTGTTCCTGCGACGCCGACCAGGGCATCCACGAAGGCGAGCGCCATCATAACTCCCGCTGCGTCCGAAGTTATGAGCAAGATAGACGCGGATGCGGCGGTAAAGAAGCCAGAACCAAAGGAAAAGAAGCCGATGCCAGAGACGCCCTCAAAAGTCACGGCAAAGGGCAAGGCAGCGAACAAGAAGGCTGAGAAAATTGAGAAGGTCGAGAAGGCCCATGCTGAAGATCCCAGTCAGAAGACCGCCACAAAAGACACTGTCGATGCTCCACTTGCTCCTGGAACCCCCACTGCAAGCAGCAAGAGGCAACCTCCTGGCAAGCTCGACATTTCCCTTGCTAAGATCGTAGAGAAGGAGACCACCCCCAGCGCCAGCTCGCGCAAGGAAGAGCCACAGACCAAGACTATGCGAATTGTTCCTCCAATGACCACGTCAGTGCCTGCAAGCCCAGCCGTTGCGGCGCCATCTCCTATCAAGCACACGGCTGCACCGCGCACATTGCGACTGGTATCAACCCCTAAAGCAGAGACACCACCCGCTGTGGCTGCGCCCACCCCGCCTCTTCCCCAGATACCTACGGTAGACAAGCTTAGGTCGCGCCAGGCTAGTATCGCATCATTGAACCAGCCTGGCACTCCTGCCAGCGAGCTGATCTCTGATACAGCGTCCATGACCTCAGGTATGATCTCACGAGCAAGCTCGCCGCCTCCATCAAGTAATATTGTTGGTTCTGCACCTGTAAGAAAGATTACCAAAGCGCAAGCGAAGAAGAATAGACAGGAGCGCAAGCGACAAGAAGAAGAGAAAGAGAAAGCAGAGAACGGATCTGATGTTGAAGTTGTACAAGCTCCTATCATCGGTCGCAAGAAGAAAGCCAAGAAGCCCTCGACGACTCCTAAGCCAGTTGCCGCTATGGCTTCTGCCATGAAGGAAGCAGCAGCGAAGAGTCAGCCAGCTTCGCCGAAGAGTGCTACTGTGGAAGATGAGCCCTTGGAGGCCCCAGCAGTCGCCTCAGTGAAAGCACAGTCTGCACAGAACTCTGCGAGCGCAACACCAGAGCCTGAGATGCAGCCTGACGAGTCAAGGGAAAAGAGAGAGCCAAGCGCACAGTCTATACTCAACGACCTCCAAAAGACGGGGGAGGTACTCGTGTCTGCCTTGGAGTTCTTCAAGCCGCTTACTTCCACTCTTACGCATACCTCTCGAACATCTCACTCGGGTGCTCCCACGTCTCCGCCAGATCAAAGGATTCATTTCTCGCAGGCCGATCTCGATGCTCTTGCGAAGAAGAAGCCTGTACATCTTGGCGGGGAGAATGACAAGCCAGACTCTCGCACCCTAATCACGCCAAATGGAAAGTTCTTCTGGGGCCTCACTGCCGAATTAGAAGAGCGCGCGCTCTCCCTCGAGTCCGAGATCGAGAAACTCAGCGGCTATCTACGCTTCCACCCGTCCTCACACACTGCCCAGCACACCGCCGCCCCCTATTCCTCCGACATGCTCCCCGCGATCGCCACCGCGCTCAAAGAAGCCGGCAAGAAAATGCCAAACTCGCCAACCAACACGCTGACCTTCGATTACAAAACGTACACCCAGCACCTCCCGCCCGTCGCCGAATTAACTCACCAGCCGCCACCACCCGTCCAGCAACAAACGCCCGCTGACGCAGGCGCGTATTTGAACCAGTTCGTCCTCCCAGCGACGGACAATCCGCCGCCGAACCACCCCAGACCAGAAATGGCTGCCGTCGGCGGCACCCCTGGGTCCGGCACAAGTCAGGTTAGCATCGCATCGAGCGGGCAACAAGGCACGCTTTTCGAGCGGGCGGCGCGCGCGCTCGTCGAGGGCGGGGCCGTCGGTTCTACCGACATCGATGGCGTTGCGTCGCTCTCCCCGGACAAAGAGGGCGGCGTGTGGTTGTCCGGCCTGCAGGGATTGGTCTCCGCGGGCATTCCGTCACTTGGGTCGTTTTACGAGAGTGAGGGTGCGGAAAGGTTTATCAGGGATTTGGAGCATCTTGGCTGGGACAGGGGGAACGCGAAGCATCGTGAGCATGTTGGGGAGTATGTGGGGAAGGGGGGGAGGGGAACTGGGAATCTGAGGGAGGGGCGGAGTGTGCTCGGCTTGGAGGAGGCGGAGACTGTGTTGAGTAGTGCGAGGAAGGAGCAGGATGCGTTGGAGAGGAAGTTGGGTGCTCTTGTTAAGCGCAATAGGAAGGCTGCCTTGGGGAATGTGAGATGAGGTGTATGGGAAGGGGATTCCGCGAGGGGGACGAGGGGTAAGAAGAGTCAGATGGAAGAGTAGAGAGGGAGCTGTTGGGTACCGACAGTTTTACTGAGCTAGACGCAGTTCTGGAGCAGCTGGATCGCAGACGAAGCGCAGCGCAGAATTGTGAGAGTGCGAATGTATCTTTGAATCCTCCTTCCACGACATTCCACTCAACAGTGTTTGCGTATGTATGAGCATATGTTAACACGTTCAGGTGCACATGTCCATTACACACACATACAGTAATGCTGCTCAGTCAGTCAGTCATCCATCCGGCGACTCTCACCCTTGTCGTCAACAAGAAACTTTGCATGTGGATACCACAGTAACCTCAAAACCTCATCAGTAGCACCGGACGAGCTCTTTTCATCTTAAGTGTTGATGATGCCTCCTGCCAGGGTGGGAATTGAAGGCGATCGGATGTCCAGTTCTGAAGGCTGTTGAATTTAATACTTTTGAGGTTGCGATTTCGACTCTCTTGCTGTGTTCCATTGCTCCCTGCTATCCCCTCACTCTCGCTTGCCGCTCGCTCGGGGCTGCATGGCGCATTCTGAGCTGGACTTGTTGATCCCGAAGACACATTTGTCATATCATGCCACCATGCGCCGTCTTCCCTGGTCGGCTGGCAGAGGCATGGCCGCATGATGCTAATGGTGAACTTGTTCTCAATATGGACACCGTAGTAGATGGCGAGCGCATTCTGGTTGCGCTCGAATAGCATATTTGCATTCAATCTGAGCCTGAGTCGGAGGTTGAGCTGTCCCTTGAGGATGATAATGCGCCGAAGCCACTCAAGGTGAGTGACTCCAAGATACTTGATATACAGTGCGCATTCGCTGCTGCCGTCTTCGAAAACCTTCAGAATCGTGCAAGATCTGGCTGACATCGATAGAACATGTCTCATGCAAGCAGTCTACAGCCGCACCGTCCGCCGAAGCGAAGCAGCACAGCTAGAGAACGTCTTGCGGCTAACACCCCCACACGAAGAAGTCACCAGCACATTTGAGACCCTGGAGCTCTCCACCGCCGCGCAAAAGGCGCAGCAATACTCGACAAAGTCATCCAAAGCCATCATCAAAGAGAACTGGGACGCGAAAATTAAGTTCCCTGGCGACTACAAGTGTCCCACCGCGCTCGCGATCCTCAGCAGCGCGACCTGTGGCCAGCCTCGTGTGCGCTTTGTGATCAGTGGAAAGGCAGAGTCGGTGGAATTGATGAAACGGCACCCGCAAGGATGATCTTGATGCATGAAGATATTGTCGCAGTGACGAATATTCATGCGCCTTACGGAGAGGCTGATGTTGTGGGCTCGATTTGGCCAGACAAGGCAGTTGAGAAGGGAAGTAGAGGAACAAGAAGATGAAACTAGAGAAGACTAAGGGGGTGAAGGAGGATGATGAAATAGAACTCGATCAGCCAGCGGTGAAGCTGAAATTCAGACAGATGGATCAGGAGAGTGACGAGGATGAGGACGAGGAGTAGCAGGTATGCAAGCCGGGGAAGCGTTAGAAATTCGCTTGATCGTATGTCACGCTTGATCGTATTTCATATACATCTCCAAAGAAGGGCAGTGTATTTGTAGCCAACAGTCGTCGATAGAGCTGAACGCGGAGCCGGGAGTGGAGGTCGAGGGGTCCCTACCTCTCGGCCTTATCGTCAACTGAGGTCTTGAAATACCTTTGATGCTACCTGGAAAGGTATCGAACCTTCAAAATCGGGTTGGAACGGCAATGGAGGAGAACCATATCCTCAATGGAGGATGTCTTACAAAGGAAAACACGACCGGTGCACAGGCCAGATCGCGTGATCGACATCAAGACCTGACCTTCCGACTTCTGCATCGACCTGACTTCCCTCAAGCATCTTCATCACATTTCGAGCGTCCAATTTCGTTTCATGAACTCAACTACTCCGACTGCAGTGCGAGGGCGTCAACCAATGGAAGCGACGATGATAGGGCATCGCGGGTGATCCGCGTGTTTTGACTCCACTTCCCGACTTTCGAGGTTGTCGGTTGGGTCCAAATGCAGGATGAGGCACACGTAATGCCAGAAACGGATGTTTCCATCACTATCTCGGGACTTTCCCCACGTTTTGAGACGAGTTGGACGTAACGCGTGGCTTGATACCCCGCAAAGATGGCGCTCGGCATCGTACAACGGTCATTTCGCGGAGATCGACAGTATAGCTGAAGCACCATGTAAACTCTTAACAAGATGCGATCATATGTGGCCAGTATGAAGCCGTCAAGATTCCCAACTGAAACTCAATGTAATTTATCCAATCGACCATGACTTCGGCGCCCGCGCACCATGACTCTATGTCGAGCTCCTTACTTGTCATGTCGGCAGTGGTGCTTTCTTCTTGCTACTTCGTCTTGGTCGTAAGTTCTCGCTCGCTGAGGGCCTGTCTGCCTGCTCATGTTGACAAAATTATCAGGTGATACGTCGTCTATTCTTTCACTCCCTGCGACATGTTCCCGGGCCTTTCGCGGCTCGGCTGTCGAATCTCGAGCTTGCGATCGCTGGAGTCAAGGGTCGCCGAGTATATGTGAGCAGACTCATAGCAATGACTTTCTATGCATTTATTCTGATGAGACACCAGATGCTTGATGCTCTGCACAGAAGCTATGGCGATATTGTACGTGTCGGTCCTAACGAAGTGTCCGTCGCAAACTGGCGGAATATTCGGACAATATACGCCAACACGAAGACGGTAGTGAAGAATTCTGCATTTTACGCGAACGCTACCTTCGTCGGCAAGAACAATATCTTTCAGATGATGTACGTAAAGACAACAGTATCAATTGGACATGTGCTGACATATAGACAGCAACCCCACAGAACACGCGGCACGTCGCAAGCTCAGTAGCCCGCCCTACGCTGCTCAGTCGGTGAGCAGGCTCGATGCCTTGATCCAAAAGAAGGCAGAAGATCTCGCGCAGCGAATGGTCACTGAGGCCAGTGCTTCATCAACAAACACCGCCGATGCTTACAAACTGTGTGGCTTGTTTAGTTTCGAAACGATCTGCAAAGCTGCATTTGCCAAAGACTTTGAAGGATCAGATGGCGCCGAGGCTTCACTAAAGCTCCTGCTTGCCATGGATGGCAGTGCCCCTACACTCATCTTCGATGGCGTGCTACCTTTCCTGCGCCCCACTGGCCTTGGTGCAAGACTGCCAGGGTTCATTGGCGATGCGTATCGATGTCATCAATACTGGGAGCAGCAATCAAGGATCATGGTAGACCACTTCCTTGAAAAGTCATCCTCTGACGAAAAGTATCTGCTCTCACCGATAGCGACGGGTATCGATGGTTTCCTAGGACGCGGTCTCAATCATGAAGAGCTAGTTGAAGAAGCCATGGGCTACATGTTCGCCGGTAGCGGCACAACATCCTCGTCATTGACGTATCTTCTGTATGCGCTGTCGCTGCCTGAGAACGAGTACGTCCAGGAACGCCTGTATGGCGAGCTCAACGCCTTGCCATCAGGCGACATCAGCGCCCTGCGCCAACATCCGTATCTGAACGCCGTCATCAAGGAAACATTTCGCCGCTTCCCAACAATTGTGTCGACATTGCCTCGCGTTCTGTTAGAGCCGATGCAGCTAGACGAGCATCTACTACCCAAAGACACCGTAGTTGGTATGCAGAACTGGATTCACCACCGCAACCCCGCGGTCTTTCCCAATCCAGGCCGGTTCGAGCCCGAGCGCTGGCTGCAGAGTACCGAAGCAATGGAAGCCTCTCTTACGCCCTTCAGCATCGGACGCCGGAACTGCATTGGTCAAAATCTCGCATGGGAGGAGCTTTATCTGGCTGTGAGCGCGATCATGCGCGCTGGACTGAAGCTGAGACTAGGGCCGGAAATGGAAGACTGGGAGATGGAAATTGAGGACCGATTCAATATTGCGCCGAGGGGGCACAGGTTGATGCTCGAGGTAACACGAAGGTAATGAGAATATTGTCTGCAGCATTCATTCCCAGCATGGCGCACTTCAAGATTGTGAGATTGAGAAGTGCCGACAGTCAGCGCGAATTTTTTTCGGTTCACGTCTCGCAGTTACTGTTCTATGTTCAGCCTCGAGGCCGTCTGATGTCTAGAATCATCTTCTCCTGGCGTCAGCTTCGGCATCTCGCTTTCTGCCCCTGGCGTCGGCTTCAGCGTCCCTCTTCCTGCCTCTCGCATCTGCATCAGCATCTCGCTTGCGACCTCTGGCATCAGCTTTAGCTTCAGCATCAGCAGCACGCTTCCTGCCTCTAGCGTCAGGCACCGCATCTCGCCTTCCTTCGTTGGGGACCGCATCCCTCCTGTCTCGCGCGTCAGGATCTGCTTCCCTCTCATAGCCGACTCGTCGGGGATCTGCTTCAGCATCTCTTTTGAAGCCAAACGGACGGACTGAAACAAGTCCTGCATCCCATTAGATGATCACTGTAAGAAAGAAGGCTTCTTCGACTGACGGGAAAACTGACCAGGTTCAGGCGCAGCGATTGGAATAGCCGTAACGGCTACCGCAATGGCAACAAATGCAAGAGTAAGCTTCATAATGAAGTCGTGTTTCTTGGGCCTGGATGGAAGGGCAAGATGTACTTGAATTGGACTGTGGTCTGTCGATGCTGTGCCTTGAGATCTACTTGACAGCGAACAGCGCCGTCTTATATCTTGCAGTTGAAGCTTAGACTTCCAATCTCTCCCAGTGCTCCACAATATCTCGTTCCAATCTCGAGCTTCCCTTTACGCCACATGGGTCGACTCGTCATTGATGCGGTCGGCGAGGTGTGCTCTATGAGATGCGTGGGTTCGAAACTTTGCGTCCTGGCACTACTCGAAAAACAGCTACACCAGATCAAGGCAATGTTAAGACCTCATAGGCTTTCAAAGCCCAACGCTCGAATGTGCACTACTGCAAGGCTGCATCAGGCTCTGCATCAGAGTTCGAATCTACGCATCTCCTTGTACGCCAAGTTCCAGGCTGGTCAGCTGTACATACAGCATCGTTACAGTTCTCCATATCGTTTCTAAGCTTTCGCGAGAAGTAGCCTTCCTCGTTTCGATTTTCACGGAGATGTACTGATTCAGGCCGCAAGTGTGATGAGGTACAAGAGCAGACCATCATTGTACCAAAGGCGCGTCTACCGAGCGAAGATACATGTAAGGTAGCATAAGGTTTCAAATTCTGTGAAGTACTCAGGCTGGACTCAGCCGCGCAAGCCTCAGACGCACGCCAAGAGCCGCCTGAGCGCGGCCTGACTGTAGCCTCATGTACAGAGACCCCATTGTGCCTCCAGCTGGAACGGGGTACCACCTTCATGCTGTTGCCTTTTGTCTTTTTCCCTTTTCCTGACACTTACAAGTCACCGCACATCAGTATTCCGTCAGCCTAACAAACGTACAGGTGCGTGCAGACGGCTCGTGCAAGATCGTGGTGCACATCTGGTTCGTACCTAGCATGTGCAAGGTAGGACAGCGGAAGTGTTGCGCCTGCACAAGACTGCTGAAAATTCAGATTTGCAACTCGTTGAAAATTTTGATCTGACGGATATACTTAGCCTCGAGACGGAAGATACAAAGGATAAACCGTGGGGTGAGGGAACGCGGAACAGCCTTTGTCACAAATCTGTCTGTTCACCCCTTCCGCACATGGTGCTGAACCGTACTACGACCTCCTACACAGCCTTGATTCAGTCTTGAGATCGCGAACGATCTGCATCTGGATTTCTCTTCGAGCCCTTGTCAGGCACGCCTACTGTCTAGCCGTGCTTCGAACCAAAACGTACCGATGACTCTTGTATGTGGGGACTGCTTCTACTCTGCCGGTGAGCAAAAAAGGCCAAGAGGACCATGCATAATTGCCCTTCAATTCAGACAAGACAAAGATACAAAAATCGGTGGAAAGCGTAGGAACATCCACCAGTTCTTGCTTAACCCCTTCACGAGAGGTGCAAAGATCTAAGACAATCATTCTGGCCCTCGAAAGCTCCAAAAGTCACACCAGCATCGACTCGTGTCTCGCTCGATTAACGTCTGCATCGATGGATCGCCACGGCTCACCGCAACTTGCTGCCAACATGTCGGTCGCCGTCGTCCAACACAAGTCCGTAAGACAAGTCCCGGGATGTAATGCTGCGTTGTTTCTTGCGATAAAATTATGGAGGATCTTTTCCCTGTCCTGCTCTCATCTCTTAGTCTATCCTCTGCTTCCACTGTCAAAAAGCGGTGCGATTAAGCCTATGTGCGAGACTTTGGACTTGTGCACATATCCAAGAGTCCTATCAACATGAAGCATTTATTCGCTGCTAGACGCTCAGAATCATCATCAGAAACATTTTATGTCTGATTGTCTGCAAGCCAAAACCCGAAATAATGTTCATGCACGTGTTCTGTCGGCAAGTCGATCTCAGTGCATAAAAACACTTCTCTACAGCAGTCACGTCTTCTTTTGTAAGAAGGGAAGAATAGTGTTGCAAAGGCGTGGTCGCAGGTTCCGTTTTCTTGCTGCAAAACCTCGAATCTGTAGTCAAGGTATATTTCCCCCAATTCAATCTTGACCGCTACACTCAAACCATGTTCTGCATCCTTTGATCAGAACTCGGTACAACTGCTCGGCGTGCCACTCCTGGCCCTTCTCACAAAACCAACTCAGATTCCCTCAATGTTTGCACTGCTTCGGTTTTAACAATCATTTGAAAAGTGGGAATTAATTGAGCGATGGCCGCATTTTACTCTGTACGAACTGAAGCGATAAGATTTGCGCAACCCATAGAAGTATGACCGCTAGTTCTTGCCGATATGCCGATTCAAATCGTTCTGACCGTCAAGTGCTCAAAAAGAGAGCGTCTCGAAGCACATGTTCTAGATCGCCATGCACCCTGTGTTGGCCATGCATCCACAACCTCCAGTGATCTGCCAGAAATCTCGCGCTGGTACCGCATGTGCGGGCTGCGGCTGCTTTTTTGAATTGCTTTTCTTCTTCCTTCTGTCGTGACTGCAGTCTCATGACCAAAAAGCTGGAGTTGAGGCCTTGTTGCAGTCTGAGCATCGGTGTCCCATTGTTGACCTGTTCTTTCTCTGGATTGGTATCTCCTGCCTACCTTCGAAACCCAGACCAGCAACAACATGTGCATGCCCTTTGCGTTTCGTCAGAATAAACAAGTAAATCACTATGCTTGGACTGCTTTCTGTGCTGGATACCATAAAAGCTGATAACGCGGGACCACGTCTGACTTTGTGTGGCTTTGAAAAGAACGAAGTATCACGACGCCAGAGAAATTGAGCAGGATGCTCCTTTGTTGGACCAGGTGCCGGCATGGAGATAAAAAGGTTTCATTAATTGCCCTGGCTGACTTCTGCACTCATCTTCTGCTTCCTGTTATCGAAATTCCAGTACCTCAAATTCAACGAGCGGCTCAAACATTTTGTAAAACCATCAAGAAGATCTTACGAATGTGTGTCATTCTTCTGCACTGCTTTTATCGAAAATGAAGTACTACTCGGCTGTCTGGAGCTTCTCTGCAACTGCAAATTCCGCACTGTGATAAAGCAGCAGGTCCAAATTTCAAACCGAAAGCAACCGTCGACAATATTACGGGTACAGCAAGCGAATAGATGTACCAACATCGAGAGCCATAGCCACGTCGCCATGCCATATCGTATACGCAAATCGGTCCAGTGTTCGAAATGTGCCCAAAGATGCAAAATGACGTTGATTGCAAACTCCACACGCATACACAGCGCACAGTCGACCGCTCCAAACCACCATATGAGTAGCAGAGGGGTATCATTAGGAAGCAGAACTACCAGCTGCGAAGCCATATGCGCATAACAAGCATAACAATAACACATGCCAAACATATGCCTGACCAATCATAAATCCGCCCTGAAAACGCACCAGCGCCGGAGAACACTAAACGCTTCGCCAAAAGCTCCGCTCAAAAGGCAATCATCCGCTTATGCCAAAACACCGCCATACAATCTCATGCAAGGTATCACTCGGCACCTGGAAAGGTAGATGCGAGGAGGTATATCGGATCGACTACCGCTGGGGTCTCGACATGCTCGGGCTGCGGACAGAATTGCTTATGCTCTGTCTGCTCTGAAAGGACGCAATGCTCATCATATCGGGGTCTCGTTCGGGAGGCTCGTTCTGGTACTGGAAGCCGATGTGCTTGTAGCCATTGTCCCAGGCGGCGACGCGGGAGAGGAGTCTATTCACCCCAAAATTAGCATGGGGAATTCAATCTGTGAGAGCAAAACTCACTGGTCGTCGGGCTCGATGTCCATTTCGGGAATCAGCTCGTAGTCGTTTTCGGCCGGCAGGTAGTACGCGCTGGCGGATATGCCGAGGGCAGTCAGGACGAGCAGCGAGAAGGAGGCGGTGCACATGGACCAGGAGGAATCGAGGACGAAGCCGGAGAAGAAGCGGGCGTCGTGATCGAAGACGTATGACTGGTGCGAATTAGCATGTGATCGTAGTTGATCAAACGAGGAGGGTGTCACGAACCACGATGGCCATACCAGCGCCCTGGATGATGGCGCTGAATACTAATACTCCCACTACAACCCCCCAGCCCTGCACCCTTCTTTGTACGCCGCCGGCCACGATGACAACAAAGCTAACCAGTGTGCACAGCTCAACAACAACGCCGAAGCTCATCAGGAATCCCACGGTCCGCCACATATTGCAGAAGGAGGCATCCTTGTCGCAGTCGGTGGTGCGAGGGAAGGGGACGCAGTGCCCTGTTTTCGCAGAGCAGCGGGAGTGGAGGCCGTAGGAGTATTCTCGTTCGCCGTTCTAGTGCGCACGTTAGCAATGTAAGGCAGCAGTGAAGAAGAGACAGCTGCTTACAGGACGATAGGATACCCATCGCGGCATGGCGATGCTGGCGACTGTCATCGCAGTGCAGACCAGCGTAAACAGCAGGCCCACGGTATATACGCTCCTGCGTGTCATGTTGGTGCAGGGTGTAGATCTTTCGTTGAACGCGGAGGGAGTGCTTTCTCGCAGCGTCGGTGGTAGGACAGGCGTGGGTGATTATCGTGTCGATGTGTGAGCAAAACGCGCTGTGGCTTTGGGTGCGATGATCGCCTGAGCAGAAGTCACGCAAGCAGGCAACGCAACGGGCGGGGCGTGAACGCTTTCGGGCTACCGAAGGGCGACTATAATCCTCGAGGATCCTGGACAACCTGCCGGAGGAGTGCAGGTTACAGAGCGGAGGCGCGCAGCTGCATGCTGGGAGCAATATGTAGGCGGTTCGGTGGATGGAGCGTGAAAAAGCTTGAGTATTGGTACGGCAAGCTGGGTTTGCGCTACCGAATCATGGTCCCATGGAGACCACCAAAGACCGCGCGATCATGCCGTCATGTTCAGCATGGGGGTCCAAGCGCTAAGGACATCCCGCGGCGCTCACCGCTTGGACATTTTTCGCGTGCCCTTTTGATAGCGCGTAGCGCGATGTGCAAGAGTACATAAATCGCGCTGCGCGCCCATCAGTTTCACCGGTTCTGGTCTGGCCTCGGTCAATTGCTGTGCTGGCTCGCGGTCGTTCCTGCCATTGTTGTGGTTATTGTTGACGCCGTTGCCAAATTTTGTGGCTTGACGACCGTGCCCTGATGCGCGCACATCTCCGATCTCACGATGCCTCGAAATTGCACCAGGCAACATCCCAGCCTTGTCGCCAGCTCACCCTCCGCATTCCAAGGTCCTACAGAGCCTCAGTTGCTTTTTCTCGAGTCTCGTGAGCCGCAGAGAATCCTGCCGCTCCGCAAGCCCACATGAACAACGCAGACCGTCGCACTGTGCTCTGCGTAACATGCCAGCCCCCAGCCTGTGGTCAGGTACAAACTGGGAAGTACCGCGACGCTGTTGAGGTCTGCGACAGTCCTCTTTGAGCGATCATGCCTCGAAAGAAATGTCTGAAGTGGTCATCAGACCTCCCGGCGATAAGCACCCCCCGAGTTCCAGATTCGCGAAGAGTGGGCACGTCTGCGCGCGAACACGTGGGGTTCCAAATGCCATGTTACAACGATGGCATTCCGTGCATCACGCCAATGGATCATGATGTGGATCACTCCAAAACACCACCAATGTCGGTCGCCGACATCCATTTTGCGCTTCCATCACCTGCAGCATTGCACGACTGCTGTCTAGAGCATCCGTGATGGTGTCGCCGTGCTTACAGCGCGTTGTTGTTGCAGGTTTTGACAGCTGCCTACCTTGGCAGGTGCCATCGACTAACAATTCCCATTCAATCGCCTTGATAAGAGCACGTTCACCGCCACTAAACGGCAGCAACACAGCCGAGCGGGCGCACGCTTGCCATTGATTAGCTCGCCTACCCTTTGACAGCGTAGTCGTAGGATGCGGGGAATCCTTTCGTGTAGCAGCCTCTCTCAGCGGCGTGATTTTGCTGATTGGCTCGCGTTGTCGCACGCTGATAAGCAGCGCGGTTTGATTGGGTGGTAGCACTACACAGCTTACAGGTGCATGTGTTGAGGCGGGGTGCGTGAGTGCGACACCCTTATGTCTGCACCCTTACACTTACGCCGCTACGCTACGCTTGCGCCGCTGCGCTTGTCTGCGCGACTGTGGCTGCACACTCGTATCGACTTGATGCTTTCGAGGACTTCACCGATGTATTGTGTGAGCATGAGCGAAGGACTGTCTTCTCACTGCAGTAAACAAGGCTTAAGGGCCGACTTAGTTTGATAGCACAGCACGCTCCATTAGCTACGAAAGAACTATTCAGTCACGCGACACGACAAGGCGACGCAGGTTTACACTGTATACTGCGCTCTGTAGGCGGTTGTTGAGGTCCGGGGTGCATGGGTGTGCATTGACTTCCCCTCCCTCCCGCTGCACTCTCCCTGCATCCGCTTCACGCCGCAGGCTCACGGCGGAGCAAGCCGGACAACTCCTGCTTGCTCGAGCATGCAGATTGAGAAAGGTGGGTTTGAATCTGGTAAGAAATGATTGAGGAGGTGTCATTCTAGAATGCGAAAGATATT
This sequence comes from Phoma herbarum, assembly GCA_001599375.1. Classification (NCBI taxonomy): domain Eukaryota; kingdom Fungi; phylum Ascomycota; class Dothideomycetes; order Pleosporales; family Didymellaceae; genus Phoma; species Phoma herbarum. The sequence continues at coordinate 102,520 of BCGR01000004.1, forward strand.
CTGGAGCATAGGGATGCAACGGCTCATGGACGCAAGACAGGCAATCATGCCTTTCCAGCATTGATCGTAACTTAAATTGCAGTTGTCCATTCACCATGAGGAAGCAGTCCAGAGCCTTCAGATAAACAACACATCCTTGGCTTTGATGCTCATTCCGGTATGATATGGACAGGCAGAGGTATAAGTGAGCGGCAGAGGATCGTCAAGTCGAGTACCTATACTTTCCCCMCCCCCAGGCTCACCGCCTCTGCCTGCTCGAGCATAGACACATAGCATGCTACTTTGCAAAAGAACGTTCCACTCTCAGAATCAAGTCACGTGCCTGCAGAAGCGATCCAGTCCAAAAGTACATGAGAAGTAATTGCAAAGAAGCCCACTCCCCCGAGACGCAACGCGTATTCGTCGGATTTTGAGATCGCGTTGTCTTCATTGTTATCTAGCAAACATTCGGCTTCTTTTCAGCGTCTCGAAATTCCCAGACTCGAACAATCTGTCCGCGGCTTCATTCTAGATGCAGAGGCATAGTAGTAAAGAACCAGGATTCGACCGAATCTTAGTACCTCGGCTTTGTCACAACAATGTTTCTTTGTTGGAAGGCTGTCGTCTACATAGTAGTCCCCACTGCGCCAGACGCCGAACATCGACATCGGAGCTTCAATGTATTCGAAGGCGACTCGTCGAGCAGACATGCCACGACCTACGGATTTTCTTCTCAGTGAGAGTAAGATATGATGATTTCCTCTAGCCAGTTTGACATTGGTATCGGTCGGAGAGGCCACGGCAAGTAAGTGCAAAAGTTGCCCAGATCGAGATAGCTACACTTTGTCCACCCGATCTCGTAAGACATGCAATATATACACCGGAGCATTGATCTTGGGCATTTTAGTGCGTGATTTGTAGATATGCCGACCACGCGTAGGACTTTTGTAGCAAGAGGACATCGAAACTTTTGCAGCACCGAAAGATGCGGGACTTGAGATCGGTTGGAATATTTTGGCGTCGATGGAGTTGAGGAACTTAAAGCGTCCTGTCACTGCGTGCACATGACAGCAAGGCTACAACAGATCAGCCACCTGGAACGACAGTAGATCTGCTGATCAGTTTCGAAGAAAATAGACAGGAAGTGATGCCGTCGAGGGTGAGTGTGATAAGTCGGGTTGGATCGACTGCGAAAATCTTTGCTTGAGCTCAGGGCCAGACGTAAGACTTCAACAGCGTTTTTTTGACTAGGGTGGCTTTTGTGAGGCTTTTTCAAGCATGGAACGCTTCATTGCTCCCTTTTGAGGAGAAGAAAATAGAAAGGCAGGCAACTGTTCACTCCAGGTTTTAACCCGACAAAAATGTAGAGGTAATTGGCTAAATTAAAAAAGAGACTGAGGGTTTAGGTTCCTATGCCCAATCTCTCTCAACTCAAATGCTTGAGTTCGAGCCCAGTGCGTTTACCCTTACGCCTTCACAAATGAACCCGCCGCTTACCAGCCATAGAGTTTGGGCCTCACAAGTTCGCCACAGCCGGATCGTGCACACGGGTAGTAAACGAACCTCACTTGAAAGATTATTTTCGGTCCTGGCTTTTCTTCCAGTTCCTCCATTCGACCATATATTGCTGCCTGTACGCCACAAGCTATCTCTACACTAGCAAAAGCTGAGCTGAGAACAGGAACCATCCCTTCATAATCTTCATGAAGACCCGTAACACACGATTGCGAGTACCACAGACCTTTCTCCAAAAGTCTTACGAAGACTCGTCAATCCATTCACATTGGATCATTACCCACATGAGCGACATGATTGATGCCGGATTGGATCTCTTTGACCCCTTTGTTGGTCATATGATCGCAATCGCCGCCTCAATACAGCTTGAACACACTTTGAGTAAGACTCCAGCTGTAGCGAAGCGAGCTCGCCGAAACTTTTAACTATCCCGCAAGTATATCGAACGACTTTCTCAGAAATGGCCAATTACACTCAACACGGTAAGTGGCTTTCGTAACTTTGTGTCGAACGATTTCGCTAAGCTTGTCTAGCTCCACATTTTGGATCGACTTGCTACACGCAGTCGGCATCGACAGACCATGAATCTTGTGGAAAAGGAATACGACGGATGCATACCTGTTGTAGCTACTGAAGATCCAGTCATCGCAGTCGAAGACATCAACCTCCTTTGGACGCTTTTCGACTTCGTAGCGGTTTCAAAAGGACAAAGTCCGGGATCATATCGCCTCGCTCGGGATGAGAACATGATCTCAGAATGCGATACTTTGGAGAGCCACCAGCCGGAGATCATGAACGATGGCCTACAGGATCCGGTTCAGAATTGTGCTGCCGCGAGTGGATATACCAGCGCACTGCCTGGGGCCGGAAGCGAAAGCTTTCTTTGCGAGACAGCTGACGATTGGCTATTCCTGGGAAGGCCGTGGTCCTCCTATTTCGACTCTGGCGTTACATTGCCAGAGATGTTTTGAGCACAATATGCATTCATAGTACGAACTGGGGCTTGTGGACCAGATGTATTGACGAAATATTCCCAGACACTCGATTCTGAAGCGTCCCCATTCCGTACAGAAGTTGTTGAGCCATACTTATCTTCCTGATAACACCAGGTTCGCTAAACCTGAAAAGTCCGCTCCTGTGAGTAGCAACAAGTACATTTTATGCGATTAGGCCGTGTTGATCGCACGGAATCCGGAGATAGCAACGAAGCAAAGCAGGCGCTCTCCAGCCGTTTCCGAAAGCCGTGTTCCGTGTCTTTCTTCTTCAATCACACCTGGCGCTAGTCCAAACAAGAAACCCGAACTATAACGCTGTCAACTGACAGATTCTTGTCTTTCATACCATTCGATTTTTTGCATCATGTTGGTAAAGAATGATAAGGTAGTGATTGTTGGTGCGGGCGTCTTTGGCCTGACGACCTCAGTGATTTGAGTAAGGTCGACGACGAAGCTGTGGCGAAAAAAACATTGAATTCAAGCAGCTTCGGTATTGAAGTGGCAATGACTGGTACTGTACAGCATCCTATTATGGGTCCTACTTCACTTCCAATCTCAGCGCGTCATACTGCACGTATATGCTCCTCGGAAGGACCGCGCTCTCATAGTCGGTCGCGTTATATGGCAAACTTAGCACGAACTCATTCGTTGCATTGCTGCTCAAGTAGCTCGTCGGGAACATGAACCTGTGGCTCAACGTGTAGCAAGTGATCGCGCTGCGAGTAGCACAGGATGATGACTTATTGTAGCTGTGTCTAGCTTAGCCTAATGTTTGCAGGGCTGCCGAGTAGTACTCACGGAATGATCCAAGGCTCCAACTCGTGTCCGTTCACAACGACAACAAAGGGCGCGTTATTCCAAGGCTGCGTAGCGTTGAACGTATCAGTGTTACCAGCAGCTGTCTTGGCGCCAGCTAACTGGATCGTGAATGTTGCATTCTCCTTGCCAGCAAGAGCATGCTGGTCGACGTCGAAGGTAATGGTCCAATTATTGATCTCGCCACTCCCAGCGACTTGCTCCGGCCTTCGCGAGTTTGCATACCCACCGAACACAGACCAGTGCACATAGTTGAAGTCTTTGTATGTGTCGCTTTTACCGACATGGAAGTTGACGCCCTCTGGGAAGTCGGTGAGGTAGTCGTAGGCGCCCCAGTAGATGCGGTATTCGGGGGGATGAAGCGTGGTATTGAGTGGCACGTTGCCGTGGCGCCATTCTCCACCTGATTTGTCTGGTGTACCGATGCGCCAGAGCTCGGTACCCGCAGACTCGGCGTCCCATTTCAGTATGCCGCAATCTGTCGTTTCTCCGGGCTTGATAACGATGCTGTCCTCGACAAAGTCGCCGAAGATGCCATCGGCATAGATGGTCACCCGGTAGGTACCTGCTGCGACGCGATCGATTTCAACCACACCGTTACTATCAATATCGGCCCAGTACTGAAAAGTCAAAGGGTCGATTACATTGTCCTGATAATCAACGCCGCTCTGTGCGAGAACTGCAATGGGTTTCTTGGCGCCTTCAGGAAGCTGGACCTTGGCCTTCCAGCTTCCGCGGTGTGACGTCGGGAGATAGTTTGGGACGTGCTCGGCGATGGAGTCGTAGAAGTCCGCATTCCAGGACGGAGATGCATATTGAACAGCTTCATCACGCAGTGCCTGCCATGTGCTACCGGCAGGACCCTTATTGAAGTGATAATACTGAGGGCCAAACGTCCGATCAAAGCCATCAGTGATGTTGGGCGTGCCTGCACCGTGGTGGTTCGACACCATGTAATTATAGATAATGCCATCGACAACCAGATCTGAATGTGTTGGCCCACCGTAGTAGGTGTCTTTGGTGTTCATGACAAGCCAAGCGCCGAACGTGGAGTTATCCTTGCTGTGCGAGCCGTTGGCGAACAGGCCGTGGGCGCTTTGAGCACGCCACTCGTATGCAAAAGTGTACTTGGTGAAGTAGTTTGCGAATGTTTCCACGTACGGGTCGTCTGTACGGTTCCCAATATACCAAGTTGCATCCTGAACCGTCGTTGCGTTGGTTGTATTGCCAGTGGCAGGATTGGGAATCGGCATGGGCGAAGCAAGCTTGTCGTTGGTGATGAGATCTGTCCATAACTCCGTGCTGGGGCGGAAAAGCGTCCTGAATTCCTGCAAATTGCGGAGAAATGGTGTAGTAGAGTTGTGGTAAGCGATGCGGCTGAATGTATGCAAGCCAGTCTCTTCGTCACGCAGGAACCAGTACTGCTGAAGGATTTGACCGGTAGGCGGGTATACTTCGCTCATCACAACACCGCCGTATGTGACATTGTGGTTATCGACGCCCTTGACCAGCTTATAAGTCGGGTCGATCGAGCCAGGTGTGTATGAGCCTGATCCGGTGCTTGACGGACCAGTGGCAGGAATACAATAGCAATCGAGGTATGGACCAACGCCATATCGACCGTTACCTGAGGAGCCTCCAGGCGAATATGGGATGTACGCTGCGGATCCAAGCAAGTCTTGCCCGTCAAGAACCAGAGTGTCGATGCCGCCCGTGGTCTTATTCACCGAGACGAAGAGTCTGTCATTTTCAAGCTGCAGGTATGCAGATGTCTGGTTGGCAGTTAGACGCGCGGAAGAAAAACCCAAGGAGGCCAGAAGGACCGATGCAGTCCTGAGGCGCATTGTGATGAGATAATCTTGAATGCAAAGCTTGATCAACGACAAGCAATTGAAACACCTGCATGCCAAGGTATATATACGCCCGTCATACGTGATGATCTGCTACATGTTCTTCCCCAGCCTACCCATTTCCTGGGGTATGGGGTAGCACACTCCATACGGACCGAGCTACAACCACATCGCGTATGGCTGCGGGGATTAGCTGCGGATAATTTGGCGCCCACGAATGGTAGGCGCGTCAATTGCAAAATGGTTCGGTGCAATGCTGGCCGAGCATCGTATACACAACAGTAACCTTGTTTTCACTTGCGCTGTTAGACGGAAGACGAAGTTTGGACATCGAACTGAGCCAAAGGGAAGTGCGTGACAGCAGCTGCCACAGGTAGACACAATGACGTCACGACCCAAGATCGATTTTGGTGCAGCATCGTCACCTTGCCCCTAATGACTACAACTGTTCTGCACACCGATGTCCCCGGGCACATCCTCCAGAATCTAATGGCTATCAGACCAGATGGTGTTTGCGCAAAGATTGGCAGAACGTTAAAGTCCTCCTGCGACAGTCTTGACAACCATCAAAAATTGGAGGTTGGTTTTTTCGGAATCCTCGCGAAGACCAGATTTTTGGCGAGAAAGCGAGCGTGAAAAAGTCTTGGAACCTAGGCTACGCAGCTGTAGGCTTATGAAATTGATGATCTGGATAGCGCAGAATAACGTCCTAGAGGCAGTCAATACCGCATCAGGCAGAATCTGTGATATCTTAGTCTTGGAAACATCCGGAAAAGCAGAACATGAAGATCCTGGAATAGACACCAGGACATTTCAGAGAGAGAACATACGCCCAATTTCATGTCTTTTCGGTTCTTTTAGTTTCACACGCAGGAGAAGGAAGACGGAAACTTGAGGGCGTTCCACACTTATACCTCCTCATTCGACCAAAAGCTTGCTCACCACACATAAAACATGCCATTGGCTGATACACTTTCCAGCTAAATAAGGGGAATGTGTGCGACGCCGGCTCATCCGCAAAGACAGCATAGTGGTTTCTGGAGACCGTGAGAAGCAACAGCAAAAGCATGGAAGGGATCCACATATTCTAAGACTTCCCGGCTCGCAGTATCCAAAAAGATAGTTCGGGATATAATCTTCAAGATCTGAAGAATATAAGAAGCGAGGTTTGTCCAAGGTTGAACAGCAACAGGAGTCGATGCCTTACTTATGATCCAGGTACATTCAGGCTGTACCGCAGCAACATCACCTGGTTACCGAAGAATATTAGGAGGGACGCGGCAGGGGAAAACGTAAGACTATTTCTTTTTTGTTTGAGTGTCAGGGCAGATTTGCGTGTTTGCTTCGTTGGTCCGAGTCGAAGGATAATCAAGCAAAGCGATTGCTCACTGGGATAACCGGTTTACTGCTTTCAGTGTCGCTGATCGGAGCTGCAGACATAGCGCGTCGTGCAGAAGAATTTTGGACGCACAAGCAAAACACATATGTAGATATCGAGATCTCTGGAACGGGCCAAGGGAAGATCTACGCGCCCCTCCTTTCGAACGCGCATGCATCTCGATCAGGTCAAGATTATCTTCGGTTCGAAGGCTCTTTCTGTTAAGCAGCAGCATATCAAGTAGTGACCCAAGATTCATACGCCCGAAAAGCAGCACAAATACACGAAATATCACTCAGATTTTGAGAATTGACTCTCGGTTGAAGATTCTCTCGCTGTCAAATCTTTTTTTTTTTTTACGTTAAACAGAAAGAAAAGTCTGAGAGCGCTCATGTGCCAACCATTCGGCAGTTCTGATGATTTTGGAAGCAGGGAAAGGCCAAACATGGCACCAAAGTCCTCAACTTTCAGGAGCGAAGGGAAGTACCAGATCCAATGGAAACAACATTGACCTGCTACCCAAGCAGCACGCATGCCATTGCGACCTCGATTATGACGTTTTCGAGGGGGACAGAAAGTTAGAGCATCACCACGTGTCATCGTCGATTTGGAAAGAGCTAGCAGAGGAGACACATAAAGTCGAGAGTCGAGCGATTTCGACATTGAAAACGGGGGATGGAAGGGTGTGAGGAAGGATGAGATAGGCGCACGCATCTCGTGGCTGCGGATGTGCACTGCATCAGACCGTGCAGGCTGGTATCGGGCTTATTCCTATACAGATCTATTGTACAACACTGCTTCTGACCTAGAAGACGACATTCTCAGGGTCCCGCTCAGCGACCTTCTTGCGCTTGAGCATATCGTGGCAGAGCAGACTCGCGGCCACACTGACGTTCAGCGAATCGACACCGACCTCGTCGACCTCCCGCCCATGTCTGATGCCGACCTTATAGTGCGCAATGTTTTGCAGACTGGCCTTCAGTCCGGTGCCCTCTGCGCCCATCATCAAGATGGTGGGGTGTTCCACGACAGGGCTGTGGTGTTCCAGTTTCTTGTTGCTCCTCGCCTGCGTGTACACGATATCACTAACACTCTCCTCCTCCACGTCTTTGCCTTTTGACGTCGGCACGGCGTCGGCAGCATAGCACCGCCAGCCGTTCCTACTCGCCTGCCCCAGGAACTCAGCGGGCTCCTGGACCTTGAAGATGGGTATCGCCTCGGCCGCGCCGGCGCTGGCCTTGACCGCGATGTGGGACCAGGGCGCGGATTGCCTGGTCGGGGTGATGATAGCTTCGACGCCAAGGAAGTAGGCGGAGCGTGCGATGGCGCCGAGATTGCCCTCGTCGAGGATGCCGTCGAGGTACAAGATCAGCGGGAAGCGCCAGGTGGACTTGTATGTGTATGAGGTTCGTGTGCCATTTACGGCGAGTTCTTCTTTCGTCTGTGGACCGAGGACGACTTCAAACCGACCCGAGTCTTTCACGCACTCCTTTAGTTCGGTGATGGGCGGCACAGGCAGCGGACTGGCTTCGAGGATGAAGCCGTTGTGCGGCCGTCCGCTTGATGCTTTGTCGAAGGCGCGGTCGTATTGATCCCCCACCTCGCGCGTTATCTGTCGTAGATTCGATGCCTTGGCGCGGGCGAGCAGGATGTCACGGTTGAGACCGCGGCTGTTGACGTAGAGCTTGTAGAATTGGCGGCGTTGGGCGCGGATCGCGGCGAGCACGGAGGAGTAGCCGTAGATGAACTCGGAGGCTGCGGTGGTGTAAGGGAGCGAGTCGGGGGCGCGGTCGCGAGGGTCAGCTCGCGAGGGGATGGAGTGGTCTGGACGGTCTGAGTGCGCCGAGCGGGGCGTGCGGTCCATTCGGTCGAAGCGCGACGAGCGGTCGGGTTGGGAGGTGCGGGAGTCGCGATCGATGCGAGGAGAGCGGCGGTCGTCACGATCGAAAGCCGGCTGCGGTCTGCGTTGGGGCCTGTCGTCGTTCTGGAAGCCGTCTCTGCTGCGAGGTGCTCTCTCATCACGGTCGAAGGTGCGCTCCGTCCGGCGTGGTGCTCTCTCGTCGTGGTCGAAGCCTCCGCGCCTGGACCGGTCGCCGAATCTGCCTGATCGCGCATCATCGCCATCGACCCTCGCGGGCCTCTCGCGGTCCTGGTCTCTTATGCGGCGATCAACAGCGGATTCATCTGATCTTCCGCCGCTCTTCCTCAGCTCTTTCCGGCGAGGCGCAGCATCCTCATCCTCCCATCTCCGGCGCCGTGCGCCTATGGAAGACTTGCTGCGTGATGGCCGTGATCTGCCGCCGTCCCTGTCGTCATACCGCGAAGACACTACCTCGTCATCTCGTAAGCTCGTGCGCGTGCGACTACCTGACCGTGGGCCCGCGAATCTGTCTGGGCCGCTGCCTCTGCCCTTCTCGATGGCCGCGGTGATGGATTTGTAGCGGCAGAATGTGCGGGGGAGAGCTGTTCGTTGTGTTCGTAGTAGCGCACTACTGGCAGCGAAGGAGTGCAACATTGAATGCCAGATTTGTGTATGGGGTGCGTTGGGCGATCCGTTGCCCCGGGAAGTGATCGAGCTCACGTTCAGGTTCAGGTTCACGTTCATCTAAACTTTCGGCAACTTTTGGCGACAAACGGCCCGCCGTAGTTAGCGCTGGCGCGTCATCACGTGTTCGACGTGCACCTCAACCACCACCACCACCATCCGTGAAGCCGCATTCACCGCCGCGGTCGCTGGCCCAAAGGCGCCATGCGATTCATCTAGAGGCCGTATTGCAAGCTATACTGTGCTATGCAGTGATTTCCACACCTTGGTAGCGCATGCAGTATCCGACCCCAGACAGCTCTCGACGAGCGCATCGAGCTGCGGAAGCACCGCGAACCACTATAGACGCGTCGCACTGCGTATTTCCGAGTCGCCAACACGTCCTCCGACGATAAAACCCTCCAAATCATGGCTGCCTTCCGCAAAGGCGGCGCAACACGCTCCGGCGCAAGTGCGCCCAAGTCCACCAGTGGCACTCCCGCCCCACGTCGCTCAACGCCTCGACGTTCGCCCGCACGACGAGTGCCACCCAAGAAGCGCACTTTAATTGCTGTGGAGGAGTTCCTGTCCGGGTCGAGCTCTGGGCAAGACGTTGTCACCGCAGAGTCACCGCCAAAGGTGCGGCGGTTATTGCACATTCGCCCGAAGCCAATTGCCAACAAAGACGAGTACACGTACTATGAGCCGCAAGAAGAGGTGGAGAGCATTGTCAAGGAGTCGGCCAAGCGGGGCAACGACATTGCGTTCGTAGTCAAGCTAGTGGGTGGCGGAACTAAAGAGGTAGGTGAGACTGCTGCTACCCAGCAACTGAGAGAACGAGGTGCGGGACCTGGCAGCCTGAGGTAAAAGAGCAGCAACTCGGCGTGCTAGCCTTGAGCCGTACATCAGCTCGCTACAATCACCCAAACTCCATCCCTCAACCATCAACTCATCGTTCTCTAACTCTCTTCAGATCAACTTCGACGACCTGCTAGCGCTCCCAGGTGGCTCAGAGGCACTCAACAATCACCAGCAGTACGACGACGCTTCCTCCCCCTCCGCAGACGATATGAGACTTCGCGGAAAGAGCTCGAGAGCGAACAACGACGGCTATGTGGATATCACTACCATCGACATCTCCTCCTCGGAAGACGACGACATCGGAGATCCTATCGAAGATGCCGATGACGACGACCTCGTCCCTCGCCGAAGACAACGCCGACCTGGCAGACCTTCAAAAAGCGCAAAATCAAATGGACGCACACCACGGAACCGCTCCCGCCCCAGTGACCCCATTGAGCTCACGAGTAGCGACAGAGACAGCGAAGCCGCGGGCAAGAAGCGTAGAGGGCGCAAGAGGAAGGTCGTTGAGCCTACCAGACGATCCACAAGGCAGCCGGTGCCCGTCCGAGCCTTCGACACGGCAGAAAGCGAGGACGACCAGGAGGACACTAGCGACTCTGAAAACATCCTGCGCTCAGACGTCTGGCCTGGCCGCAAGCGCAAGCGAGCCGGTCTGCGTGCTCCCAAGCCCGAGAAAGTCCAGCGAGTCGGTGCTCGCCAGTCTGAGCGCTCAACGCGCGCCATGAATGACATGGGCGAGATTGGCGAGAACGACATCTACCGCTCAGACTCAGCGCCCAAGGCATCCGCATTACAAGTCAAGGCAGTCCGAGAGATCTTCGAAACGTTACCTCGCGGTGACTTGTTCCGCTCTCGCCATGCTGAAGGCTGTGAAGTCTGCTACGACGGGCCGAACGTGGCACCTCTCATTTACTGTCAAGGCTGTTCCCTCGCCTACCACAAGAACTGTTTGGGCAATCGAAGTTCTCGTGACCATCTGGTCACCAAGGTCGGAGACGAGAAATTTGTTCTGCAGTGCAAGCGCTGCGTCAACGTCTACCAAAAGAAGGATCGCTATGCACCCAACTTGGCTCGATGCCAAGATTGCAAGAAGAACGGTGCCTCTTGCAAACCTTTCAGACATCGTAAGACCACCGTGCAAGAGGCGAGGGAGCGTGAAGAGAACGACGGAGAAGACCCGATTACCGATGTACTCTCTGAGCTCATCAACAACGCGCACAACGTACTGTTCCGCTGCACCAAGTGCTCGAGAGCCTGGCACTACCACCACCTGCCTCCACTCTCACCCTACGCTATGGACATCAATCGTGATGACGAAGAACTGGCGGACGAGCGCTTCCGGGAATACTCGAAAAAGTGGATGTGTAAAGAGTGTGACGAGACCGATGACAAGAAGATCGGTGCTCTCATCGCCTGGCGACCCTCTGATGTCGAGACCTTCGAGCCCGGCACACCTTGCGAGCTGGTCAGCGAAGACGAAAAGCAATACCTCATCAAGTGGGAGAAGCAGTCGTACTTCCGCGCACAATGGTTCTCTGGAGCCTGGACATGGGGCGTCAGCGTGTCGGCAATGCGCAGGGCGTTCTTTAAGAGGGAGGAGGGGCCGAAGATGCGAACCGAGGATGCTATCCCTGAAGAGTTTCTGCGCATTGACATCGTCCTTGATGTCAAGTTTACCAGCATTGTTCACAGCAAACTTGAGGCAGTCATCAAGGCTCGCATTAGGGAGGTCGACAAGGCCCTTATCAAGTACAAAGGACTTGGCTACGAAGACGCAGTCTGGGAAAAAGTGCCAGCGCCAGAAGACGGCGACAGGTGGTCCGATTTCGTTACCGCGTATGACGATTGGGTTGCTGGGCAATTTGTCAAGTACCCCGTGCCAGGTCGGCTCAAGGCTCGCCTCGATGAAGTACGCGCCAAGCCCTTCGCCGATTTGCTGAGAGAGAAACAGCCGGACAACCTGACCGGTGGCGAGCTGATGAAGTATCAGTTGGAGGGTCTGAACTGGTTATATTACCAGTGGTACAAGCAGAAGAACGGGATCCTCGCGGATGAGATGGGTCTCGGCAAGACCATCCAAGTGATCGGCTTCATGGCGACTCTCGTCAAGGAGCACAGGTGCTGGCCCTTCATTATTGTCGTGCCCAACTCGACTTGTGCCAATTGGCGGCGCGAGATCAAGCAATGGGCTCCGTCCTTGCGCGTCGTTGCGTATTTTGGATCTGCACAAGCTCGCGAAATGGCGTATAAGTACGAGCTGTATCCTGGTGAAGGCAAGGAACTCAGGTGCCACGTTGTCATTACCTCTTACGAAGCTGCCACGGACGATAGTAGCAGAAGATTTCTCCGAGGCGTCAACTGGGCGGGTCTGATCACGGACGAAGGCCAACGCCTCAAGAACGACAAGAGTCTGCTTTACAACGCACTATCAGCTGTCAAGGCGCCCTTCAGACTGCTCATGACAGGCACTCCACTGCAGAACAACGCGCGCGAACTATTCAACTTGTTGCAGTTCCTGGATGATACCATCAACGCTTCCGAGCTGGAAGAGAAGTATGCCGAGATGACCTCGGAGAACATCAAGGAGCTCCACGACATGATCCGACCTTTCATCCTCCGCCGCACGAAGGCTCAAGTGCTGACCTTCTTGCCGCCTCTCGGTCAGATCATTCTACCCATCTCAATGAGTCACCTTCAAAAGCAGGTCTACAAGTCAATCCTGTCAAAGAGCCCCGAGCTGCTAAAGGCGCTGTTCACCTCAGACAAAGGCCTCAAGCAGCAAGAGCGTGCCAACCTGAGCAACATTCTCATGCAGCTGCGAAAGTGTCTGTGCCATCCCTTTGTCTATAGTCGCGAGATTGAGGAGCGCACTGATATCGCTGCTGTCTCTCATCGCAACCTTGTCGAGGCCTCCGCCAAGCTGAGCTTGCTCGAGACCCTGCTGCCGAAGCTGAAGGAGCGAGGACACCGTGTGCTGATCTTCAGTCAGTTCCTCGACATGCTCAACATCATCGAGGACTTCCTCGACGGCATGCAGATGGCGTACCAGCGTCTCGACGGTACCATGGGCTCCCTCGAAAAGCAGAAGCGCATCGATCAATTCAATGCGCCAGACTCTCCCTTGTTCGCCTTCCTGTTGTCGACTCGCGCCGGTGGTGTTGGCATCAACCTTGCCACTGCCGATACTGTGATCATTCTGGATCCCGACTTCAATCCTCATCAAGATCTGCAGGCCATCGCTCGAGCTCACCGCATTGGCCAGAAGAACAAGGTACTCTGCTTCCAGCTTCTGACTCGAGCCTCTGTCGAAGAGAAGATCGTACAGATGGGCCGCAAAAAGATGGCACTCGATCATGTTGTCGTTGAATCACTCGATAACGAGGATGTTGACGAGCATGATGTTGAGTCCATCCTCAAGTATGGCGCTGCTGAACTGTTCAAGGATGATACCGCAGACCGTGATATTCACTACGACGATGCATCGATTGAGAAGCTTCTCGACCGTAGCCAGGTCGAGAACACCCGCGCAGCCGCTGGCGATGACTCGGCTGAAGGTCAATTCAGCTTTGCACGCGTGTGGGCTAACGACACTGCCTCACTGCAAGACGACCTCAATATTGTTGAAGAGGAGACCGCGCCGGACCCCGGTGTCTGGGACAAGATCCTCAAGGAGCGGCAAGCACAGGCTGCTGCTGATGCACTTGCCCGCGCACATGCTTTGGGCAGAGGCAAGCGCGCTCGAGTGGTAAGCAGTCACTGCAAGAGCACTTCAATATTACTAACGCGATGCAGAACGTCGATTACATGACCGAACAAGAGAAGGCAGAAGCCGCGGCAATGGATAGCGAAGAAGAAGCGGCGCCACCCACTCCGGTCAAGATTGACAAGCGCAAGAAGAAGAAGAAGAAGCGCTCTGACGACGAAAGCGACACCGACTTCCAGGTCGACCCTGACGAAGATACCGAAGTCGAGCCCGAGACGCTAGAGGGTGACGTGCAGCAAGAGCTCAAGGACTCCGACCAGCAGAACAAGATCAGCGGCCTCGCCAAGCAGTCACCAGCGAAACCGAAGGGCGATGAGCAGCTGCGCGTCCCCGGCCAATCTATCGCTCCACCTCCACAAGCCAGTCCCGCGAAGCTGCCCAAGGAGAGGAGCAGTGGTAAGCCACCAATTTCATCGAAGCCAATTGCTCCCGTCAAAATCAACAAGACCAAAGCAACACCGGAGAAGGACGGCAAAGAGCCGACCGTTATCTCGCTAGTCTCACTACCGCCATCGCCCAAGCTAACATCGTCATCAGTAAAACCCTTCGTCCGGGCCAATCTGCCAATCCGCAATCCCTTCGAGCCAACACAGCCGAACGCGCACATCTGCCAAGCTTGCCACAAGAACCACCCTCTCGGCGCATGCGACCTCAAAGCTGCGGGCGTCGAGCACTGCGGTCTGTGCGGGCTGGCACATTACGGATACGGCCGTTCATGCCCGCATATCAAGTCCGAAACCCAGGTGCGCGGGATGCTCGCCGCGCTCAAGAACTCGCCTGAGAAGAAAGAACTCATTGATCTAGCGGTCAAGTACTTGAGGGGTGTGAAAGGCGCGCTGGTCCAGCAGAAGAAGCGGGACAGGGATAAGGCCGAGGTGCGCACACAGGATATCAACGCGACTAACAATGCTGTTGCGGCGGCGACGGGAGCGAGACCGTTGGCAGTCGGGGGCGGACCGCTTCCTGCGCCGGGAGGACAGGCGAGTCACTACAGCGAACAGGGTCAGTATCGAACGTATCAGCCGCCGATGCAGCAGCAGAATGGTACCGGGGCCTGGATGCAGAGGACCTATCCTCAGACTGGTCAGAACGGGAGGCCTGTGGGGCATGCGGAGGGCCGGTTCGACGAGAGGGATGTCGAGAGTGCACTTAGGAGCTTCCTCGGTCAGTAGGCCATAGCGAACCAAGGACACAACGGTCACGATATGGCCATGACATCAGTCCGAGGCGCGAAGTCATGCAGCATGGCAGTGTGCGGTTTGAAGCATAAGCTAGTGGTATTGGCTTGGCTGACCAAGGAGACGGACAATGAATGAAATCACCTTCCCAATTCAACGATCGCTTTGGGATATGAAAACAGTCACCAGATCTTCACCTGGGCGACTTGCAGTTTATATTGATTCACGAAAAGCATCGTTGGATTGGTGGACGAGGTCCACAAGCAGTCTGTAATGAATGAATGGCCACGACTTCCGCGTTGAGACCGTGTAGCATTGTACTTAATCCGGCCCTCTATCACTCTTTCCCCAGCTCACCACATGGCAGGGTCGCCAGGGCGTCGTTTCCTCAATTGCAGTACCCATCATCTGCCTTGTGCGGCCAACAGTCATTGTCATCGAAGCCGCAGCACTGATTTTGAGGGGGCGGAACCGGTTTGGGGGATGCGTCGCGCTTGACTTGGGCAGGTGTAGCCATGGCGACTGAGGCGATGAGAAGGATGATGGCGGCTGTGAGTTTCATATTGGCGATGGGCTTGACTGCGCTTGATGAAGTCTGCGAGGTGGATCAGCCAACCTGAGGTGAACTTGGAGTGAGACTCGGCGCACAAGTAATCGTACTTTGTCTTTTCCACAGCAGGAGATGCGGTCGTGCAAGAAATCATGGGATGGTCAGTGAGGGCTATTTATCCTTTGGTGATGTCCCTACGGCGTGAAGGTCCTTGCGGGCCTTAATGTCAGCCTTGGGCGCGGCATAAGCTCCGAGGATATAAGATGCCAGCGACGAAGGAGCGTTCCTTGTGCGCTGACTGTGTTCAGGAAGATGCTGCTGAACCTTGCCAATAAACCCTTTCTGCCCCACAAAGACGGTGCAGTCTTGCATTGAATGTAGTCAGCACTACACCCGATGAGCCGACATGACTGTGACGCCCGTACACAACGGATGTAACGTAACTCTGCCGACAGGTGTAGTTTGGACAAGAGATAAAACTCTGTTGGTTCGTCGTGGCATCTGAAGCAAAACAATTTGGCGATGGTCGTTGGTCGAGTGCCCAAAGCTCCGATGGGACTTCTTTTCGATAATGGTCTCTGACATGTGTCTCTGAGATATTGCTTCACGTTTCATGCGCACCAGTATTCGACTTGTGGCAAGAAAGACTTCTTGACTTTCATTCAACAATGCTTCAATCATTGTACGCGAGATAAGTGCATTAGTGTCATCGCTGGCGGCCTCGCTTAACGTCGTTGAACTCTGCGTTCGAATGGTTTGAGCTGAGCGTTGCCGATGCGACATCACGGGACGATGCGAAATCATGGGACTGGACAGCCTGTGCCTCCACATCTCGGTCAATATCCTCCAAGCCCAGGCTCTTTGCAGGCGATGCACCATTTTCTCTACCTGGCGAGACCGAACCCACAAGCGTCATCGACTGGGTGCCTCTGCTCCCTTGACTGTTGATAAATGACTCGTGTGTCCGCGCACGTTGGCCCAAAGAGGCCGTCTGACAAGTAGTGTGTGTCGCCACACTCATCGTCCGGGCATGAGGATGAAAGGTCCAAGGCTGCACATTATCAAATTCGCCAACCTCGAACAGCTCTCGCAGGATGGTCCAGGTAAAGGGGATGTTGGCAACGATGACTGCAACGGACGACTCACGAATGTACCAGAACATCCACAGGTGGCCGTAAGGATGCGCGAAAGAGTAGTAGCTGTTCAGTGCAGCGGCCGCAATGGCGAAGATGCCGATCGAGAAGATGCCGATGAGTACGAACTTGCGCTTCCAAGGGAGCGTCGAGCGTATCAACATCTGCAGCGCGATGGACAGCATGATGATGTCAGATGAGATGTTGAAGATTGCCTTGGTGATCCGGTGGTGGAGGAGCGTATTGCATTGGGTAGAGTCGGTCGGTACTGCGTAGTACTCATGAAAGGGGCGACACCAGACAGCGAAGTAGAGGATCTGCATGACAACGTATCCGAGCCCCACGTATACTGCTAGTACCTTGATAGCAACATTCTCGTTGTTCAAAGCCGTGCGCGTCAGTCGGTAGTACATGATGAGCAAACATGCTTTGCAAGCCCAGACAACGGAGATCTGCATCTGCTCTGTGATTACCATCATCTTACTGCCATATGTGCGCTTGGATGACTCATCCTCGCTGAGCGCGCTGAAGTCGTAGTCAGGAGGCTCTAGGTTAGATCCAGCCTGCCACCATCTATTGGACACAACCATCAAAGCGGTGTAGGTAGCGAGCACAAAGACGCCCATAATCCAATCATCGAGTTGGAGGCCTCTGATCGAGCGGAACAGAATGCGGCGGGCAACGCTGTGACGTGTCAGCCTGCTGCTGCACAGCCTCGCGATAAATGAAAAGCTTACAGTCGTGCGATGATCATGCCTAACCCGCAGATGTACCATATCCACGACTCGCGGCTGAATTGCATAGCCATTGTGAACAGCAGGTGCGAGGATGTCGTCGCTGAAAGTCGCGCTTCGCTATCCGGGGTCCAGCTTGATCGTCAAGATTCGTGGATGCCGAAATTGCATATTGCGGCACGTTGTGTTCTTTGATGGCGCGTTCAGGGCGTCTGCACAGAGACGTTTGGAGTAACTCTTGTGATGGGTAGCAGGCAATTGCAAAGTAGATGAATGTCCAGCAGCAAAGTGAGGAGTAAGAGAAAAAGAGACAGAGGGCAGGGCGAAGCTGAGCTGAGCTGAGCCGAAGGCTGAAGCTCCCGAGATATGATAATGCGGTGACGGGTGCGGTGATGTGTGATTCGCTGATAGGCGCATTGCGGGCCACAGGGCTACCGTACGAGCGAAGGGCACCCTAGGGAACCATTGGAAGGGATCCGCCGGCGCGTCCGCTCCATGTCAGCCCAGCCTACCGGTTCCGCCTACTAATCCACGAACTTGTCGGTTCTACATCCACGATACTTCGTCTCAATTGAAACCGGTCGCAATGGCAGTGTCCTACTCATGCGCGACTTTCACTGGCAAACGATCCACATCGAGAGACGTCCGATCAAGGGGTCCAGCTCGTGTTGCAGTATTGGAAATCCAACAGATGCACACAAATCCATCCAGTCGTTCCAGATCGCACAAGAAGCTGGCTCTTGCATCTACAGTTCCAAATCTCCGAACTCATCCCCCACACTGGTCGAGGAGAAGGAGCCGCCAACTCGATCCTGAGGGAAGTGCTGGTTGAACGGCACGTCCCATGTATCGGAATCTCTTAGCGCTTGTAAAGGGGGCTCGCGATACAGTACCGCATGTGTTATTCGTAGGAACATTTCAGTGTAGGCACGGAAGTCGTGCCAACTCAATTTCGGCCCGTAAATCTCCTCTTGTCGATTTTGGACGCTCTTCTTTCGAGCGGGAAAGGAGATCATCGAAGCCCCACGATGCCTTTGAAAGGCCAACGCAGGAGCTGAGCCGCTTTTCTAATACGTTGTGTACTAGTACTTTTTCGAGGTTCTTCATGGTGCAAGCACCTTCGCATCTTCCGGCAGTGTCGAGACGAGGAAGAGGCATTGCGACGATGTAGCACTGGTCATCAAGGAGAATACGAACTTGGAATGCACGGCCAGCGCACACTCGTGTCATTACTACATCTTCCAGCTCTCTGATCTCGTCCTGCGTTCAAGCGTCGCTCGTCAAATCGTGTCGTCAAGTATCTACATGCAAAGCCAATATGAACATCCAAGGGTATCTGGCGCCAAAACAATCTCAAACCTCGTATCCCAACGCGTAACAGCATCGCCGCTCCTCCGCAGTGACTCCTTTTCACTCCGTCAACCTCTCAGTAGGCCACTTCCCCCTCGTTCCACGGAAAATCCTGGAGATCCACTCGCGTGCACGTCAGGTACGGCAAGCCTCCTTCTCTCAGATCCAGTTCGAGGAAATTGCGCATCAGTGGCTTCACCGCGTCCTTTGCTTTGTTCTTGACCTCTTCGATCCGTCTCTCGAATCGCTTCAGGTTCTCGCGGTTGTACTGGTCGTGCTGCAGCCTGAGGAAGCGCTTGCACTCGTCGTGGCCCAGATAGCCCGGTCCGCCCGCGCCGATGAGCCGGAAAACACGGCCGGTGTTGAAGCTCTCCTGCGGCCTTGGTGTTGCGCCGCCGTTGCGTGGGCTCTTCAAGATGGGCGCCGGGGGCGGTGTTGTGTTTTCGGCCAGCCACTGGCGGAAGAGAGACACGGCCATCCAGTCGAGCCAGTTGCTGCTCGGGCTCACTCTCTCGCCGCGACTGGTCGTCAGGCTCAACCTGAACAGCTTGACCTCGATCTTCAGCTTCAGCTCGTCCATGTCTTCCACCTTGTCTTCTATGAGATCGAGCACGCTGTCTGGGACGGCGTTTTGTAGTTGAGGAAGTGCGGTCGGCCACTGGCCCACGACATGCACCATGGCCTCGGCGAAGATGGCTTTGGAGCGCGCCATGTATCCCAGCTTCAGATAGCTCGGCGGGTACTTGGCGATCTGCTTCCACAGGCGTCCCTGGAAGCGCAGTAGATGGTGGTCCACGCGCGGGCCGATGACGGGGATGGCGTCGTACATGTCGGCCAGGGTGAGCAGGGCTTTGCACTCGACGTATGCGTGGGCGATGTTCAGGGTGTCGAGGGCGGGGGCGTGGTTGTAGAAGATGCGGAAGAGGTTGTCGTAGTCGCGGAAGAGGGCGTCGTCGGGGTCGGGGGGCGTGGGGGCGGGTGTTGAGGTGGACAGCTGAGCGGTGGAGAGCTGGGCGGTGGACAGGTTTGTGCTGCGGAGGAAGGAGGTGGGTTTGTTGCGGGCGGGCGGGGGTGCGGCGTCGCCGAACATGGTCGCGAGGGCCGGTTGTGCTCGCTGTTGTTGTTGTTGTTAGCGCTGGTCGCTTGCTTGGTGTGGGTGTTGGTGGTGGTGGTGGTGGTGGTGGTCTTGCGTACCTTGTGCACCAGCATCGGCACGTCGTCGTCGCCGCTGCCCCAGTCCAGCTCGTAGCGCCATCGCTTCCTCTCGTGGCGCGAGCCCGAGGGATTCCTGGCCAGCGCGGCGGCGCTCATGTTCTGCGCGACGCTCGCTTCACCGGCGCCGGCCCACTCGTCGCTCGTGCCCGCGTCGAAGAAGCCGGAGCATTGCGTCAGGATGAGCTTGTGCAGGAGATATCTGTTCTCCCGGCGACCGTTGCTGATGACGATCTCGACGTCGCCCGTGTGCGTGAAGACGGGAAACTCGTTCTGGCTGCCGACGCTGCTGCCGCCGTAGCTCGAGCCCCCGGAGCGGTGCGGGCGGTGGCGGCGCAGGGTCGAGGTGCGCGACGTGTGCGAGGCGACCGAGGGCGGGCGGCGGATGGTGAGCGACGAGGCGCGCTCGGCGCTGACGTTGCTCCCGACCTGGGAGTCTGGGTAGGAAACCATGCGCAGAGCCGGACGGTCTCTCAGCTGTGCAGTCGAGGTCGAGGTCGAGGTCGAGGTGAAGGTGAAGGCGGTAGCGCTGCGGGTAGAGGGCGTGCGCTCGTGGTGTCGCAAAACAAAGTCAAGTCGGCAGTGGGAGTGGGAGATCGCAGAGTGGCCGTCGCGCCCGCAAACGAGAGGCTGGTGGGAGGCCGTCGCACCTCTCAGCAAGGAGAGGCGCGTTCAAAGCAGGTGGCTGCCGGGAAAGCGTCCCCCTGCGGCTCAAGCCTGGTCAAGGATCCGGGATGTTGTGTTGGTGATCTGAAGGCTGGTGCGCTACTGTCCCCACCAACGCTGCACCTCGAGGGCTGTCAGCGCGCGTAACCCACAGCAGTACGAGCAGACGTTGACTTTGCAAGTGGTAGTGCAGGACAGGTGGGCAAGTGTTTCAGCAGACCTGCTGCCGCTCACAAGACTACTGGCATCGGTGTGGCGTCACCTGCTGCGCTCGATGTTGCATGCGTCCATCAAGCGCCCTGGGCCAATGGCGGGAGCCACCCGGCCACCGCTTGAATCAGCCTCGGAGGCGAACGCACGGCCGCCCCACGCGAGTGGACAACAGCACTGGACGTCAGGGACCAACACCATACGACCTATGCAGGGCGGAATTCAAGGTGCGCGTCTTGGCGTGCGCGCTCAAGCCGCAAGCCGCCTCGACCTTCGCGTATTATACAGCGTTTTGAACATATCGTACATGGTGAAGCTAGGCTTGCTTCGACATCTCCGTCTGCCCTCCCATGAACGGCTGCAGGACCTCTGGTATCCTGACCGTCTGAGTCTTCTCGTTCCAATGATTCTCCAGGATAGCTGCCAGCACGCGCGGTACTGCCAGCGCCGTCCCGTTCAGCGTAAAGGGGAACTCGAGCTTATTGGCGTTGGCGGTGCGCAGGCGAGTGTGCAGTCGTCGACTCTGGTAGTCTGTGCACATGGATGTCGATGTGACTTCGCCCCAGCCGTCGTCTATCGAGCGTCGCGAGGGGAAGAAGGCCTCGATGTCGCGCTTCCTGATTGCGCTTGCGCCCAGGTCTGTGGTGGGCATCTCGAGGATGCGGCAGTGGAGACCGAGTGCAGTCAGGATCTCATGCTGCATGCTCAGCATCTCTTCGAAGACGGCGTCCGAGCTCGATGCAGCGTTCGCCGTGAAGTGGTCGTCTCCAGTCTGATCCGGCGCTGTCCAGGCGAACATCTCGACCTTGGTGAACTCGTGCACGCGGTACAAGCCCTTCGTGTCCGCGCCGCGAGCACCTGCCTCCGCTCTGTAGCATCTGCTCACGCCGACCGTCTTGAGCGGCAGCTCTGACTGGTTCAACACCGTGTTCGCCTTCATTCCAGCAAGCGGGATCTCTGCCGTCCCAGCGAGCGCCAGCTGCGGCTTCGCCTTGTCCTTCTCCGACTGCTCGATCGCGTAGACCTGCTGCTCGCCGTTCTGATCCCGCGGCTGGAACCCGCATGCCGACGCGATGTGCGAGTACACCAGCGACGGCGGCGCAACGACCTTCCACTTCTTCTGCCGCGCCACGCTCAGCGCGTATTGCACCAGCGCCTGCTCCAGCATCGCGCCGTCGCCGACGAGGAAGTACCAGCCCCAGCCTGACGTTTGCGATGCGCCTGCAAAGTCCAGTATCCCCAGCTGTTGCCCAATATCCACATGACTCTTCCATGGTTTGGTCTTGTCCGGATCCGGGTGTGATCCGATGTAGTCCACCAGCGCCGCCTCGGTGCCCACGGGGGTGTGCACACTGCTCAGATTCGGCAGATCCTGCGCGAGCCCCTCAATCTCTTCCTGCAATTGCGTCTCCTTTGCTTCAATCTGGCTGAGCTGAGCCTTCATTGCCTTTGCCTCGCTGAGTGCCTTCTCCTTCTCCTCCCCGCCCTTTGCTATTTGGTCCCGCAACGCCTTGTTCCGTGATCGCAGGTCGCGCGCTGATTGCTGCAAGGCTAGCCATTGCTCGTGCAGCTCGATGATCCGCCACGGGTTCTTTGCGTGGGCGCCGTAGTTACGGTCCAGACAGTTCTGCTCGTACAGGCCGGGTGCGTTGCGGATGTGTTTGATGTCGATGATGGGTTTGGGGGCGAATGCAGGTTTTGTGAAAGCGCGGTATGGTGCGAATACCGGAGAAAGCGGTGTTCGGGTTGCATTGGCATTTCTGGAGGGAAAGCGGCCCCCGAGGGACCTCCCAACTGCTCGCATCGTGTTGTGGAAAGGACGATCAGTCGATGCGTGGGTCCGCTCATAGCGTCCGCCTCGGAACTTTTTGGCGAGGCTGTTGCGCTAATGATCCCTGCCCAGCAGCGCGTCATTGTCGCGTCGCAGTCAACCGCAGCCGAAGCAGCATATCAGAACCACAGCCACACGCGTATGACGAACGCGTCCTCCGTCTTGACTGGTTGGCTCCCTCCACGAAAGCAATGAGAGCTTCTCCACCCACGGACGCTGGTCCATTGATGTCTCGTGAATTGACCTTCAGGTTCAAGCCGCACCGCAAGCCAGAGCACGCACAATCACGCTGATTCTTTTGTCTGGCTTGTATAGTTCTGCTAGGAGCTCATGCAGATAGTCTTGGGGATGACATTTGCAAGGCTTGCTGGTTGAAAATGATCGTTAACCTGTGCATGTTTTGAGCATGCGGGAAATTCTCCCATCCGCTTCCCTTGATATACGCACTTCCATCGGCCTGGAGACCAAACGAAACCAACTATTCCCTCAAGATTGACGAAATTCTGTCGTCTTTCTAATTTTAAGGTCGCAGCATTCCAAGCAACTCTACCATTTTGCGCCTTTTTCCGGCGGTACTACCTGCTCATTGGCCAGTGATGGTATGCATTCCACAATGGGCAACACATCCTGCAATTCCTCCCGGATATAGGCGCTCCTCTCGCGTCACGCCACGGGCAATAAAGTCGAGCACCTATCGGGCTGTCTGGACACCAAGGCGACATCTGCTTAAACTCAAAGCGCAATCGTACGCGTCAGCGACCTCATGCAACCTTGGTCAAGAGACTCAATGCCGCATTTCGAAGTGAGACACTGTGTGCTTACGGATAAGGGAACGATATCCAATCAAGAAGCGCTGCCGCGCCTGAAGCCTTTACCATCTCCAGCAAAAGCGGCAAAGTGTAGTGGAGGGACCTGAAGTTGGAGTCTAGGTACGGCAGCAGCCTGAATATCAAGTAGCAGGTCGACATGACCGCCCGCGCGCTATAAATCCCAACTTCATCGACTCGTACCGTAGACCTGAACGACGGCCTGGAAACTTCCCTACGCGCCCGCCTTGTCCTACTGGAGGTCTGGCCCAGACCGTAGGCATCACTGCTATATACTGGAATGACTATCATTTCTCACGCAGGAACAGATTCTCTGATCGGTGGGGGGGAGGAAAACTTGGCCGAAGTCCGTAGGAAAAGTCGGTGACGTCGACTCGTGACACAATTCTTCTGTAGAGAATGTAGATTGCACGTCCAGGCTGGGATGCGCATGATCGGTGAGGCGACCGCCACACCCAGCCGCTGGAGCTTGCGCATGCAGCATTGAGGCTGCAAGTACAATGCTTGATGGTTCCATTCCTTCGCCGTCTCCTGGGCATCAGATGGGCTATTGTCCACCCTTCGGGAAGAACAGCCATGTCTATAAAGGGTTCTGCGACTCGTATCCTCCCGATGAGCATCGAAGCCAAGCCTTCATTCCTCAACCATGAAGACAACTCTGTCTCTCTCGGCACTGCTGGCTGCATGCCTTGCGGCTCCCATGCTGGAGGCTGAGTCGGACCTGGAGATCCAACAAGGCTCTCCGGCATGGATCCGAAGACAGCTCGGCGTGCTCCCGGTCGTCAATAACCTCCTTCCAACTCTCAGTTCAATCGCGCCGATCCTGGGCGGCGTGGTTGCCGCTCCTGCCTCAACACCCGCCAACGCTCTACCTGTCGTTCCTGTCGCCACGCCAGGAGCCACAACACCAGCAGCAGTGGTACCTGTTGCCCCTGTGGTTACGCCAGTAGCCTCCTCCCCAGCAGCAGGTACCCCTGGGCTTGGACTTCTGGACCCGTTGTTGACTCCGGTGGCCCCGATCCTCGCTCCTGTAGTGTCACTTGCCTCTCCGATAGTGACAGAACTCGCCCCCGTGGAATCTGTCCTCAGCCCTGTCGTCAATCCAGTGGCGTCTGCTCTTGAGCCAGTGGTTTCTGTTGTGAGCCCAGTGCTAACCCCCGTTGTCACCGATGTGGCGCCTGTGGTATCCGACCTCTTGGGAGCTGCAGATCCGCTTGCAACGCCCGTGGTGTCTGCTCTCGAGCCCGCGCTCTCTGCCGTCGTGCCAGATGTATCCGGTGTCATCTCTGCCGCAGACCCAATCCTTACGCCTGTTATCTCGGCGGTTGCACCAGACGTCTCTGCCGTCGCCCCTGTTGTGTCCAACCTCCTCGGAGCCGCAGATCCTCTGGTGACGCCCGTGGTTTCGGTCGCAGCACCTGTGGTATCTGATGTGCTTGGTGTTGCAGAGCCTATCATCACTCCGGTGGTCTCCGCTGTTGTGTCAAACGTTGCACCGGTCATCTCAGATGCAGCTTCTGTAGTGGTCCCCGTCGTCTCGGATGTCGCTTCGGTGGTCAATCCTGTGGTTTCCGACCTCGCATCGGCAGCTGCTTCGGTAGTCGATCCGGTCGCCTCAGGCGTCTTGTCTGTAGTCGCGCCCGTGGTCTCGGACGTTGCCTCAGTCGTCGATCCACTGGTGTCTGATGTCGCTTCCATCGTCGCTCCGGTCGTCTCGGGCGTTACCTCTATCCTCCAGCCTGTGATTTCCGATGTCGTTGCGCCCGTGGTCTCAAACGTGGCCTCGGTTGTCGATCCGCTGGTGTCTGATGTTGCGTCCATTGTCACTCCAGTGGTCTCGGCTGTCACTTCCATTCTCAACCCTGTAGTTTCGGATGCGGCTGCAGCCGTGTCCGATATCCTGGATAATGGATCAGCAGTGGCACCTGTGGACACTGCACTCTCGTCTCTCTTGGGCTCGGTCACCTCGACTGTGGTTATCACACCGATCCCGATCTCCACACCATCGGGTGTACTGACTTCTACACCCACCATTGACGCGAGCGGTATCCTCTCTTCCGTCACTTCAACGCCTAGCATCGATGTCAGCAGCATTCTGTCGTCCATCACGGCTTCGTTGTCCAGTGAGCTGCCGTCCGGCATTGTTGCACCAATCGACACCAACACGTTGTCAAGCACCCCTACGTCCAGCGGAATCTTGTCATCGACTCCGGTCGAGTCGTCCACCACTCCTGTTCTGCCCATCGACACCGCTACAACAGCATCGTTGCCGTTCGACATCCCCACCGGCAGTCCGCTTCCCACAGATATTGGCCTCTCATCCTCACCTACACCCACGCCAACTCCCACACCAAGCGACCTCCTGCCGTCTGGTATCGTAGCCCCAATTGACACCAATCTTCCTGCAACAACGACCAGTACCACGTTCACTACCACCACGACCACCGAGCCATTTCCTGGTGCTACACAAGCGCCGGTAGGCATTGTCAACCCGTTCGAGGGCCAGCCCCAGAGGCCACCGAGTGCCGCGGGTGATGGCGTGGATCCACCATACTTCCCTTGGTTCTTTGGCTTTCCGGGCCTGGGCCGTGGCAGGGGACGGGGTCGGGTTGGGCCGCCTGCACAGTAGCGGACGAAGTAGCACGAATACAGAGGAGACTTCAGGAAGGTGTTCAGTACATGTATGGAAATAAGTAATACACTGAATCTATGTGTTCCCTTGGATGGGCTGTTGAACATGAAATACTACGAGTACATCTTTTAATCAGATCTGCACTTGTATGGCGCGTTGGATCAAGCCTCTAGGAAACCTTCGTGGCGACTGCGTCTCAGCTTTGGCCCTTGTTGATCTGCTCCTGTTCACTAGAACCACTTCCCAGCACTGTCATGACACTGTTTCCAAAGTTCAAGGAGGCAAGAGTATGTTTGCTCGTCCTTGCTCTGTTCGAATCCCCTCGATACCAAAACATCTACAATGCCTCTCCAAGTTCGCAAAATTCAGCTTTGAACTTCGATATTCCACCCCATGTGTTCAGCCATTTATCCCATGGAAGTTGCACGTAATTATATCAGACTGTGCTATGGAAGCTTTTTCCATGCGGACTCTGACACTCCGTACCAACATGCCTCTCTTCCTTCTCCGGCAACAGATCTTTCCCTTCTCCAGCAACAGATCTTTCCCTTCTCCGGCAACAGAAATTCGAAGCATCCATGTCTCCGCTCTCTCTGCCTCCAAAGATAAAGTCTGATGTACAGCCATTCTTGCTCATGATCACTAAGTGGCAAATTGACGAATAGCCAGACAAATTCGACCGAGCATCTAAGTCTTACCGCTCCCCTGAATTGTCTGTGCAAACAGCCCTAAAGCCATAAGTCTTGGGCTGTATATACGGTTTTCGATGCGGATGCGGAACGGTCCAGAACGGACACGCGATGAATGTTTGTTTTTGCTGTGAAGTGTTTGACGCCAACAATTGGACAGGAAGTCGCGCATGTGCATGTAAAGCTCCACTCTGTCTAGTCATCTTTCTTCTTCACTATACTTTGCTTCGCGCGATCAGAACTAGAGGCATGGGAGACGATGCGTCTGCCTTCAGTGAGCCTCGATACTGGTCTATTTGTCTGCTATGTGTCCTCTGCTCTCGGCCGAAATGCTCATTTTGCTTCAACATACGTGTGCGTTGAATACTCAGTCCCGGGAGCCGAAAGGTACATTCTATCTTCTCTGGTTGTAGTTTTTGTTGGATGTGAGCCGTTCCTGCCCGCTTCTGGCATCTTCTTCCTCTGTGTTCCGAACCTCAAAAGAATTGAGCTCCGCATCAAAGTGCACATTTTTCTCTGTGCTTGACCCTTCCGGCTCTCATCACAAGGATTATTATGGTGATTGAATGTGTACGTTCTGATCTCCCGAGTAAGTCAGTCTGTCTACGACATGACTGCGTTTCAGTCCACCGTACTCAGGGAATGAATTGCTCACTGTGTCCCCTTATCGTGTCTTTCGTTTCCTGAAGTCCAACACATACTTTCCTCCGTATTGTTGATGTTTCTGCGGTTCAAAATTGACAGCTTCGAGGATATGTGGACTTCTCACAAGACTGAAGAGAATGCAGTCATGTGCCTTTTGTCTTCTTCTATCCTCACCTCATTGAGTTAAAACCCAGGACAGCTCAATGCGCAAACAGCAAATAGTGACAACCGGATCCGTCCAATTGGAAATCATTTATCAGCTTAAGATGTTTGTTTGTCTCCAAATTTAGCGAAGTGGCTACACAGTCGAAGTCGCTATGAGATGTTTGTTTGTCTCCAAATTTAGCGAAGTGGCTACACAGTCGAAGTCGCTATGACTTGAACGCTTGGGCCGCCGCCTGAATGTTAGACTTGGAGATAGTCACCTCTGCCTGACGACTACCCTTGAACACCTCTTCCTCTGCCCAATGCCCAGATTGAAACAGCGTGTGTAAGAGTCCGCACTATTCTTCTGCTGCTTCTTCAACCACTCCCTTCTCCATGCAGCCAAAACGAATGGAACGGTTGCCTAGGGCTTTCTCCCTGATCGCTGCCTGTAAGCGCACGCTATGTTTCCTCTGATTCAAGACCTCTACATCTGGTTTGAAAAGCATGAGAGGTAAATATAGGCTGCGATTCGCGTCATGCTCGCCTTTCTGTACGCTTTGGGACTCCTGCGCAACGCAATACCAATGTCTAGTCGACCTCGTCATTAATGGCTTCTGCCTCTAGTTCTCCCAAGCTGCCAGCGTGAGACTGAATCTTCCGATTTTTCGAGGAGGTAGAGATAACGGGCTAGGTTTTCCACTGTTCAAGTATTGAGACACTTTATGTCCAAATGTGCCGAGCACAAAGATGCGGAAGTTTGATATGCCAAAATGATTGAGAAAGATTATTTGTGATTGCAATGTGATTTTCCTTGCCTTTGGAATTGCCCAGTAACATCATTACACTCTGTCTCTTAAAGAGACTCTGCTATCTTTCCAGTAAGGAGAACGTCCCTTGGTACAAACAAACCATGTGTCTTAGAGTCATCAGGCTTTGTCTGATCTGCAATAAACATCTTCGCGCCAGGCAGGATAAGGTTCGTCGTCAGAAAGTAGTCTAAGCCTCTGAGATCGAAGTCCATCTCCGTGAGAGAGACCGATACGTCTTTGTACGGCTCAGGGATCTCGACATGATCGATGTCCCAGAAGAGGATCTTCCCTGTGGCGTCTTTGTCCGTGACCTCGAATTGCTTCGGCATATCGAAAGAAAGTTTCAAGAGATTTGGCCGCTTCTCGTTGTTCACCTCCACCCAGTTTGCTTTACCGCCATGCTTAAACCTCAGCCTGACTTTCTTGTCTTCGGGAATCCCCCCAGTGATGGTGGTGCGAAACCAACTCAGTGTTTGTACGCCGCTGTCGTACTTGACTTCGAGTGCACTCGGACCATCCTTCGTCAGTGTGAATTCGGTGTCAGTTGCGTGCATATCGAAAGACAAGTCGGACAACAGAACGTATTGACCAATCTTCCAGCCTGTTTGGAAGCCTCTGAAGTCTTTCATGGATTTTTGCACCTTTTGCTTGCATTTTCCGAGCACCGTCAGTCCAGCTTCATTCGGTGTCAACTTCAACCTGCAGTCGTCGTAGGTGCCCTTTTCCGCAATGGCTTTCTGCTCGTCGTTAATCTTTTGTCACGGTGAAGAATATTTGATACGTACGCTGAGGTATTCGCCAATGACTTTATGACTAAAGATGACCGTCGCATTGCTCTCCAGCGGAATCGGATGCACGTCTGCATCGCTCGGGTGAAATGTTAGAGAGGTTTTACCACTCGACTCCTGGGCTTGGCCATCGTTTCCTTTGTCGAGGATGACCCATATTGATAGTGTTCCATCTGACCCGTCTTGCGCAGTGCCAGCTGTGCAGCTGAAGCAGAACTTCCGGGGTTGCAGAAGCGTACTGCCGGTACCCGCGTCGTAGGCGTTCGACATCCCGGCGATGTAGTATTTTAATCCCAGAGAATCCTGGAAATGCTTCTTCAGACGCTCTCCGACCTTGAACATGACATCTGGGATGCCAGTCTTCTTACTGGAATCCGCCCAGACGATCTCCACCCCCATGTCCGGATCTTTGAAGTCAATGCATACACCTTGGGCTGAATTCCCTTGCTTGGGCATGAGGGTCACATAATTGGGCGGGGTCTTGGTCTTTTCGGCATCCGCAGCAGGCTTGAAATCTGCTGTCTTGCTAGATGGGTCGTCCAATTCGCCGCGGACGTTCGCCAAGCTTGCTCCAATCTTGACCTGGAATTGATTTTGGGGAATGTTTTTCGTGAGTTCGCCTTTGGACTGAGATCCAGTCAGAGCAAAAGTGAGTTGAATCTTGCCATTTGGGCCCGAAAACCTGAGCTTGGGTGAGCTGAGGCTAAGATTGTAGCCGTACGTCTCAAATTGGGTGTCGTCAAAGTCATCTGTCCATGTTAATATCGAATTTCACAGGCGGTGACCTCAGGTTACCAAAATTTCGTAATTGAGCAAAGCAACACACCTTGTACATTGACAGTGAACGATACATTCTGCGTTAGAGCCTGGAGCGCTTGGGCCCTCTTGTCAAGAAGCGCATTAACCTGTGCTTCATTGTAGGATACCAGGACGTCCCAGCCGTTCAATGTATCTCTGCCCTTCATTTGCTCGACGAGCTGAGGTGTGGTCAAACGCACAGCCATGACGCGGGGTTTGTCGGAGTGCCGCGTGGGACAGGGTGTGAAAATGCTATGAAGTCGATATCGAGATAGGGAAGGAAGCAAGCCGCAGCGCGACATCGATGTTTAAAGGGCGCAAGCACCGGAGTGACTCCTGAACAATAGGCCCGTCCAGCTGATCACCAATATTTACTGCATGTTCTAGAGCCTCGCAGTCCAAACAATCAATGGTTTTCCAGATGCTCTTCAGCTTCGAACTCGCTCAAGTTCAGCTGGAGTGGAGGAACACTTCAGCCACATACGGACCTGGAGTGCTGTCCGAGAAGCTGCCAACCACTCGCTCTTCTCGAATTCGTTCTGCATTTCCTCTAGCTACTTGCAGCCTCAATCATCAGCGCTGAAAGTCTAACATTGAGCCTTGGTGGTGCCACCTGGCGCCCGGTTCGCGCTATTGCTGGTCAGATGTGACAAAACACTGCGTGGTCGGCGGCTCCGTGACGCGTACATGATCACAATGCCTCGTGCCGTAGAATATGGTGCAATTCGGTCGTGTTGCGGAAAAATTGGGAGACTAGAAGTTTTGACAGGCCTCGTTCGTACTGGCAGCACGACTGGACTTTAGGGCGGACTGAAAGCGAGGCTGGCGCGTGCATCGTCACTTGCATTAGCGCCCTCGGTAGCCCGAGCGGTCCGCTGTCTCCAACACGCTTTCGGCTGCGTTCAGCTGAGAGGAGAGACGCCATCAATTCCGGATCGTATTGTAGTCATCCTGTCCGACGGATTGGTGTGACAGCGCGCCCGAATGCTGGGGAAAGTGCTGTCACTAGTCAAAAGCAGTTTAGCTTGCTGCGTTCCAAAGACCGCGTCTCCACTTCGATCCTGTCTCGAACCTCGAAGCTTCCGGATCTCGGGGGACACTCAGCTCACGACTGCGAGGCAGCAGACTCTTGGACCTGGACTGATAGCGACCGAGTGGCTATAAGTTGTTCAAGTCGCGATCATCATGCTGTCTGCACAGCAAAAGAGACCGCCATTTCCGCGTTACCTTCGCCATGGAGGGCCATTCAAGTGACAATATTGTCCCGCTTGCTATCAATCCGGACTTTGTCTCTTTTGACCGAGGCGACTGTACCGTCGTACTGAGGTCCTCTGCATCTACTTATACACTCACCCAAACTTTCTTTTCTTCAGCGAAGAATACCATCTTGGTCTATGCGGAGAAAATCAAACTAGAAAGTTCCCTGCTCCTGAACGGCAAGACGCTTGGACTATTCTGTAACGAACTGCTCATCCCGCAGTCTGTGCAGTGTACGATTGATGTCTCCGGCTTGGACGGGCCCGCTTCCACCCCCAGCGTTACGGACGATGGGCCCCGCGGCGCTGATGGTTCATCTTCGGGATCCGTATACATCTACGTGCAGCAGCCGACAGATGCCTGGCAGCGGCTAAAAGTCCGTTGCCTTGGTGGAGACGGGGCGGCTGGAGGCGCGACGAGTGCGGTTGGTAAAAGTGGTGGCGACGGTGGCAAGGGTGGGGATGCTGGTGAGTCTGCCAAGTTGAGTAAATCGCACATTTGGCGCTGAATCCTGGAAGGGACTGTAATGGTGCTGTTCGATTCAGTCGACTACAATGCCGGCGCGTACATCTCAAGCATCTTACGAGAGACTTCTGCAAGCAACTGGCAGTCGCTCGCTCGTCGTGCCTCGCAGTATCTCTCCACAGCATCATTTTCTCGTCCTCGCCGCGAGGATCTCGATTTCCTGGTCCGCTTCTCTGACGCCTTGTCGAGCCAGACTTCTGTACCGCTTGTTCAGTCCGGGGACCACGTCCAGCGCTTTTTGGCGGATGATCAATCGACAATCTCGAGCGAGCTCCTGAAACTCATCAACGATCCCGCGACGAATCGCGGCCTCCCTGAAGTCGTCGACGAATTCTCTTGTCAGAAATTGCGAGAAGTCTTAGACGAGGTCAAGGAGAGTTTGGCTGTTAATGCACATAAGCAGACCAACGACATAGCGTCTCGTATTCACTACGCACCAGGTAAGTGGTGGCAGCATTCAGGGAGCAGGTCATGTCAACAATGCTGATCATCACCTACCGCAGGTATCGGTGGCAGAGCTGGGACAAATGACGTAAACACCGAGAACAAGGGAAAGCGCGGAGCAAGTGGTACTGTTCGTGCGAAGGAACCGTACTGCCGCTACATTCCACAATCCGGGCAAACAGCGTTTCAGGATGTGCCGTTCGCGTACGCTTTCCCAGATCAATGTCGCATGCTTTTGCAGCGCGCAGATGCC
Source organism: Phoma herbarum (assembly GCA_001599375.1). Taxonomy (NCBI): domain Eukaryota; kingdom Fungi; phylum Ascomycota; class Dothideomycetes; order Pleosporales; family Didymellaceae; genus Phoma; species Phoma herbarum. The sequence goes on from BCGR01000004.1 coordinate 134,882, forward strand.
CAGTTCTTCACAGCAACACCTGAGAGCCTCTCCGTAGCTAGGGAGCTCTATGAACGCCTCCGCGCGAGACTCTCGTTCGTTGAACCACTGGGATGGAAGGGCGCCGAGACTAAGACATTACACAAAGCTTATACAGACACCATCGACGGACAAGGACTTTCGATATCTTCTCTGGATGAGCTGACAGCAATGTTAAAAGAGGCTGAAGCCAAACTGTCTCGGCTTTTGCTTGGTCAGGACATGTTCGGTCAGAGTCCCGAATGGGCACCAAGACTGTCATACTACTACTTCAGCGAACGCATCGATGACATGCTCCAGCGCTATCGAACTTTACAAGCTCGTCTTGTCGCCTTCGAAGAAGCTAAGGAAGACAGTACAAAGAAGGGAGAAGCAATTGCCAAAGTTCTCGAATCGAGCAACACTGATCAGAAGCTGATCGCCTCGCGCTTGAAGAGCATTTTCGACCAGAACGGGCCTTTACAAACAGCTGCTTACAAGATCCGAACCTTCGATCCCATTATGAAGGCTCAGAAGGTCGTACTGAAGAAACAGATCGAGGAGGATATCGCCGAAAAAATTCAGAGCTCGATTGACGTCAAGCTAGTGCTCGATGCACTGTCCGGGATTGCATCGTCAGACTCAAAAGCCTCTTTGGCCAAGAATACAGCAGTAGGCGTCTATAAGTTGTACAAATCTACCACTGTAGTCACCGACGCAGATGGCAACACTTTTGACAAGAAACTCATCGTAAACGACATCAAGGGGTTCGGGGGAACACTGGAGTCTCTACAGAATGACGTCAAGACCAACGCTGACTCTACCGTTGGACTTGAAGACCCCGGGGCGATGAAAATTCTCGCTACGAAAGAGGATATCAGTAAGATCATGACGCAATTCAAAGATTTGCTACCAGGGAGTACTCGGGAGAGGATCAGTAAGGGTCTCGATGAGCACATTAAAACCATACTCGATCGAAACTCGGCGGTACTCGAATACAACGCGACTCGTCAGCTTGTATCAGAGCTTCAGGCTCAGAGTCAAGCCCAGAAGGACAGAGTGGCCGCACTTGCTCCTCTAAAAGGATCGAAGCTCGATTCCGGATTACCTGCGATTGTCAACTTCCTTACGAAGACTCGCGACGACTTTGCATTGGCTATAATGCGGGAGCTTGATTCGGGTGCCAGGGCTATCCGGTTCTGGGGTTTACCGAACGACTTGCCAGAGCGATCCGACTCGTTATTGCGCGGTGTGGCAGCCTTGGAAGATGCGAGGGAACATCTGAAGACGATCTTCAAGAACTGTCTGGATGATCAAGCAAGCACCGTGTGGTCATCTTGGCCTGCAAAGGAGAAGGATCGAGGCGTTATGTGCAAGGTCGACGAACCTACACTTAAAGCACTCAAGACAGTTCAGATTGACTCTAAATCCGGCCAAAAGGTGTATACTGCTTCCATCCCACTGTTTCCAGAGTATCCTGGTCTGGAATCTTTGCAGGCGAATGTACGACTGCACCAAGTCCGCTTCTGGATCACAAACGCCGCGACGCGTGCGGACGATACGGATCGTCAGCTGCTAAGTGTGAATCTGACACACACCGGTACGGAAAGAATCGTCAGCAGTTCTGGTACGTCGTTCAAGTTCACTCATGCGCCGGTCGACATCGGCTTTGCGTTTGACTGTCGCGGGGTCACTAGCATCAAAGCGACAAAGGCAAGTCTTATTCACGGCACTCAATCGATTGAAGGCGATTACAAAGGTGCAACACCAGCTACAGCGAACTCTGTGGCTCCGCTTGGCCCGTACACCATCTGGAAGATAACGATCAAGGAGCAGGAGAATCCTGGCTTAGACCTTAGCCGCGCAGATGCCATGTACTTTGAGTTCTGCGGTCGTTCGAAGCCGTTCCAGAGCTGAGACGAGGTCTCTGCTGTATGCATATACAAATCAATCGGTTCCATCACAAGATGTGCGCGCGTTCAAGGAGTTTCCCCCTACAATCAACGTCCTCCTTCACTATCGTGCGGCACACCCGTTTCTCTACATCTGAAGCCGACACCATAACTGTTATCCGTTGAGCTTGATGTGGTATTGGCAGTGAGAGACTGAACATGACTTTTTCGCAATACGCGCGGGCTGGAGATTTGGCTTGGTCGTTGCACAACTAAGCTCATCGAGCTTCGTCCGTAGCATCTTGATTAATGTTATAGTACGTGCATGACGAACGATGCGTTTCTGCTGCTGTTCGAATACCCATGTCGCACTCGTGACATCGCTGTGACCAGTTTCGAGGAAGGAGCGCCCGGGTTGCAGCAGGTTCATATCCGAAGTCAACAACAATAACAACAACATACATAATTTGTCGGTATTATCTAATGCAGGACACCCGCTCTGCTCCTCCTTTTGCTTGCGGCTCCAAGTGTAGAAGTTTGGTGCTGTAAAACGACTCTATCGAACGAGATTCGGCTGACGGCTATCACAATGACGCCTTGCGAAACAACACTTCTCCATAAGCCTCCAGAGCTGAGCCAGTGACGCGTTCTCGTGGACTCTGCAGCCTGGAATGGTTGTAAGACACATCGCACGCGACAGGTGTGATGTAATCGGTTGGCGCAGCCCTGGTTCAGATCTCGCTAAGCATCGGAGTCGACCCAGGTTGGCGGTCCACTGCACCCTTAAGACCACGGCACATGCGCCTCGACATCACCAGGCAGCGCCAACATACCGCTGCGGAGTCACCCTCTTCTATCCTTTCAAACCCCCACGACACCGTTGTTGCTCCCGCCCGTTCTTAATATCGAGGGTGCCCTTTGTTCGCCTCCGTCTCAACTCAACCCACCTGGGCTGCCGACCCCCAGCTCAAGCTCCCCACACGACACCGCTCCGCTCACCGCACCCCTCATCAACAACGAGCAGCAACGGCCTTGAGAAAGCCACAGCACCGCCGCAATGCACGACCCCTTCCCTTTCGAGCGCCCCGAGTACCTCGTCAAATATGTCCAGCCGGTAGCGGACGCCCTCCACCTGCGCACGCTGCCGCTGCACTTCCACGAAGTAGCCTTTGCCTACGCGCTGTACCACGTCACGAATAAATACATATCGCCAGCCGTCAGTCGATACTTCTTCCCAAACATATACCCGCAGTTCAACGCGCGCACGAAGCTGAATTGGGACGTGCATATCGTGTCGTTCGTCCAAAGCACGGTTATATGCGGCCTTGCGCTATGGGTCATGCTGGCGGATGAAGAGAGGGACCAGATGGGCAAGATTGAGAGGGTGCATGGATACACTGGAGGCACAGGGCTGGTGCAGGCTTTTGCCGGAGGATATTTCCTCTGGGATCTGGTGGTCACGGTGCAGCACGTTGGCGTGTTTGGTGTCGGCATGCTCTTTCATGCTATCAGCGCTCTCTGCGTGTTCTCGCTGGGCTTCGTAAGTACACCGCTGCTCACCGTCGTAAAAACTCTGCCTAGTGGACTTCGCCGGAGTATCGTGCACGGGTGCTAACACACACCAGCGACCCTTCGTGAACTTCTACGCCCCGACCTTCATTCTCTATGAGCTCTCCTCGCCTTTCCTAAACATTCACTGGTTCTGCGACAAGCTCTCCCTCACCGGCTCCACCCTGCAACTGATCAACGGTATCTTCCTGCTCCTGACATTCATGACCTGCCGCTTGTTCTGGGGCACATACCAATCGATCAAGGTCTTCGGCGACATCTGGACAGCCTACCACGCCGGGCCCGTCACCTTCCTCGACCCCACGATCAAGTCATTTGACAACGCTACCGCCATCGACGCCGGCATCGTAGAGCGCACGGATATCTTGCAGTTTGCGGATGGTCAGATTGTACCTCTTTGGCTGGCATCTGCGTACCTCGCCTCGAACCTCGTGTTGAACGGCTTGAACTGGTTTTGGTTCACCAAAATGATCGAGACGCTGCGCAAGCGCTTTGACCCTCCGCTTGGTACTAGACGCGCCGAGAAACCGAAGCATATCGACATTCCTGAGAATGAGAAGGTCCTCATCGAGGGCATTCACGTGGCCACTCCTGGTGTTGGCGCTGATGGCAAGGTCCTTGTGCCTGAGCACTATGGTGTCAATGGCGATGGAGAAGTTGTGAAAGTTGAGGCCAAGACCACGCATCTTGAGGTTGAGGGACGAGAGGTCAGGAACCGCACCACCACAAGGAGGAGAGGGTGAGTTGGCAAGTTGTAGAGACTCTTGATTGCACACTATATTTTGCATGTCTGGATGATAGAGGCGTAGATATATATCCGATAATCTAGTTTTTACTCTGCAGTCGCTGGCACTAGTCTCCGACGTCAACAATCGCACATCAGCCTATACTTGTCTCCTCGCCACTCGATTTGCTGAATCTGATCCATAAAGACGATGTTCACCACTCAACCGACGCATTGATTAATGCCCTCGCGGACACGAGTGAAACAGGGTCCGCCATTGCATAGTTTGCATCTTTCACTGGACCGTCTCTAAGCCGCTTTTACACCTGCTTCTCTCATCAAGCATCGACCGCCTTCGTACAGTTTCCGTCACTCCCTCGATCGAAAATACATCTACTCCACCATCGCTCAAGAATTACGATTCACACGTCATCCAACAGCCATCGAAATGCCTGCGTTAACAGACAACAACATGCAGCGTTCCCGCAAACTCATGTGTAGAAAGCTGCACTGCCTTCGCAATAAGATTCTCACCACACGCCGCGTCATCGAGGCCGAGAACGACTTCCGCGTGAACAGTGCTGCCTCAGCCGTCCAAAATGCACAAGCATGGTTGAGGAACTACAAAGTCGCGATTCCGCCGCGCCAATCGTCCGGACCGCTCAACAAGCCCTCGAGCAGGCTCAGGCGCATCTGGCACAGGTGAACGAAGCCGCAGAGCGGAAGCTTATGGAGAACGATATCTTCCAAAACTTGAACCTTGGCAAGTTGGCTGAGCTCGAGAGATGCTGGGGGCACAAGGATGAGTATATCAGGTTGGATAGGGAGACGAGGACGTATGAGAAGCAACCCAAGTCTTACCGTTCTTGTGGCTGTTGAAGATTCTGGATCGAGTTGAGATTGATGGCATGTCCTGCGTTTATGAGACTTGAGAAGCCTCGGTCTCTTCGCAGGAGACCGTTTCGTGGCATTCTTGGTGCCCAACCTGGGAAGATTGGAAGGGCAGTGTCACGCGATTTCTGTGGTAATACATTAACATGATCCGGATGACACGTCAGCCGATTCGGATACAGCACAAGACATAATCGATCAGCTCCAGACAGATTTAGTACCCTATAGAAGTCGCAAAGATCAATTTGATGATTGTACAGCTGTTAAAGCTGAGAACTCCGCCGATATTCAAGCTGATGATGAATTGATTCGACAACCCGGATACATCAAAAGGTTTCTAAGGGAAGCACACCGGCTCGGACCGTACTTGTTCCTCGTTCAAATCAGCAAGGCTGTGACAGGACTTCCATCGGCGATCTTGATTTGGGCACAAACAGGGCGGGCAAGACTATGAATGGTAAATGCGATGATCTGAATATCAGCGATGCCTTGACCGTATCTAGTAATGACCAGATAGCGAGTTTCCCCAGACCTTATGAGCGCGGGTACAGACTTTTTTGCTTGACGAATTCCCCCGAATCGAAGCTTGCGTATGTCCCCTGCATCGTCGCAATTGGGTGGCATTAGCACAGCTCTACACTGCCACCAGGCCGTGCGCAGCCACAAGTCCCTTCCAACACCAGAGGAGAAGAGTGACGAACCTCCACAAGGACACACAGGCTTCAATCAAGCCCTTCATAGTTCCACGGCCCATTCGCTCCACGCTTGCAATCATTGAGTTGCAAATGCCTTGGCCGCTCCCATCGAGTCCGATTGGGAGGACATCGTGGACGACGAGGGCAACGTCCAATTCTGGAAGTCGCACTACGACCGCGTCCAGAAGCTCGAAATCACTCTGGACTATCCTGACCTTCCAACACCTCCTGAACTTGACCGAGCGAGGTGTACGTCGCCCACAGGAAGGCCTGGAGAATGCAATGTTTAGTCTAAGGTTTTCGCAAGCTGCTTGGCGACGTGAGGTTGATGAGCATGCTCGACGAGTTGCAAAAGAGATTCGGCCGCGAAAGTGTTGCCACCCGAAAGATATGCAGAGGCTTGAGAGGCAACGAGAGAATCACAGGAATAAACACAGCGTGGTACAAAGTAGATCGATGTATGTTGATTGAAGTATGCACAATGAAAATCGAGGCCGCACCTCTTATTTGCAAAATAGGGTATTCACATCCAGAACTGAAACCACCATCCCCCACTCCACAGTACAGTTAGTGTCATCTAGCTGTACCAGGTGTTCAGGCTGTTCTTCCAGTCAACGAATTGTGGGCCAATTTTCTTGAGGTCACCAACACCAAGGTTGGCAGCATCGTTGATGAGCTCGTACTTCAGGATGTCAATGACCTTCTCGACACCCTCAGCGCCGTAGACGTTGCTGTACATGAAGGGTCGACCAAGACCAACAGCCTTGACACCAAGAGCGAGGAGCTTGAGAACGTCAGATCCGTACCTGACACCACCGTCGGCGTAGACTTCGACCTGGTTGAAAAGATCAGGATCCTCACGGTGGATCTCGAGTGCGATCTCGAGGGACGAAGGCGAGGTGTCGAGCTGACGGCCGCCGTGGTTGGAGAGGAAGATGGCTTTCGCGCCGTTTTTGATAGCTTCCTGAGCGTCCTCGACAGTTTGGATGCCCTTGGGGATGATGGGCAGAGAAGTCATGTTCGTAAACTTGCGGTACATCTCCCAGGTCAGAAGACTGAGGTTGATGTCTGCAGAGCCAACACCGTAGCGGGCTGCGCGGTGGCGGATACCGTCTCCAGGAGAGTCGACAGTGAGGATGATGGCCTTGGCCTTGCCGGTCTTCTCAATCTTGGTAAAGAGCGCTTGAGTCTCAGTCAGGTTGTTGGTGAGGTAAACCTGCTGGAAGAGAGGATCAGTGGTGTTGGAGGCCTGTTGGTAGATAGCATCGAAGCCCTGGGAAGAGTACAGCGATGGCATGTACAGGATGTTACCGGCAGCGGCGCCCTTGACGAAGTTCAGCTCTCCGTCAGGGTGTGCGTAACCACCACGAGCGCATGGCGAGATAAAGAAAGGCGCCGAAAAGTTGTGGCCGAGTAATGTGGTTGGGAGGGATGCAGCGACGTTGGTGATGTCGGACATGACGCGAGGTCGAAGCCTGTGACGGGTGAAGACCTCCAGATTGTTGCGGTACGACCACTCTCCGGCAGCGCCGTTGCGGTAGTATGTGTAGGAGGATATGTTCATCTTCTTGCGAGCTGCCCACTCGAAGTCAGGCAGACCAACCATGTTCTCCAGAGGTGGAAGTGTGCCATTTGGAGTTACGGAACCAAGCAGGTCTTCGAGACCTGTGTCTGGCTCGTTGAGGAAGGGGCGTGCTGCAAGAGCGACGGACGCAAAAGCGAAGACTGAGACACGCATACCGAGGGAGTGACTGTGAGTGAATGAACGACTTGGTTGAGATGAAACGAAAGTGAGCGGTGCCTGCCTTGACTGGAGAGGGTAAAGGTGCGGCTGCCCGTTTGTTTTATAGAGGTAAAGGCTTATCTGCTCTTTCCGATTGCGCCAACAGTAGGATCGCACCTCGTTTCGAGAGTCAGTTGGGGCCTTCTTCACCTTCACTGCAAGTGGAGCAGCTTTTAATCTATCGCAGCGCCTAGGTATCCAGACCTAGCCCTTTCGTCATCTCCTCCAGCATCGCCAAGATCGCAGACTGCATTCCAGGCAGGTGGAGTGTTTGGCCGATATTGGAGACCGAACCATCGGACCGAACCATTGGTGCGTGGCGCTGTTGACAGCCGGGTCCCGTCGCGGAGATGGGCTCCAATGAGGGAAGCAATCTTATCTGATTGGCCGACTGAACGAAATGTTTCATAAATCCTGAAGTTTCGAAGCCGGGGCAAGACCGAAACGTGGAAGATATTTCATGCACGTGCCGTACCAGCAGGGATGTATTCGGTAGACCTTCAACGGCGGTAATCTCCTGTACGCTCTGCAGTTGCAACTTCATGCGAGTTTTGGCTTGGAAGACGTCAGTTTGGGACATTTTCCGGGACTTGGCCTGCCTCCAGTGCGAACAGAAATGCCTGCACTCCGCATTCGAAACGGCACTTGAGCCTCTTCCGTGCTCTTATCTTCTTTTGCTATTGTGGCAGATTTGCCAAGCAGTGAAGGGCCTAGCGCTACCAGAACCTGCTGCTTGCGGCACCGTTGCCTGTCGACCCACTTGTCGCACGTCAATCCGTTTAGTTCCCTTTTCCTCCGCTCTTTGACAAGCATCTGAAGCAGTCCGATGGTTTGTAAAGGCTTTGAAATCTTACAAACCGAGCGGAATGCTACCGTTCGTCGGGGCTTGGCCTGCAGGGTCGAATCCAGAACAATTATTTGCATCGTCGCGTTCAGAGATTCGCTGGAAAAGCTTGACGATTATCAGACAGAGTTTTTCTTCGCATTGTTCCTTGATCTGGAATTAAGCATCGTGATGTGCAGAGCGAAGTAACCTTCGAGTCTAGAGATCCGGCGGGCGGCGCACGACGTGTCGACGATGACCTCTGCGGCTGTTTAGGCAAAGCACACGAGACCTACAGTCATACTCTTAATGAGGCTGCAAGTCGAGATTGCAAGCCATTACGGATCTTTGCATCCTCGGGTGAACGTCGGAGGGCATGCATGTCGTGCAGAGCCTCATAGCGGAGCTAGCCGCTCATCGGGGAGGAACACGGTGCACGTAGCTGAGGCACCTTCTGATTTCTGGAGATTGATCCACCGATTGCTTTTTGCAGGTTTTCAGGGGCTATCAGCAATGCTGCGACACAATCTGCCTAATGATTGCAGATGAGGAAGCTGCCAAGTTCTGTCATACCGGGGTGTCCAAGGGGTTCGTGCTAGAGGTCCTGTGCCTGTTGTAATGTCGAGCTAGAGGCTGCGGCAGCGGAGACTGAAGTGTGAGTTGACCGTTGCACAAATCTGTCTCTCAGCATCCCTGTGCAACTAAAATGAACTATGTGAAAGCATGCTGACATGCGATACTCGTCAGAAATGGTTATTGAGATGACGAGGGTAGCTGAGAGAGTGATAGGAAGGTTTGATGCAGACGCGGCAGGCCAAACGCGCTACCAACATTAGCATGATTTCGTGCTGAGCCAGATCAGGCATCCCACCTCTACGTCACCATCTCTCAGTCAGCAGACGTCCAGTCTTTAATCACACGGTAGTCATCGTGGATCCGCAGCTCGATACGAATTTGAATGCCTTGCGTTTCTATTCTTTGGAATCGGAGTACTGAGTCTGCGCCGACCAGAGCCACGCACAACGTGCCCCTGCCTTCACTCCTCATCTAGCTCGGGAAAATGGTCACCGCGGTTCTCTTTACGGCACTTATTGGTTGTTATGACATCCTTGCTACATCGCCCTCGAGTTCAAACAGCTTAGCTCGAACGCAAGGTCGAAGCTGAAAAGCATCGCCACGTCGAAGTCTCAACAGGGCTGTCGGATTTAGCCTTACGACCAAATCTAGATTGCATGAAGCCCTAGTTGGTAGCTTGATCTGTCTAGACGATCGAGAAGCCTTCGAACTTCCGGGGTTGGTGCGCTCTCAAACGTGGTTTAAACAACTTAAGCATCGTCACAGCGTTCAGAGCCAACGCAATTCCTTCTACGAAGGTGTGAAGCGGGTTTTTCTATCTGCGGCCCTCACATGCGCGCGTGCCGGGCGTCCTTCATGAGTATCCGAATCAAGTCGTGTGCAATGACCAGGGCAAAACATATCACCAGAATGCAGCAGGGCCACTTGCGTGCTTAATTTACCTGTCGAGGAGTGGGTCACAGGCTACCGCTGTTCATCTTGAATATACTGAGTTGCCATAGTATTACCGCGGATAGCTTTAGTGCTGGCGCAACTCTCGATTTGCTTCGTTGTGGCGGTGGAGTAATCGTAAGGTTCAATCCTTAATCAGCGCCACCGACGAGTTACACACGCTCAACTTAGCCAGACGATGCCAGACGTAGGTTACAACGACCTGCAAGAGCCATCCTGCAACATACGGAGCAATTCACTATGCCTATCGTGCTGGTATTGATAGCATCCCGGAAGGTGGTATCAAAGATATATCTTGGACGCGTGTGCTTCAGCTATTGTTGCTTGGCTGGACGTACAAGCGACAGCCGAATTCGTTCGGCCTCGACGGATCTGCAGATGAGCTGCTCATGGTCATCCAGCTCATTGTAGACTGAGCACTGAGTGCAGACGACGAGGAGATGGAGGGCATGACCGGTAATGCAATTGATCGGATTGATGCGTTCGCGAAAGGTTGTCAGATCAGTCACATGTAGAGGTATCTCAACTACTGCAGCAGCTGGCAAAAGCCATTACTAAGCTACGTGGCTAATGAGCCGCACCTTTTGAGAACTGTGAGTCGACAGTACGATCCTGATGGATTGTTCCACCATGGTTACCCTAGGCGGCTCAATTTAGGGATGTAAGACAAAGGCAGGCTTGAAAATTTGGTTCGCCAATTGGATCGGCACATTCCTTCTCCCACATGAGCTAGAGTCAGTAGCGTATACTAATGGCAAGGCTGCTGAACAAGATTCGGGGTAACGAACACTGCAGATCAATTTTGACCCTCGGCCCGATCATCCCGCTAACATAGATCTACAACATGACTGGTAACCTATCATATCGTAGTTGGGCAATGGCAAAGCTTGACCAACACTGTATTGTGGTATCGGAATAGTCCCCGCAACTCAGACTCATCGTGCCTAGCTTCGAGGCGGCGGAGACTTTACCGTTTGTCTCAACATCGCATACCATTTTTGTGCAGGCGATGTCGATCCTATAACCTTATGGTCTTGGGGCTTCGGTATGATCTATGACAGTCATAGCAAATGACCTGTCGAAGCTATATTCGTGCTGTATCTGCAGGCGGCCCTCTCTACACAACATCTTTCCATCATGTACTCACTGCTCACGTTCGGTCTTCTTGCCGCCACTGCTGCTACAGCACCATCTCCACAGCTCGTCGATTTGACTCCTGGGTACTCAAAAGGCAACTCGGACCCTGCGCGCTTCAGATACTACGAGAACCAGGACTTCTTGCAAGGTCCATGCGACATCGCAACAGGACCAGATGGAAATATTTGGACTCAGAACTTTCTTGATAACACAGTCTCCAAGATCGAGATCGAGAGTGGCAAAATCACGAACTACAAAGTGCCCTATAGCCCAGATCAATTGTACCCCAACCAAAGCCTGCCTTTAACGGGGCGGATTGCATTCGCATGTGCCATCCGGCCCGGTAGTGATGGTAACTTGTACGCTGCAACAGGTGTCAGATCACAATTCTTGAAAATCAATCCGTCCAACGGAGAGATTAAAGTCTTCACCCCGCCACTGCCGAATGTTCCCTTCCTGGGCAACATTCAGCCCTTCAACGATCTTTGGGACGGCGGATCCGGAGTAAGTCCAGTTTTTTGGACTGATTTGTTTTTTTGTACTGACAGGTCGTAGATGTGGTACACACTCACGGCTGCTGGGACTCTCTTCCACTTTGATTACGCAACTGAGACATTTGAGGGTGCTTATCCACTTCCCACTCCGCTCAATGGTGTCGTTGGAGCCATGGTTTCCACAATTGACGGCAACGTCTACCTCGCCGAGATGGTCGGGCAGGCCATAACTAGATTCGATCCAAGGACAAAGCAATTCACCCGCTTTGCTCTCCCACTTACTGGCCTGGGAATCGTTGTCGTCCGCGCTGAGACCGAGAACCGCTACATCTGGTTTACTGGCTTCCTGTCTAACAGCAACGTCCGCTTCGACACCCAGACTGAGAAGATTGATATCTTCACTGATCCTTTGCCAGCATCGTTTCCCACGGAGAATACAGTGGATTCGCAAGGAAGGTATTGGTACTCTACTTCAACAAGGAACACGATCCAGTACCTTGATCAATATAACGAGGCAGTCATCATCGACATGCCCGACAACGGTATCACCTCCAGCGCTTGCAACGGTCGATAGTACGCTATCGCAAGGCTTATATTTGTTATTTATTGCTTGATTTTTGGTGTCGTTATCAATTAATCACTTAAAATAGACAGAATTACGTATAATAAGCTATAGTACAGCAGTAAATTACTACAAATAGTTTAGCGTACAAATTAGAGTAAATTAAATTCTAGGAAATCTGCTTCTACTTCTGCTGCTATCTGCTCTCTGTCCTTTTGCTTAATTTGAGCACTGCGTTTGATAAGAGGGCACTTAACTACACTATTCTTGAGCTAATTCTTCTATAGTTGAATAGCCTTAACAGTTGATGCTAATAGACTATTTTAATTGTTAGTGATAGTGCGGCTAGCTGTACTAAAACAGCGCTCACATTCATAACTAGTACTTAGAATAGAAAGGAAATTAACAGCTATCTTGAAAAGTATAGGGTACTTGCTACAGCTAACTTTTAGGTACTAGAGCTACAGGTTAGCTATTAACTTCTAATAGGCTTTGTCCTTGTTAAAGTCTTTGTTAAGATTGTTAATATACTTGTCTAATTAAGAGCTGCGTTTGTGCTGTTTATAGCTATAGTTGCTATAAAGGTACTCTTAATTAACCTTTATAATAGCTGCAAGTAGATTATTAGCGTAGCTAGTAGGTAGCTTGCGTTTTTAAGGTTGCTCTTTATTTTGCGTTTTGTCTAATAATGCTTTAATAGTAAGATACTCCCTAAACGTGTTCTAGAAAGAATTGTTAGCCTTCTGCTGCTAATCTTAGTAATTACGCTAGTAGGATTTAAACTAGTTAAGGCAAAGCCTAGGGTGGAGAGCTGTAGCAATAGTATAGAAGCTTAGAGTTAGTTCTATAACTAGCTTCTTCTAGTAGGTGTTAAGCTTCTCTAGGCTATAACTAACAGCTAATTTTAAGTAGCTTATGTTATTGTTGTCAAATTTACTAGCTGCAGTATTGTAGTGCTGCTACAAGGCTTGAAGGTTAATAATAGTTTGCTATAATAAGCTAAAGCCTAACACTGTGTTGCTGCCTTTAAGTGCTTTGCAGAGGTTGTATGGCACCTTTAAAAAGGTGACAAGATTGTTAACCTCTAGCTAATTATTGTTAGAGAGAGCGTTAAGTATAGGGTTGTAGTAAGAACTATTACTATTATTATTAGTATTAAACTCCTTGTTGTTCTTAACAATTTGTTAATATTTGCGTTAGAAAGCTTTGATTGGCTTACGCAGCTCGCTGCAACAGAGAAGTATAAGGTAGACTAAGTGCTAGCGTACACTGCCGTTCTAGAGTAACTAAAGCTTAACAAGCTTCTATGTAGGGTCTCTATTACTAAGATCGCGAAATACTAAATAAAACAACGTATAACGTTTGTGCAAGGCATAAACAGCTCTTATAAAGTTGTAAAGCTTGCTAACAACTCTATAGTTTTAATATAGTTTAAATTAATTAATAGGAGCTGCTTAGGCAAGCTCTTTTTTAAACTTTAAGACTTCTTTACTATACAATGTTGCTTTAACAATAAGGTTAATAATATAACTTGCGCAACAAATACAATGCTAAGCTCTAAGGCAAAGAGTAGTAGACTCCCTATTTAGGTATTTAATAAGTTTCTTGTTATTGTTTGTAGCGTTATCTCTTACAAGACAATTAAAGTTTAACTTAAAGTTATACTTCTGCATAACATTAAGTATTACTAAAGCCTAAGCACTAGCTATGTAATTACTAAGAAGGTTGTAGAAACCTACTAAAAGGTCTTGCTAATTGTAGTTAGTGTTAACAAAGTAAGCAACTACCCCTAAGAAGCTAAGATAATTAGCAGATATCTAAATATTAACGCTTATAGCAATCTTCCTAGCAGCTAATTAGATAAGTTAATAAACTTTAGCCTTTTAATCTTTACATTGCTTTCTAATATACAATAATAGTGTGTTTAACAAATTAGGTAAGGCGTGTAACAGCTTAGCTTAATTCTAGATTAATAGACTTTAGGTTAAAGGGCTTGTAACATCTTAGAAGCTTAAATCTCTTATAATTGTCTAATTAACAACTAAGGCTTAGAAGCTACCCTCTTCCTAGGGCACATGTGACAGCTAGGTTAAAGAACTAGGTACGTGCGCAGCTGCGGCGAAGGGAGATTCTGGTATAGGTACAGGCGTACTAGGGATACGCTAGCTAGTTAATAGATCAACAGAGTGCACTTTCCACACGTGATCTTAGATGTGTGTAGTGCTGTTAATAGCCATTGTGTTGTTTGTCTAACAACTTTAGTAACAAAGCTTACACAACCAAAGTTTAGTAATACTATTGTTGTCCTTAATGTACTGCAATTGAAGCCTAAAACGCCATATATTAGAGAGCGCATAACAACTAGATATATAGGCTTTGTACCTGACAGCATAGCCTAATTAGGAAGGCTAGAGACATTTACCTTTCCAATATATATATTAGAAATTAATATTAAACTTTACGCTGCATACAGCTGTCTTATTAGTTAGTAATAAGTAATTGTGAGTAGGAGCGCCTTTAGGTAACAGTAAAGGTGATAACAATAGAGAGCTAAGATATATAGCAGATAAGGCTTAAGAGCTAGATTAGGAGGACAACAATAAGGCTTAGGAGGCTTGCAAGGCTTGCAAGCACTTAGAAGCTCTTATTTTGCTAAGCCTCTAAGAACTAGGCCTATAGTAGTTTAGCAAAGGTATTGCTAGCAGTAAGGCATTGTGCAGAGTATTATTATTAGCTAAGTATTAACGCATTATTAAGAGATATAGATATATAGTAGTATAGAGAGTTTTAATTAATTGCGTAGCAGCTCGCTATAGGTAGGTTAACAATTAACTATAGGCGTACAGGCGTTGTAGTGTATTAGAATAATACTAAAGGCGTTACTGTTAGCTAGCTAGCTGCTAAGACTTGTAGGCAAGGTCTCTATTATCTAACAAGAAATATAGAATTTAGCAAGCTTAGGCTTAGCTACCTAAAGATAAGTCCTTTGCACGCGTTAGCGTTTAAGCATATAAGAATTTAGGCCTATAGAAGAGCTTTACGCATATAAGAATTGTCTATAACGTACCTCACGGGCGAGCGGGTCACACGAGCGAGCGGGTCACTTTTGCCAAGACCCCACCAAAACACCAACTCTATACCAATGCCTTCACAACAACAACAGATAGCTGCGTTAAAAGAAGCC
>BCGR01000004.1:152774-343909 GCA_001599375.1 Phoma herbarum
ATAACGTACCTCACGGGCGAGCGGGTCACACGAGCGAGCGGGTCACTTTTGCCAAGACCCCACCAAAACACCAACTCTATACCAATGCCTTCACAACAACAACAGATAGCTGCGTTAAAAGAAGCCTGGATACAGCTTGCGCTCCAAGCTATTTAACAAGCCTCTAAGCTCTTAGTAAGACGCGCTGCAGCTATCTACAAAGTTTCTAGAACTACACTAAACAAACAACGCGCTAGACAACCTTCACTCGTTAATACTATGGCTAACTTATAGAATCTAACTAATACTAAGAAGTAGGTAATTGTTAATTACATACTTAACCTAGTTGCGCGAGAATTTCCCTCTTAGCTAGAAGATGTAGCTAATATAGCTAATGTTCTGCGCGCTAAGCGTAGAATAGGCTATATTAGCCTAAACTAGGCTAGTATATTTATCTCGCGTCAGAAAGAGCTTAAAGTGAAGTTTAATTACAAGTATAACTACAAGAGAGCCCTCTACAAGAATCCTAGGCTTATTTAGAGCTAGTTTAACCTTGTAGCTAACATAAAAGCCAAGTATAGTATCTAGAATAACAACACGTACAACTTTGACAAGACAGGCTTCATAATAGGCCAGATAAGCAACAGAGCAGTTGTAACAGCTTTAGATACGCGAGGACAGCTAAAGCAGATCTAGCTAGGCAACTAGAAGTAGGCAACAGTTATTTAGGGCATTAATGCTAAAGAATAGGCTATTCTGCCCTTTATTATCTTTAAAGCGCGCAACTACCTATCTAACTAGTACAAAGACAAAGATCTACTCTAGAACTAGATTATTAGCATCTCTAAAAATAGCTAGACTACTAATTAGCTTACCTTTAACTAGTTAAAGCACTTTAATGCGCATTTAAAGAGGCGTACTGTTAGYACCTACTATATACTAATTGTTAATAGCTATAAAAGCTATAACTCTGTTTAATTCTAGCAATACTGCAAGGATAACAAGATTATCTCTGTATATATGCCTTTGCACTTATCGCATCTTCTACAGCCTTTTAATATAGGCTGTTTTGCCCCTCTAAAAAAAGCCTATACACGCTAAGCTAAAAACGCTATATATAACTAGATTAACTACATTACAAAGCTAGAGTTTCTGCTATGCTTTAAAGCAGCTTACAATATAGCAATTACTTCTAGCAATATTCTAAGAGAGTTCTAAGGCGCTAGACTAGTCCCTTTTAACCTAGATTAGGTTATAAGCAGCCTTAATATAAAGCTGCAGACTCTATTACTACAACTCCCTATTAATAAAAAGCCCTAGCAGTCGCAAACTCTAAGCAATACTCTAGAATTTAAGTTGCAATTAACTCTAATTTAAAACAAGTATAAAAAAAATTAAGGTAGCTTCCTAAACTCTATTCTAAGCGCAATTAAGCACTACACAAAGAGGGGAGCAATTCTATTGCACAAGCTTGCGCTTGCACAAAAACAAATCTATAAGCTTAAAGTAGCTACTAAGGCTACTACGCGACGCAAGTTATATAAAAGAAAGCAAATTTAGCAAGAAAAGAGCCTAGTAGTTAAAAAGAGCTAGCAATTAATAGCTCTAAAGAAGTTTAAGGCGCGTAGTAATAGAAAGAGAGCAAAGAAGTAGGTGCGCGCTAAAGTAGGCAAACTATTCTAAAAACGCTATAGATAGTGTAACAAGACTAGGCACAATACGCAAATATGCAAGAATAAAGTAGAAGAGGTTTTTAAGTAATAATACAGCTTGTTTTGCTTTATACAGCGCTAATTTGTAGTGTTTTAGGCTATAATAGAGTAAGTTTTAGTAGAGTCTTGGCAAAAGTGACCCGCTCGCTCGTGTGACCCGCTCGCCCGTGAGGTACGTTAATGCGATTTACTTTTCGCAAGTTTTGCGGAACAGAATTGGGAGATACCAGTTGTAGGGGTATTCGTGTGTTTTGGACTTGAAGGCACATGCTCGTCTGCTTACTCGAAAGAAGCTCGTGAGGAAACCTATGCAAGGTTCTGTTCAAACTTTACATTGTCTGTCTGCAACCTACAATAATACCAATGCCGGATCTGTAATTATTTTCGTACCTGCCCTTGTTGTCGTGCAAATTCCACACTGGCGCTCGAATTTGCTGCGCAGCTATAGCCTCGACCATACTGTGCTCGTATTGACACCCGGCACAACACTCGGGGCAGGAGCATCGCTCTCAAATATCGTGATGTATACTTTACGAGCATTGTCGATCGTACTTTGCCGCTTGCAGCTAGACGCCCGAGTCTTGACCAGCGGGGACGAATCTGCGAATCTCGTCTATCTATCGAGCCCTGCCAAAACCCAAGACGTTATCCTCGGTTAACATAGCGTACCCGAGGGTATATTCACACCATATAACCGGGGTTTCAATCATTATCGGTCTTTGTTGGCGACTATGCTACCATCGCCTTAGAGGTCATGTGCCCTTACCTTCACCGCAGGGCGACCACTCCTGCAAGGATATCTGGTGGTTATAGGCATATACAGTCTTTGTGCGCCACAATTACGGCTTTCGATAGCCCGTCTTGGAGGATGTGGGGTAAAGATCCGTTACTGTTCTCGAGGCCCGGCCTCGTATTGTCTAGCGGCTATTGGGACTGGGTGTGAAGATCACCCGCATCAGGACTCACTAGTCTTTTGTTTCTCTCCCTGCGCAGACTACTGCACGCAACTGCTGATACGAGGGCGAAAGCTGAAGCAAGGAAGGCGCGATCCATGATCCCCAAGGGTTTTGTTGGCGGACGACTTGTGTTGAAGGTGGACGGCGAAGCGAGGTGGAAATGAAGATAGGCTTAGTGCGGGTGTCCGATGTGGCGATGTTGGCATACGTCGGTGGAGGTGCGCAGCGCCAAGACTGTATGATGAAGGCTCTTTCCAGCGTCAAGCAAGCAGGAACATGCTGCCAGATCCGTCAAAATCGCGGCTATTCGTATAGCGAATTTGCAGGTACACGTGGGGAGTAGAATCTCAAAGTGTGATAGGTACGAACTTTTCGTCGCGTACTACGTATTCAAATTACAAAAACGCTGTTCACGCTGGTGCACTGCGTGCTTGACCAGGCGTTTCCACGACCATCCATTGATCCATCCTTATGAAGCGCAGTGCGATGCCAGCTGCGATTGGTCTCCTCAACTATTTAGCATTACCACTTCCCTTATAGCTCGCACCAGGGAACTTATTGAAGATCTGATTATCGAAAGTAGCCAATTGAGGGCATCCAAACTTGGAACTGAGAGGACCGAGTTGTTGAGTAGCCCAGCCGAGCACAGAGCCGACAGCACCAAGAAGAGGGTTGCTGATATCTGGTAGACCAGCCATAGAAGCCTGCAGTAAGAAGCAAGCAGCCTTGTTGCCATCAGCGAGGTCACCAGCGTTGAAGGCACCGCCAGTCAAGTCACTGAGGTCAACACCGGCAAAGGAGTTAGTGGTTCCAGTATTACCGCCAATGCGCACGATGCCAGGGTACATCGCATTGTTGGTCTGGACATCGAGAAGGACCTCCGGGATGTTGTAGGCATTGCTAAAGGGGCGCTTGTACCAGTTGTCTGGAATACGCTCTTGGCCACGGTTATGCACAAACTGTCCAGGAGCATCACCAGTGACTGCGAAGAAGCTCTTGAGTACCTCCCGCGTGAGGAAACCACTGGGGTTCTCGGCGCTATGATTGGACATAAAGTTCACGACGAAGTTGTGCGCAGCAGGCGCAACCATGCCAGAGAAGGCGCCAGAGAAGTAGTAAGGATTGTTGAGAATGGACCACCGTGTAACATAGTCTGACTGGGCAGCCATTTCGTCAAGTGTATACTCTTCCGCAAGCTGGTACAGGTGCTCCCAGGATCGCATCTGGAAGACACCAACATTGCCATTGTTGAGGTACGCATCGCCTCGAACGATGGAAGCATCCCCCTCGTATTGGTTGTGTGTTCCAGCAATGCCGCTTGCTGGGAAGATTGGGATGGTTGGTGTGAACTTGCCGCCAATGGACCAGCGATTCGAGACTGGATCTCCTGCAAGAGCGGTAGAGACGACAGCCAAGAACAGTGCAAGGTCGGGAGACATGCTGTATGCGTCGCCAAGACCCTGCACAGTCTGTGCAGTGGTGAGCAGACCGTTGCGGGGAATGAAGCCGTGATTTGCAGCAGCATTCAAGCCAGGGCACTGTCCACGGATATCACCAGTTCGAGGAGACTGGAACTCGTGTCCGCTACTAGAGCTGACGTCGACAAGCTGGTCCGCAGCACTGAAGGTGAGAGCTGGGCCTGAGGCTCCAGTGTTGGGTCGTCCAGACTTGAAAATGGGGTTGCGTGGTGCGGGCTCTTCACGCTTCTTGAGTACCCTGTCCATCTCCATGACATTGGGCCATGCTGCCGCAAGTGGCGCAAGTGCGAGTAACGTGCTTGTAGAGAAAAAGTGCATGTTGGGAGAAAGTCAAAGGTGAAGGAAGATGAGAGCAATGGATGTGTGTTGGATGATCCGTTCGCATTGTGGTGGCGCCCTTGATATAGATGTCTCACTCGCCTCTCAGACGGGTATTGCCTTGGGAACTTTTACATCTTCGGTCTGTCAAAACTTCAGTAGCAGCCGTTCCCTGTGTACGTCGTGCCGATCTTTGCGGGGACAATCCACGCCAAGTTGCTTCTGCGGTCTAGAGAAGCCACCTTTGCTGTAGCAAATATCCGGAGATCTTGCACTATGATGGTTGTGTACCCTGGCGCGGATAGAAGCAGCCCGAAAACATGGTAGATTTAGGCTAGTCGCCAAGTAACTAGGGCAGGTGCGAATGACAGCTGTACGCCGATCAGGAACACCACCTTGTCAAGCTTTCCTTTTCTGGTACGACATAATGTCTTCTTTGGGACCGATCTGCGTCGCAAAAGTGCTTTTAGTACACTGCGCAGTAGAGGTGACTAACGTAGGCACGATCATTGGGCATGTGGCCAGGCAGTGAGAGGGTTGCGCCCTCATAACCGCCGAGAGCAGCTTCGGAGCCACAAGCTTCGGGATCTGCCTTCTGTAGTCGCAGATTCGCGACAGTCTGGCGCAGGAACCTTGAATACAGTCTCGATTACGGATGATCTAATTGGGTGCAGTCGGCGACTTAGCGTTTGTTAGTTACACTTTCCTCGATTGCCATCGTCAAAAGTTTCAAACACTGACTCTCAAAAGTATGACAAGAGGAGCGCATGACTTATTGCAGCCTGTTTGACACATTGCGTCAGCGCTATGATCTTGTTCACTCGCGGCTCGGCGCCCGTCCCAGCAGAGCTGGTAGGCACGGACCTAGCGACCGGTGACGTCTGGACATTCGACACCAGCGCGAGGCGAAGAGAGTTTGTTTCTTGTCGATCATAATGCCATCGTAACAGTGGGGCCTTCGGTATCGTTCGGTACCTCGACGGTTGCTGAGCATTGCGAGTGCGGAGAATTCGGTGCAATATCAGAACTAGTATTCAGTCCTCTTCGTTCTCAGCGTCAGCAGCAATCGCTGCATCGTTCAGAATAGCGTACATAATCAGTAATTTGCCGACAGTTGAGGTGCTCATCCTTCTGCGATGGAGATCCAAACGTCCAATAACGGGTAGGTTTGTAGCACGGCATGGGGAAACTGCACATCAAGCGCGGTCCGCAACGGTAAGCCGGTATCCTCGGGACTCGGGAGTCTCAGACCAATAGCAGGCGAACTGTCTATGCTTTTCGAACGCATATAGCCTACGGACGTTCTTCGTTTTGTGCGGTTGTTGCGAGTGTCGTATTCAAAGTCAACTCCTCAGCTCGGCGGGCAGGCAAGCTAGACAGACCGTCCATTGCATGGATCTTGTAAGGGACTAGGTTGGCGGCATTAAGGTCATGAACGACCTTGACCGTTGGTCGCCACGACCAGGAGCTAATGAACTTCACAAGAGCAACCTAGGCGAGTGGCGTGCTGGGTTGGCGCACATCGTTCAGACTTCGCGGTTCGGCTCATGAGAAGGGGTGGCAACAAGATGGACAGTTCGGAAATGGGTGTCATTGTGGTAGCCGCTTGAACGTCTTTGTAGAACAGTTCACTCGAAGGGTTGGTTGGGCTGCAAAGCGACAAATCTCACAAGTGGTATCGCATAGGCCACCAAAGGGTGATAGCACTATCCACAACATAGCTAAACGTTGATCGCAAACTCTTGATCGAGTGAGGGCCAGTCGAAGGCCCACAGAATGCCAAAATGATGCATGATCTGTCCGAGTGTTTCAGCCACAGCAGCCAGATTGGCGAGTTCTAAAGATTCAAGGACTTACAGACCAGCCGACGATGCCGATTTCTACCTGAAACGAAGTCCTCGTCCAAGATGCATGAGCTGCTGCTGTTCAGCGGGATGTGGTGAGCTGGTCCGTCGATCCGGACTGGCGCAAATAGAGCAGCGAACAGTTTCCAATGCAGAGTTGGAGTCGCATGGGCCTTCGGAGCGTGGCTCGTAACAAACCTCTGACCCTGGAGCAGACCGCTCCATCGCTTGAGCCTTAGCGCTCTTCGCTGACATTCAATCATCGAATCCCTGGAATTCGTCCTCTTCCTCCGCGGCTTCTGTCTGCTTCACCTTCTTCCGCATTTGAGAGATCATTTTATTGAGCTCTTCTTCCTTCTGGCGTTCCTCGTCCGTCAACTTGGACTTGCGCTCCTGTTCCCGCTTTGCCACCTTCTTCTCGCGTCTGAGCTCTTTCGTGGCCTTCTGGTCCTTCTGGTTCGTCCAGGCCTTTGCAATCTTGTTCTCCTTGACAAACTTCTTGCCCGTATTACCCTGAGCCGCGGACTCTGCCATCTCCGCTTGACGTTGCTGTTCGCGCACTTTGTCCTTGTACGCAAACGCATCGAAATCCATCATTACGCCAAGGGACTTGTCACCCTCCCATTTCTTTGTTTCGGGCATACGAGGAAGTCGAAGCAAACCCCAGGCGGTCCCAAGCTCAGCCCAATCCAAGTCTTCGACTCGGAAGATCGAGCTGGCGGTGTGCTTACTGTAAGCACGAACCCAGGACACAAAGCCTCGTTGGGCTTTGTCGTAGATGGCTCTATCGGTTTGAGCCACCTTCCTGATAGCTTTCGTGACGCGATCAATATCTTCTGATGTGACAGCAACATTTGGTGTTGCAAGCGGAGTCACAGGAGTCTGTCGTACCCGCAAGAACTCGACGTAGTCTTCTTCTAAGCCAGGAGTGAGGAAGGTGACAGCGAGACCTTTGCGCCCCGCTCGCCCAGCGCGTCCACACCGATGGATGAAGGTCTTTGGGTCGCTTGGCGGGTCCAACTGTAAGACAAGGTCTACCGAAGGGATGTCGAGACCACGAGCAGCCACATCAGTAGTCAGCAGGATCGAAGGCGTGACGCTGTCCACAAACTTCGTGAAGTTCTTCCGCCTTACCTTGTCGGGGTGCTTGCCATGAAGAGGGACAATCGTATGGCCCTTGAGTACTTCTGGCAGAACGTGTTGGAAGTAATCGACAGCGAAGCATGTCGCCAGGTAGAAAATTGTCTTCTGAGGCTGCGGTTGCACCTGGTCCAATATCTGTTTGATGGCTGGCAACTTGTGTGATGGTGGCACGACAAGATAGGCCATCTGTAAACTTGCAGGTGTCCGTTTATCCTCGATCTGACCATTTTCCGCCACTCTTGTTTTAACTTTGACGGCGATGCGGACTGGGTTGCGTAGGCCAACACGAATGAGTTGATCAACAGCTTCACTGACGCTGGCACTGAATAGGCCTGTTCGCCGTTGCTTTGGCAAACGGGAGAGAATCTTCTGCAAGTCGTCCTTGAAGCCAAGGTCAAGCAGTCGGTCGGCTTCGTCTAATACCAGGGCATCGAAAGATGACGAACAATGCACGTGACGAGAGGACAACAACTCCAACAGACGTCCAGGGGTTCCGATGAGTATATTGCTCTGCTTTTTTAGAAACACGCTCAGATCTTGAGCTGGTGTGACTGATCCTCCAAGGAGCAGCTGAGGTACAACTTTAAGTGTGCCTGCAGGGAACGTTGGCTTTGGTGGCGCATCAGCATCTTCCATTTCGCTGTCTTCGTCCTCTGGTTCGAGTGCTGCAGCTGATGGGGCGTGGAATTTCAGCAGCGAACATAACACATTATGAATCTGCGTTGCCAACTCTCTTGTTGGTGAGATGATGATAGCACCCACGTGATGCTTTTTGATAGGCGCATCGAGACGGAGTAGGCGCTCCACGATAGGGATCAAGAAGCTTCACTGGGTTAGACTGATGAGTGCAAACGTTGTTGAGTACATACGCAAGTGTCTTTCCGCTTCCAGTGACCGCTTCGACAACCACATCAGAGTTCTTCATGAACATGGGAATGGCAGCGTGCTGCACAGGGGTCGTCTTCATAAAGCCCATGGCATCAACAGCCTCGAGAACCCATTCTGAAAGCGCAGGCGTCAGCGCGCCAAAGGACCGGTCGATCTTTGTCTGGGGCGCCATCTCCAAAAAGCGTGAGGCGCGAGTTGTGGTGGATGCGCCTGAAGACAGGATAACTTTTTAGCTCGGCTCCGGACTTCAGAAAAAGAAAGGCTACCTACCCTGCTGAAGTGTGGCGTTGTGGCGCAGTGCCGCCAAACTATTTGTGAGGCAGTTGCAGCCGGCGACCACGTGAATCTTGTCATGACGCTCCTTTCAGTCGTTGTGAAATGCCAGTGGCCTCAACTTGTCCTCAAAATTTCAGGAAATACACAAGATCAGATCACGATAATCCCGATAGCGACAACTTGTTTGAGAGGCACCCTGGCCCTTTGGGTGGAGCCTGTTCACATGCAAGCTGATCTCATCGGCGGCACTGATCCGCGCATACACGCGACAAGATTACAGTGCTGCTAAATTTCCTGGCTACGCAGCGAGATTACATAGGCGCCACTGGTGTCGCAGCGTCTCCCTTTCAATCACGTTTCTAAGCTGGCTACTGTCGCCCATCTAAATTGTGGCATCCCCCGTTTTCTCAGATGCTGCGCGTTGTACGGACGAACTCGCGTCCGCTCTGGCCTTGTTGATTACGTCTGACGCCGATGTCGAAGCCAACACGTCCGCAGTCTTAAACGGCGCTCACACCACGTACATACAGCCTCGCGACTGCGCAGACCACGATCGTCATTCACTACTCGTCAACGTCGCTTTATTCTGCGCGAGGACCCGCTCCAGCATATCCGGCCTCATCCGCGCCCCTCCGCTTCCATACTTCACAACTTGCCTTCGCTCAGCAATGGCTTCCTCGAGGCAATACCAGATACCGCGCACACCGCGCGTCATTTCACCATCACCGACTCCATCAGAGGCCGGGAGTGGGAAAGATGGCTACTTCCCACCTGTGACGCGTGCTTCGGCGCGCAAGAACAAGTTGCATTCACCCCCGCCTATCGAAGAAGACTCGTCTGGCTCAGATCCAGAGAAGCGTGCCCGGACTCGAAGCCGCGAACCTACGCTCGACGGCGGCATGGGGCGAAGGAGAGTCAGTGGTTTGACAGCCAGAAGGCAGCAGAATGGAGTCATCAAGAAAGATCTCACTCTGCCAAACGGCACGAGCAACGGCCATCTGTCTCCAGCAGCTGCGAACAAGAATTATTGGCGAGAGATGAGTCGAAGTCCGAGTCCACTCGGTCTAATCCCAATCCACCAGGAATGGCGCTCGTTCGTACGTAAATCAGACACCTCACCCTCAGGAGGTAGCCTCTGACATCGCTAGATTCACCGTCACGAAATACCCCGCAAGATCCTCCACGTCTCGATCGGGTTCGTAACAATATACCTCTACTGTTCTGGTCGCCAGATGTCGCAGATTCACCCGGTCTTGCTGGGTATGTTCGTCCCTGTCGCTATCACCGACGTTATTCGACACCGCTACTGGCAGGTCAACCGCTTCTACATCCGGTGTCTAGGTGCACTGATGCGCGAATCTGAGGTAGATGGCTACAACGGCGTGATTTCGTACCTGCTCGGGGCATGGATCGTCATGCGCTTCTGCCCTAAAGATGTGGGCGTCATGAGCATCTTGCTACTGAGTTGGTGCGACACTGCAGCATCGACTTTCGGCCGACTTTGGGGTCACCTGACACCCAAGGTCAGGAAAGGCAAGAGTCTTGCAGGTACGATCGCTGCATGCGTTATGGGTATCATCACAGCCGTAATGTTCTGGGGTTGGCTTGGACCGCTTTACTCAGAGCTGAACGAAGGCGATAATGCATTTGCATTTCAAGGCGCATTGGCATTGCCGGTTCAACTGCAGCAATCACTCGGACTCTCTGCCGCTCAGAGCATGATCACTGGTCACCTGGCACTCGGCGTCATGTCTCTGGTGACTGGTATTGTCGCAAGTGGCAGCGAGGCCCTCGACTTGTTTGGCTGGGATGACAACCTCACGATCCCCGCCTTGTGTGGAGCTGGACTGTGGACCTTCCTCCGCATTTTTGGCTAAATGGCGAGCTCACGAGGTTTCCCTGTTTGTCTAATGTTTACACCTCCCCATTTCCTTATTACGTTAGCGCATGAATACCCTAGAGTACGGCGGGTTGGCATCGCTGCATTCTCCTCATGACGGCGTTCTGGGCCCTAGGCACTTGAGAGTACGATACACCATACGACGACGCGAATCTAGAACGAAAGTAATCTCGAACCATCAATTCATCTCTTCCTCAGACCTAGAACACTCACGTAGTTTGTTTCCCCACATTGCAGGCCGGCGACGAGACTGTCGCATCAATTTGCAAATGTTCTGAACACCTCTCCAGCATGACTTCCTTATTGATATGTGCTCAGCTCGACTTCTTCGACAACCACGGGAAGCAATTCAAGAGTCGCGACCAATGGGGAAGCATGCCTGGTTTCATTTTTGACAAGACGCGATTGTCTCAGCACTTCCCGGTGTACCCTATCGCATAATCTGAGAATACTAGATCTCGAGGGCTGGTGAGTTTGGGTTTGTATGAGAGCTACGAGGGCGACAATATATTGAATCCAAACTTGGCATTATTTCTAGTCATGTTTTGGCCCGTCAGCGCCCCCAATGGTGAGGGTAGGACATGACGAAGGATACTCCATTTTGATAGAATACTATCCGTCTTTCCTATCGGGCACAGACGACATCGTCCATGATGAGTATCTCAAATATCATGACCGTTCTGGTACCAACCTCGTCGAAGGCATTCGCTTTGGTACCCGGCCCAATGAAGACACACTGTCACTTTTTTCCATGCGTTCGCCAAAGCAGCCGCAGAGGTGCTTAAACTCAAAGACGCCGACTGTGTGCTCTGTGCGTCTGATACAACAACGAAGATGACGTCTTTGCAAACTTGTTGGACCACGAACATCTCAGTTACTGCTCTCATTGTCCGAGGGAATTGCATATAATAAGCCTGCTGCGATGACAACCCGTGAGCGTTTCTGGTGAGTCTCGACCTGGCGACCTGAGATCCAATCGCACCCTCTCTGTCAAAATATTGGCCGTCAAGAAAACGGCGAGACATTGGTTGAAGGTTGAGCTGATGAGCGACACGATAACGGCTCGATCGATCGCGAATTTTTCTTTAAAATACCAGTTCATGCCTGCAGACGCAATTCCACGACATTTGTCGATACATCGTGGAGGTGCCCAGTACCACTTCTCTTCATAAGCCGTCTTGCACAAAACATAGGGAGACTCAAGATGCGCCGAGTCTGCAAAAATCTCTCGATTCAAAGCAGAATCTTGAGTGAAATGAGACGACAAAGAATGGTATCAGAAGCTACGCCTGTGGGCACTCGTGGTCTTTTGATGATATTAGCCGCACTCTTCGACTTTCGAGCAATCTTGGGACTCTGAGATCGATCGCATTAGTAGACTATAGTGACATCAGCCTCTAAGGGTACTCTGAAGATATCCAAAGCCTCATGGTATGTTGGCCGTCAAAGTCCGCTGCTCACTGTCGTCGCAGAAACGTAGCCTAAGTTGCCCACCTGAATAACTTGTCAGGAGACATCACGGATGGCGGTATTTTTTGGCCTTTGCGCACAAAAATGACCACTCGAATGATGTAGATAAAGTCAGTCTTTAAGTCGTTTGGGAATGGTGTTGATGATGTGAGACCTAGAGATATGCACGCTCGCACTGAGAACGGGAGCAATAGCTGCTTTCTGATCAATCGACGTTACGTCACCACACGATAATGATGCGATTTATGGATGACAATGGGAAGTCTAATTGCCGACTATCTGATCCATAGTTTGGCGTTACCTGCGCTTACGCGGCTACCGAACCCTGCCCACACAAGAGACCAATATCGAAAGAAAACTATGAACTGCCTTCAAGTCCTCAACAACAATGAATCCGTCGATGTTCAAAGTCACATCTCAGGCCTTGACTACAGCTTGCATCTCATCTGGAGGAGCTCGAGATGGTCGGGCTTGTCCATCAGTTTGGCCATTCCTGATTGCTCCAGTGCGGGGGACAAAGCCACGAAACCATGTACTATCAATGATCAGCCCCATTTTACTATTCAAAGATGTTTGACGATACTTACCCCATTCTTGGCGATGCACCCGACGTGCTCGCACCAATGTGGATCTCTCTCGCAGTCAATCGCGCACTCAATGCAGTGCTTATATTTGGGATCGCGACTACCGCCTGGCTTCCATGATTCCCGCATTACAGCAGGCATTCCAGTTGACGATGTTCCGTGATGGATAGGTACTGCCGAAGCGAGGAAGCAGAGCGCTGCTGTGGTGATGATATTGAGGAAGCGCATCTTGGAAGAGGTCGGGATTGGTTTGGTTTGGTGAGTGACTGGATCGTAGTTGTGAATTTTGTTGACTGTCCGAGGTTGTGCAGATGCTCGAGTTTGAGGGCGCTGCAGCGAGACTTTATTGTAGATTTACCAGAAAATAATTCGTTGAGTCAATATTCGACAGTGGTTCAGTCCGAGACCCTGAGCTCGTGCCGCTGGTTCTTAATGTATCCGACGAAAGGGACGAGCCAATTGCATGGAGGACTTTCCGAATCTTTTGGTGAGTTACAACGTTCCCAGTATATATGAATATTAGTCTGGAACAGTCGGCACTGGTAAGCTCCACTTCCTCACAGCCGACGCTGGTAACCCATACTTTTCAAGCATCTCGAATCGTACTTGCCCATTTCCGAGTGTCAAATATCTGGTTGGGTCGCCGAAGTCTCTGGTTGGGTCGTGTCTGAATCTCCTGCATTCACGGATGCACCAGAAATCCCCATATTTTTCCACAGTAAGTGCTAGAGGGTGTGAATGTACTGACTTCCAGCCTCTCCTTCGGAACCCAACTTTCCCAAGATGTGTGAAAGGTTGGTGTTCGGCGATCAAAAATGCAGATATTTATGATCCAATAGCATGGAGATATCCGGACCTTGGTGGCTTTAATTGGACTTCTGAACTGTAGTGGCATTTACTTGATAATGACTAAACGCGAAATTCCCTCGGATAGTCGAGGTACTTTACAGGACATCACGCTCGATCCCTAGAAGTCTCCGCAATCTCAGCGCAAAATCCAGGCGAACTTGTAGTACAGCGATCATGAAGACAACACTCCACCTGCAGGTGACCGTGAAACCTACTTGCAGACATTAGATCACTGAAGTCTGCAAATCTTGCGGGTATGTGACTGCCGAAGTGAAAAGATGTCAGTGTCTGTGTTTTGGGCTTTTCTGTTGGTGTTCGACCAAAAGTCGTAATGCCGAGATGAGCCGAAAAGTTGTCCATCCGAAGTTTAACACCACGACAGTACCACCTTGTTGAATTTCCTGGAACTTGTATCGGGCACAGATCAAAAGGCGCACGATGGGCTCCGCGAGTTCAAAAAAACCTGGCAGCGTGTTGCTGTTCGCCCAATCGGTGGCAAACCTCAACCGATTCCAGGCCACCACAACAACAAAAATCGAACGGGCCCAACCGCGATTCGAACGCGGGGCCTCCTGCAGCTTAGGAGCTAGACCCAAAGCAGGAATCATACCACTAGACCATTAGGCCGCTTGTTGTTTTGATGGAATAAGATGGTCATATTTGATATATAATTCAAATTTCTTTCCACCGACGCAAGAGCTTTCCATGCATCAAAGATATCTGCAAGTCAGTGAAAGACGCTGGATTTCGATCGAGATCCATCGGTCTACCAATAAACGAGTAATGTCGAGGTGTCGTTTTTGGTGAGCGCGGATGAAGTAAGTGGACAGCGAGTTTTGTCGGCGGAGCGAGAGCCCGAGAACATCAAAGCTCGTCAGATCACACCCCAACGAACATTCCATGAGCTCTGGTGAGGCAAGGGAACTTCAATTATCAAGTTGCAATATATCTACATCAGTGAGATGCAGTTCCTAAATAGACATCGATATCATCAAGAGGAACACTCCAGTTCAGCGATCTCATCGCTACAACGCGCATCAACCATTGCAGCCTCAAAAACCTGGTCTATGCGTCTGCCCAATCCTGCGGGGCCACCATATCACAGCGAAATACACGGCGTGCTAAGTCTTGCCCGGGAAGGCATTCAGGCGAACTACCCCAGGCGCCCAGGTGCCCAGGTAGCCTTGGGCGATTGGGCTGTGTCGCTCCTACAATAAACGCTTCTCAGCATCGCGGAAGCCGACATAAGAAGGCGTAGCCAACGTCGACCGCTCCACAGCACAGCCTGGTGGGTGACTCTCAAGCGCTCAAGCATTTTGGTACACGCAGAGTTCTTGTGTTCTTTTGCTACGGCAAGATTCACGACCATGGCTTGAAGGGTATACACAATGCAGCGAGGTATCAGTCCACGATGTCCTGCGGGCCAGAGTCTCCTGCATGATCCAACTTTGGATATTGTCCCTACGTGCTCCGTAGCGCAAGCCCCCGATGTCCCACGATATCTTGCTCCAGCAGACTACTGCAAGAGTCGGCTCGTCCAATATGCTGTCACCGATAGCTGTCATGACGCAGAAATACACACCAACACTCGCTTAGAGAGCTGCAGGTATATCAAATGCATGCAGCGGAAAGAGTGGAACCGTATACTTAGAGAGGTTATAGGACCTACTCGGCCGAAGAATGTACGGAAGGATTCTGCGGTTGGATGGGAAATCTGTAGACAGCTAGTCGCGGATTTTGGGAGAACTACGTCTAACAAGACGCCGTATTATTTGTGCTTTGCTGCACAAAGCTTTCCCGGGACACGCTCTTTCATGCATGCTACTGCAATTCAACTGTTAGCCTTCAATCGAATCCTCTGGGGCAGAGATATCTGGTGAGACCTTGTTACTACTTGGTGAGCTGTACGGCAGGGAATATAGTAAACAACAGCCACAATAGCACGAGACTTGTAGTCACTTGAAGTGTTCTCGTCGAATTTTAGAATTGCCCATGAAGACGTGCGTTGAAAACAGAAGTGCAGATATTGCAGGATGTTGGTGAGCCTGGAGTTAATCAACCTGCGCGCATCATCGGAGCCATTGTATTCACACTTCTTGCAATAAATGAAATGTTCGGCTGTGGATTCCAATCCGAACTTTCATCATCCGTGTTTGCCACTTCAGACGGCATAGCTACAGACTTTCCTACAATATTGGACCTATATTCGACGGACCCAGATGGGATCTAGTCTAGTAGCCCGAAGTGGCCATGGTCGTAGGGTAAATCGGCGACGGGAAATCCGGAACATAGCTCGTCGTAAGCGGCACAAACGAGTTCGTGTGTGTCGCATTCGCCGGTCCAGTCGTGTCGTATTCAGCCGTGACCTTCTTCTCGCCTGTCGCAATGTCGTAGTGGTAAAGCGTGCGGTTGAAGTACGCAAGCGCAGCCTCCGCTGTTCGGGTTCGTCAGCACAAAATATAAGTAGAGAATGAGCGTGATTTGACTTACGCTGGTAGTAAGGAACCTCGTGACCGGATTCGTAGATGCGTGCAAAGCTGAAGTTGCCGTACTGCCTCACTTCGCCGTACTCGGTGCCATCGACTATCATGGCTTCGTAGCCTGCGGCGCGGAACTGCTCGCTGTGGGTGTAATCGACGGAGAGACTGATTGCTTGACCGCCGAACCAGTTGCCTGACCATGTTAGCTTTGTTGTTTAATTCTCTGCATCTGCGGGCACTTACAGATGTAGTCAGCATCGCCATAAGCCAAACTGACGCGCACATCTTGATCAAGCAGCTGCTCAAGATCAAGTCTGAAGTTAGGGTAGATGAAATCGCCAGTGTTCTGGAACGCGTAGTAAATGCCATTGTTGCTCGAGTAGTTCAGAGTCACACCAAGCGCCTGCTGCACTTCTGGCAAGTTGAGGTAGTCGGGGTAGTAAGACGGCGGTGTAGGGTCGTCGTACGGGTGACTATTCTATATTAGTCCTCGTATCCACGGGCGAAATGGCGATACGAACCGGATATCGTAGACACCGCGGCCGCTGTAGTAGTAGTACGGCGACTCGACGTTGTCACGGCACATGTCGGCGGCCTCGTTGCAAATCTGCATCACGCCGGGAGTCAGCTCCGCGTTAGTGATAGGCGCATCGGCGTTGTAGTAGCTGGCGTTGCCTTCAGCTGCGGCGCGGCAGATCTTGATTTGGTCAAGGCAACCATTGTTCATGTAGTTGGCAAATTTGGCGTAGTTGTAGACGGTGTCGTTGTAGGCTTTAATGCCGTAGGTGCTGGCGAGGTCAGTCAAGACTTACCACTATAGATATGATCTGGACTTACTTGTTGACAGCAAACTCTGGATAGTATCCTGCCTGCACAGACTCGTCGATGATGCCGTTGATTATTCCCAGGGAATTGAAGTTGAGCGGGTAGCCGGGCATGCTACCGTTCTGAATCTTGACATTCTGGTCGTAGAAGTAGTTGAAGAACGCAGGTCCATAGTGGCCACCGTACGACTCAGTGAAGAGGTTGAATTCCTTCGGTGTACCGATCTTGGTATCGAATTTGGGGATGGTATTCAACAAGGCCTGAAGTACGTGCTAAAAATCGTCAGTAAATGTTGTTGAAGGTCTAAATCGTCCCTACTTACGAAAGTCGCAGCGGCAGCAAGGTCTGTGGTGTCGATCGTGCCTTCATTCAAAGGCACTAGGAGTGGATACCTTCCAGTGGCCGGCCACTCGGTCGAGTTGTAGTGAAAGTCCTCGGACCACGGATTGAAGCTGCCAACACCCTGCTTCTGGTAACTGAAGCCCGTGCCGACAGGTTGCGAGATGTACAACATGTTGGACACATTGTTCCAGCTGTAAGGGTTGTAGACTGTCGTCAGGTTTTCAGTAAGCATGCAGGGTCCGTTCTCTTCGAACAAACCGATCAGACTATCTGACCCAGGACCGCCATTAAGCCAGAGCGTAAAAGGGTCAGATTCTGGCTTGTTGCGCGATTCGAAAAACCAGTAGAAGACGTGGACCTGCATGGCATTAGGGACGAATTGATATCAGTGGAAAGCTACATACATCTGGAGTGAGGTCGACGTAGCCAGAATAGCTGTCTACACCCGGAGTTGTCTCGCAGATGCCAGGGTTCTTGTATCGGACCGTGACATTGCTAGGAGCGTAAGCGGTCTTGTAGTCGCTGGTCTCCTTTGGCAGGTACAGATGATCCGCACGCTTCGACCATTGCTTCTTGGAAACAGCATTGGCTTGCAGCGCAAGCGACGCAAGAGCTACCGACGTCACTGACTTCGTGAACATTATGATAATTGAGGACGAAGTTGAGCGCGACGATGAATGACAAGCTTCCTTGGCGTATTTAAGCACTCATCCAAAAGCTTGTTGCGTAACCTTATTGAGGTCATTATCTTGAATGGCGGCGGGGTCTCGTATGTGATCCTGGTCTACTCGTAGTTTCGTGGTTTTGCTCCTGCCTATATTAGTCTAGACGCCTTGTCTATCTCTCAATCCAAACTCCATGCGGCTCTCGTGCTCACCGAGACTACCGAATGACGTACCCTTCGGAGTTCAGATCCAAGCTGTTCCCGCAAAGTCTGCTAGACAGCATTGCGAGCTGCCTCATAAGTCGTAGGGCGGTCAGCAAGACGGCTTGGGTGTCGTCCCGTGCGTAGTGCAACCGAGTGCTCCGGTATTGCCGGTCAGGAACCATCATGGAAACAAGTCGGTGGCGGCACGAGTTTGATTGAATCTGGTGTCTTGCTGCATTTCGTTCACAGGCGCAATGTGCATACTTGTCGGCGTTCAGCGTACTTCTCCATCGACCTGCCGAAGCTGGCTGCTTAAGAGTCTGGTAATGACAATCGAAGTCCGCAGGCCGCAATGTTCTCGACGCGACATGCACGGACGAGGGTCGATGTCTCCATGGCTATCCGTATCGATGCTGCGACCAAACCCGTTCGCTCTCTTGCGCAGCGACTTCTTCGAAAGGCGCGTCGCACCAGATAGATTCCAGATTGACAACAACGAGAACTCTCATCTCTCGGCAATCATCCGTGAGAGTTAGCAGGGACGAAACGATTGAGTCGTTCTGCAGTCTGCAGCCAGCCTCTAGTATCCAGCATCTCGAGACTCATTCTCGGAGGATATGTCACCTTCTCGAGGGTCATTTTAGAATTCCCGTGTCGACTTGGACGCAAGGCCGGTAACTCGAGAGCATTCAAATGTCGAAAGTTAGTACCATTGTCTTATTGTCCATTTCATTGCACAGTCACTTTACACAAGGCTTGTGATACCCTTCATGCTTCGAATAGCGCTCTGACTGACGCAGCGCCGCAGCGACTGCTTGGCCAAAACGAGATGCCGTCCAGGCCTTCCGAGGGATAGCTCAAGTGCGTGGTGGGTAGGCGTACAAAAAATGTCTACTATGGATCTGGAGGGTTTGCGGACGATGGAAACAATGTACTACTGATCTGGCAGTTCGTCAAGTTGTAATTAACGGTAAGCTTTTGAGGCTGCGCGCGCTAGCTTTAGCTGGCAGCCGCAAAACGTGGTTCTGGACAAGAACTGGCGAGAGGAGGCGATTGCGCGATTACGGATGGCTCAGTCAGTCCACGGGTCAATTTCAGCGATGTTGACCTTCACAGCATCCAGACGGGGGGTTTCTGTTTGGCATTTCGAGTCTGGAAAACTTTGGATCCAGCGCTGCTAAGCAACCTCCTTGCTCAGGGCAGGGCGTGGACCCTTCGGTGCAACAATCGCTGGCGGGACAAATTTTTCCGAAACGTTGATGCAGCCAAAATCACAGTCGTGCCACCTTCGTTTTTGACTGCCAGTGTTCCAGGCTAAACAACATAATATGTCGTGATCTGATGAAATAGGTCAGGCCGAAGCGTACAATTACAGCTCAACGACTACGGGGTCCAGCAGAGAAACAGTATCACACGCATACCAAGCTTTCGAGCTTTGATGCGGCCCCACTTGTGAGCTTGACATACCTTCCGACTACGGGCGGACAAGCACTGCAACTTTATTTTAGGCCACGTGCAGGAAGGTCGCGTCCAGAGCTCTCTGCAATTTGTGAGATATCTGAGGGGTAGACAGCACCACAGCTTGTTAGGTCACGCAAGTCGCGCGACAGTGCAACGACCCCTCACCCAAAGCGCCCTGATTGAAGGACCGCCATGGTGTCATAGCTGTTCAGGTGCAACGCAAAGAATCTCGGGGCAGCTTTTCTTCTCTTCCAGTTTGACGTCTCCACGCCCAACGCACCATTGATTGTAGCTTCATGAAAGGAAGGTTTGCCTATCTAATCGCAGTTGCTGCTTGGTGTTGCTAGGTCCAGCACCTCCGGCACTGTTGCGCAAATAGCTCCAATTAGCTTGATTCACAGCTCTTCACGACCGCGGCGTCTGTGCAGCTATGGCCAAGGGCCCTGCAGCCGTCTTCATTGCTAGGTATGTATCTCACACAACAACGCTTGTGTCATGCTGACATTACAGACACGGCGCGCGTCTAGACGCCTCGGACAAGTCGTGGCACCTCACGTCACCGACTCCCTACGATCCACCCCTCACGTACGGCGGGTGGTCTCAGGCCAAAGCGTTAGGTCTGCGCATTGCGGCGCTGCTACACCAACAAGACGTTGAGGAAACTGAGGCGGCAAAGAATGGAGCGAACGCCGATCTGGCGCATCTCGAGTTCAGCGCGCTCGACGCCCCGAAGGCGCAACCAGCTCGACCGAAGAAGAAGAAGCGCAAGATCGTCATACACTCGAGCCCGTTCCTGAGATGTGTGCAGACAAGCACGGCAGTCGCAGCAGGCATCTCGCAGTACAAGCCAGAGGCAACGCCCGCGCTTGCGGTGCCAGCGCCATCGAAGGAGAGGAGCGGCGTGCTGGGAAGCTCTCCGCTGGCGAGGTCGGCACGCTCCCAGTCACCGCGCTCGAGATCACCCTCGGTGCAGCCTGCGTACCTCGATCCTATCGCCGATTCCAATCTCGAAGTCTACTCGAAGCCGCGCAAGGGCGAAGAGAAGATCCTCCTGCGCGTCGATGCCTTTCTCGGAGAATGGCTGTCGCCCGACTACTACGAAGACATCACACCTCCACCAAACTCGACACTAATGGTGGCAGGCGCAAAGGCAGACTTGCTGCGGAGGGGTGACAATCTACAGGCACAGCCCGACGCGAACAGCAGCAAGGGCCATTTCCCGGGTGGCTGGGGTGGACCTAGCAAAGGAGCTGCAGCGCCGGGGATGCCAGCGCGGTCCAGCGTCGATAACGGTGCGTTGTCCAATATGAGCAGCCTTGCACAGAATCTGCCTCCAACCAGAGAGCGGGCTGGTAGTCTCGTCGGCAGCGGCGGAGCTGTACAGCCCTCAAGACCAAGGGGCAATTTCTTGTCCCTCAATCCATCCACACGTCACGTCACCAGGAAGAAGTACAACTCTCCAGCGCCGTCGTACTCCGTCTCCGCTTCCGATCCTATACCGCGGGGCTATGTCGCCCACGCACGAGAGGCGTGTGTTACAGTCGACTTTCAGTGGGATAGCATGCGACCACCGCAGAACTGGGGCGACGGCGGTGAATATGGTGACGAGTGGAGCACGATGCATAAGCGGTTCCGTAAAGGGCTTGCTGGTATGATGGAATGGTACAGAGAGCACGGAGCAACTCCGCCCAAAGATCCGTTCCCAGGCTTCACATTTTCAGATCGGCCACCAGAGCCTACGGAGACGGAGGAGCTAAGACCGTCTGCACCTCAGACCACGAATTTCGCCGTGAACCCTCTGCCGCTACTGAATGGCAAGGCGGAGGACGAAGAGGAGGAGCTTGTGCTTGTTCTGGTCACTCACGGTGCAGGCTGCAATGCTCTGCTTGGTGCAATCCAGAACCAGCCCGTCTTGATCGATGTTGGTCTCGCTTCCCTGTCTATGGCAGTGCGACGAGACCACCCACGAAAGCAATCTGCTCCAACAGTGTTCGAGCGACGGCTATCAGTCGCAGATCCTGGCATGTCAGATTCTTATGAGATGAAGATGCTCGCATCCACAGACCATCTGCGGCCCGGCACCAACCCAGCGGTCATCTCCGCGCCCGAATCTGCGACACAATCACCAGCTGTGCATCCCAGTCCAACAACCGGAAACTATAGAAGACGCTTTACAGGTGGATCTTCTGGTGCAGGCACGCCCAGTGATTCTCCTTTCACACTCGATGCCTCTTACAGGAGTTGGATAGACAATGCCAACGGTGTGCGCAGAACAGCGAGCTCAGGCTCGAACTCGCGATACAGCCACCTCAACGACAGTGGCATCTCGTCACCATCGACCGGCTTGTGGTCGAGTCCTCGTGTGACAGCATTGGATGCGAGCAGCGACGGCAGATCAAGTCCCGGCGCCGACATGGTGTTGAACTTCGCGAACCAGCAGCCCGCACCGAAGCCAAAGCCAGCAGCCGCCCTGACAAGCCAGCCTGCTGCGATCAGCACGGTTGACGCGACGAACGAGTTGACCAAAATGACGACCAACGAGCAAAGAGAGTCTGGAGACTCTGTAGCCCCGCTGCCTTCCTCACTCAATCGTAACAACAGCACATCGAAGCCGGCTGCTGCTGGAGGCTTGTGGGGCGGAAAGCCTCAGGCGACCACTCATCAGGGTCTTTGGGGCTCGCCAAAGCTCTCTGGTGTGACCGAACGCGAGAGTGGGCCTAAGAGGCGATGGACCATCACGGAGCATAACCAGTGAGCTGGTCTCAAATTTTCATAAAGCTTTGATCATATTTACGACTCCATCAGCGCTGCATTCCTGGAGCAGCTGTTGTCTGCATTTCTACTGAGCGTTAAGCAAGTCATGAGGGGCTTCCAATACCCCAATATCCTTCGTTACTTCATAGCTGAGCATTAATCGGTTGGGTTACTGCAGGTACGCGTCTAGCTTACACCATGCAATCCTGTTCGCTATGTATTCTCCGAGAAGATTCGACCGGTGATTTGCAAGCTCACCCCACAAGAGAAAAGTGACGCAATGCTCACAAGATCACCTTAAATTGTGGCAGGCACTTCAACACCAAAGCAAACCATCTCACATAAATCCGCTCCTCGAATACTGACCTCATCGTCTAACCACCGTTTCACAGCATCCACATCGATATTTGAAAGAGCCGCGACACGCAAGCCCCACCAAACACCCCGCTAAAAGGATCACTCGCATAACGCGCTGGAGCCGCAATCAATTCTGTGATTCGACACGGCGCGCGGCCCGCGTGGCTACCCGCCATTTAGCGCCTACGATAGCTCGCCTCGCGCGCAGTCGCCGCCTGAAGGCTGCTGCAAGTGACCGCGCGAACCGTTCTCACACAGTCGCGAACGCTTCAAGATGTCGGTTAAGTAAGTATTCCGCCCTCAAGTATATTAAGATCCCCGTGGCGGCAACTCCACAGGCACGAAAGTCGTGTTTCTGGTGTTGGTGCTGCCCCTCGTCATCCCCCGCGAGCCTCCGCCAAGCGAAGCATGGGCAACATAAAGGATCTGAAGAGGAGCAGGACTGACAGGAAGCGCAGCTGGGTTATGATCAGCGAAAGCGGCGGCTACACACCTCTCCCCGGAGAAACAACACTGTACCAATCCCCACAGCGCACGACGCTGAGTCTGCAGTCGAGCCACCGACTTCCGCCTGCCGAGGCGTACAGCCAGCAGTGCAAGAATGGCGTCGTGTATCTCACGAACCGACGGGTATGTCGCCTACATACTCCAAACTTATCAAGGTGCACTCGAAGCTAATGTCTGCCCGCAGATAATATACCTCCCCGTAACACCAACACCGACCTTCCAATCCTTCGCCGTCCCCATCCTCAACGTCGCCGACTCCCGCGTGACAGCACCCTGGTTCGGCGCCAACAAATGGGAGGCTCTGATCCACCCCGTCACCGGAGGTGGCATACCTCCCTCACACTCTGAGTTGGACTGCACAATGGAATTCAAAGAGGGCGGCGCGTTCGATTTCCACAACACATTT
Organism: Phoma herbarum; assembly: GCA_001599375.1. Taxonomy (NCBI): domain Eukaryota; kingdom Fungi; phylum Ascomycota; class Dothideomycetes; order Pleosporales; family Didymellaceae; genus Phoma; species Phoma herbarum. The sequence continues at coordinate 176,172 of BCGR01000004.1, forward strand.
GAGCGTCTGAAAGAGCGACTGCGCCAGACCCTCGACGTGGCGCGCGAGACCGGCATCGACGAGACTGTTGCTGCAGGTAACGTGAACATGGAGGATCTTCCAGCGTATGAGGATAGCAGGCAGCATGCAAGGGTGCCGGAGGAGCCTTCGGCTCCACCGGCGAGCGTGGGTCTGAGCAGTGCTGCTCCTCCTGCTGCTGCTGTTGCTACTGCACCTCCACCGCCAGCGGATAGCCCTCAGAGATTGAGTCCGCTGCAGAGTCCACGGCCATTCCAACCGCCGTCTGAACCGCCGCCGGTTTACGAGGAGGTGCAGAGGAGTAGTATTGCGGACGAGCTCGAGAGAAGGCTGTCGGATCCTCATTGGGATGAGGAGTTGCGGCGGTGAAGGATGAAATACTGGGGTTGTTCGACGACGTTTTGAAAGCATGGCGTTCAGGAGGGCACAACCAAGCGTGTACTTGACTCTTACTAGCATATACACATACGCGAAACAACAATGATTTGTCTCCGCTGTCACATTCAAAACGTACGCTTGGAGGTATATATGTGCTGTATCAGCAGACCACTGCTCACAACACATCACTTGCGCAGACACATGCCATACAATCTCAGTCACGTTCACGCAACCACTCAAAGCATGTGAAAGGCTCCCCATATCCGCCGTCACCCGCATTTGTGAGCATGTGAAACTAACCAAAATGTGGGGCAGATTCCGGGGCACACTAACCACATGCAGTGTGCCTCGGCTCGGTCATGACTTCACTCGGAGGGAAAGAAAGAGCCAACGTTTCGCACTTCCTATCCTCTTCTCCCTTCAAATCCTTTCTTTCTTCTATTCCCAACCAGAAGATTCTACATACACAGTCACAATGACACAGGCACCACAAAAAGGTATGTTACGTCATTGCTGGACGATGGAGACGAGAAGCTGTGGAGGATGGCGTTGCATATGAGAAGAGGCTGACATTTGGTAGCTCAGGAGCGTCTCGCTCAGATTGGAAACCATCTCGGTGGCAGCCCTGATGGCCAGTCAGCCGGCAAGAAGGGCAAGGCGAGTCTGCTGGAGAAGCACGCCGACGATGTAAGCTATGAAAGCCCATCCCCAGATCACGCTTCCCGAAACCGAACAATACACATGTGTGCTTTAGAGTAGAGTTGACAGGATCCAGGTCGTCGTTACTTGCGCCCTCCGCACACCTATCACAAAGGGTGGTAAGGGTGGTTTCAAGGACACCCAAAGCGCCGACCTGCTCCTCGGCGCCTTCAAGGCCCTGATCGAGCGCTCCGGCATTGACCCATCTCTCGTCGAAGACATCGCTGTCGGCACCGTCCTCGCCCCTGGTGGCGGCGCAACCGAGTTCCGCGCTGCCGCCCTAGCAGCCGGCTTCCCCGTGACCGCTGCTGTCAAGAGCTTGAACAGACAATGCTCGTCTGGTCTACAGGCCTGCGTCGACATCGCCAACGCTATCAAGAGCGGCATGATCGAGATCGGCATCGGCGCTGGCAGCGAGAGCATGTCGACCCAGTACGGCCCCAACGCCGTCAGCGAGCTTAGCGAGACCCTCGAGAACCACAAGGAGGCCGCCAACTGCAAGGTGCCTATGGGTGTGCTATCCGAGCAGATGGCGAAGGACAAGAAGATTTCGCGTGCTGACCAGGATGCTTTCGCTGCGAAGTCGTTCCAAAAGGCTGTCGAGGCTCAGAAGCAAGGGCTTTTCGATGAAGAGATCGCGCCGCTTACGGTCAAGTGGACAGACCCCAAGACCGACGAGGAGAAGACCATCACCGTCTCCAAAGACGACGGCGTCCGGGAGGGCATCACAGCTGAGAGCTTGGGCAAGATCCGCGCTGCTTTCGCCAAGGACGGATCGATCCACGCCGGCAATGCGTCCCAGATCTCTGACGGCGCAGCCGCCGTCCTGCTCATGAAGCGCAGCACCGCCGAGCGTCTCGGCCAGAAGATCATCGGTAAGTTCGTGCAGGCCTCCATCGTCGGCGTGCCGCCGCTACTGATGGGTGTTGGCCCCGCTGCCGCCATCCCCGTTGTCCTCGAGAAGACCGGCCTCGACAAGAACGAAGTCGACATCTACGAGATCAACGAGGCGTTTGCCAGCCAGTGTCTTTTCTGCATCAACGAGCTGGGTCTCGATCAGAAGAAGATCAACCCCAAGGGTGGCGCCATTGCCTTCGGTCACCCGCTCGGTGTCACCGGTGCCAGACAGGTCAGCACATTGCTCACTGAGCTGAGGAGGACGAAGCAGAAGATTGGTGTTACGAGTATGTGTATCGGAACCGGTATGGGCATGGCCGCTGTCTGGGTTGCCGAGTAAAGAATTAAGCTTGGAGACAGTCAGAATATCAAACTCATTACTTCAATGGTGGGATCGTAAGAACGTTGTTGCAGTCTATCAGACTGTCAATCCGTGTTATCACCGGTGGTATATAACCCCAAACGACACCCGAGCTTCGAAGCAGCGCAAACACGCTTCCTTAAAGGTAGGCATGACAACCCAGTGCGTTCCAAGTGCCTGCTGCTATCATTGCCCACTTCAACCCCAAAGGTCTCCGCCACATTATTAACAGCACACCTCGAAGTCAAAGCTGCCAACTCGCCAGCTTCTCCCACAAGCGTGAATGATTCTTCTCGTAGACTAGACACATTCCATCGGCAAAAACACCAACCCTCAACAAACCTCGAAACGACAGCGCAGAGCCTTCGCACACCCACATCCCCAGTCTCGCAGCCCCTGCCGACTCGCCAGACACAGACTCGGTGGTAACATCCAGCGCGGGTGAAGTCTAGAGATCTCCGACGGATTTCGAGTGGCGCATGATGGGTCTGTAGTCGGAGACGGAAGAAGAGCGGTGCTGTTCGCGTGCTGGGACATGCGTGGCCGTGGTGCGTGTGGACGGTCGAAGGGATGATTCGAAAGTTCGAGTGAGGGAGAATTTTGGGCCTAGTAGTCGGTGAAAGTGACCGTATGTACAAGCCACCCGGTGAGTCTTGGAATTCTCACAACGTTGGAAACGAGATGGTATCTATGGCGATGCTAGCGTGGTTCACGCTCGCGAGAAGATGACGAGAGTTCTGGGATGCAGCTTTGATGGCATGATATCCGCTTGAGGCATGTGGTTCACTATCAACGATATTCACATGCAATAGCAAGCATCGAAAGTGGTGATCCTTCGAACGAGATGTACCAAGCCCGTTGAAGCTGCGGGACCGACACTTTGTGAACTGGTATCTCAAATGCCGCCAACGATAATGCACTCCGAAACCCCATCGACATCTCGAGATATCTTATCAGCTCAAGTCCAAAACCTCGACCTCGCTCTCCCTCCACCGCCGTCTCTCTTTCCCCTTTAACACCACCCCTGCATCCCTCGCCGGGCTCTCGGCGTCGACGTACGTCCATGCGCCTGCCAAACTGTTCCTGAGTATAATCTGCCTTTTCTTCTTCTCCTTCGTCTTCCACGGCGCCGGTGGCGACTTTTGCGGTGGCTCTGGCGAGAGGTTCGTGTGATTCCGCGGCGAGCGGCGCAGCGAGGGTGAGGTCGCTGGTGTCAGAGACTTGGCAAACGGAAGGATAGGTGAAGAAAGGCCTGTGAGATCGAGGGAGTCGGGTTCCGGGCACGTGGAGGTAGTGGGTTGTAGATGTGGAGAGGTGAGGTCGAGGCTGTCGACTTCGCCCGTTGCAGCAGGTGCAGGTTCTTTGGCCTGGTCTGCGGCAGAGGGCAAGGCTCGAGGCTGAGCGACTGTCAGGTCCAGTGTGTCTACTCCTGGTGTTGGAGCTTTGGTCTTGTTCAGTCGGGGCGAGGTTCGTCGTGTGCGAGTGAATGTGGTTTTCGTCTTCTGCTTCTCACTTGTCGAGGATCTTGATGGAGAAGAGGAGCGGGAAGCATTGGATGAGGTTGAGGTCAGAGGTGGTCGCGTCTGCGTCGGTTGATCAGGTGCTGCTGATGGCGATGACAGCGTTAAATCAAGGGTATCAATAAGATCAGAAGAACGCCGTAGTTGTGTTGGTGTGGGTATCGGTGCATCGTCGAATATACTGGCTGTGTTTCGTAGTCTCGTTGGTGTCTGGGAAGCTCGCCACGTGTCGAGCGTAGTCTGCCTGCCCCTTCCAGGTGAAGCAGTCACGGATGCGCCACGTGTTGGTTTTACCGTCTGCGTCCTCGCCTTCTTAGGGCAAGTCTGCGACGGGGAGGGTTGTATAGGTGAATCAGCTAGATCCAAAGTCTCGATCGTATCCATCAGCGGTGGCGAGCCCGGACGCTCGATTCCAGCAGTCAAACAAGCAGGGAGTGTCTTCGAGCGTTGTATAGGCGCCCGTCGTCTGCGCTTCGTCACACTTGCCGGCAAGTCTTCCAATACCGGAGAGAGAGACTTCTCCCTAGGTGACACTACTGCAGGCGGTCTGCTCTGTTGTCGCACGGGCGAGGAGGAGAGCAAGTCGATCAGCGTAGCTTTCGGCCGGGCTGGTGGCTCCACACCCTTGTTCGGCACTTTGGATGGTGCTCGCAACAGTCTTGACCCGGGCTTAGTGACCTTTGCAAAAGTCTGGATGCCAACCTGAGCTTCTGGCGCGGTTTTGGTCCGTCTTGCTGTGGTCTTGGGCTTCGCTGCAGCCTTGCCAGGCTCTTGACTCGCAGCCCTTCTAGGCTTCTGCTTCGTCTGCCGCTCGGCTTCCCAGTCTTCCACTTTCAGCGGCACACCGACCTTGACGAATGTCTCCATGACCCATACCCTGGCCGGTTTGGAGGGGTCAAACTTGGTGGGACCGCGCTTCTTCGGCCCATCCTCTGCATCATCGTCCAAGTCCAGGGCAAGATCTTCGTCATCGCCAGCGCCTTCTTGGGATGGGGGCGGAAGCTCAAAGTCGTCATCAGGCTCTTCGTTGTTCAGGTCGATCTTCACAAGCTCGATCGGCGTGAAGCTCACGCGCAGTTCTGTGGTGTGGTCGGTGACAGCATGCTGGCGTTTACCGTGGATGCCCTTGACCAGCAGTCCTTCGTCCTCCTGGATGGCTTGAATGCTTCCGGCAGGCAGACGCTCAGTATGGCTGGCTCGCATGCGCAAGGCGCGGACGAGGAGCGACGGCGCAAGACTGCGGATAAAATGCTTCGCTCCTTGGAGCTTCACCCAATCGAAAGCATCTCCGGTGAACTCGCGAAGACCGGGATAGTCAAGTTCCTGGTCCCAACTGATGGAGCGTCGTAGCTTGTCCAGCCCAGTCTGCGTCGAGATTGCAGGGTGTGTGTAGTATCCAAGAATGTCGAGTCGAGGGAAGTCGTCGGGTATCTTCAGAGCACCGTGCTTGCGCTTGAAAAGCTTGCTCTCGTTCGTCTTTAGCTCGTGCTGTAGCCGCGACCTCCACTCGGACAGTGCGGTTCGGTCGTTGCGCGGTATGCTGCACAGGTCGCGACCAAAGCCAGCCTTGGCAGCCTCACAAGCCGTCTTCGGCCCACAGCCGGGTATCCCTTCGGGGACGTAATCTCCACCGCTCATCAGCGCGACCAGTATCATGCCCTCGCGGTCCAGCGCTGAAGGGCCGTTCTTTGTTTCGACAGCGTCGTAGACGTTGACGTGTGTCGGAGTCTTGCCTGCCTTCTCTGGCGACCAATTGCGTATCGTGATGCCACTGCCAAACATGAGCGTATCCACGTCTTCGCTCAGCACGGCGTCGACGATGCCCTCGCGCTGCAGCAGAGCGCATTCTGCCTCAGCTTCACCGGGCGCCAGGTGTATCGGGTAGCCGAATTGCCTCAGCAGCTGCTTGGCCAGGAACTCGGGAATCGAGGCCACGTTTGGTCCGGTGCGCTTGTTGCGCTTGAACGGCGGCTTGTTGGGCCCATCGAAGACGAAGACGGGGTGGATGGAGAGGGCGATCAGGCGCAGCAGGCGGTAGTAGAAGGTTCGCAACGCAGGGTTGGTGCCGCCTGTAGCAGTGAGCGGTCTACGATGACGCGCGCAGAGCTGCCCGCGCACTCACCTTTGCTGGCTTGGATCTGGAAGAGCCAGATGGATGTATCTATAGCAATGCGCAACGGGCGACCGGTCTCCTCATACTTTTCTACGGCAAGCTTCGAGAGCGCCACACGCCGCCCGGGGCCGATTTCCTTGTAGATGCTGCGCGCATGAGTACCAGTGACACACACAGACAACGAGCGTCTTACCCGTGAATGCCCATCGCGTCTCCATCGCCCGAGTCTCCGGATGCTTCGATGCTACGGCTGCTGGCGTGCTGCCTGGCGGGGCCGATGGTGGAGCAGGGATTGTATCGATTGTCGTCATAGCAACGGCGGGACGCGCTCAGCCTGCAGGCTTAGGGCTGATGCATCCACACCTCGAGCACTGTGACACTTTCGCGACTGACAGCAGGACCTCTGGTGGCAATGGCGCCCCGAGTGAGAGCAGATTATATGAATGAGGATGCTGCTCGCAGCTACTCTTCCTCACCAGATCCGCTTGCTTTGTCGACTCACGAGAACACGATGACATCGACTCGAAAACCACAACACACACCGCGCGCGCGATCACGGACGAGCTCGCCAACCAAACAAAACCGCCGGCCAAGCATGCACGAGTTCGAACTCTCCTCACCAGCCAAGTCGATGGTCATGAACACACCGAGAATGGGCGGTGCGAGCCCATGGCGCATCAAGGTCACAGTGCAGGCGGAGCCTGAGAGTGACGGCGAGAACACCATGTCGCCCATGGTCAAGAAAGTCACTCGCACGAAGACGACGACAATACCATTGAAAGATCACGATGCGCCGACGCCTATCAGGCGCGGACGAGGACGGCCCAAGAAGACAGATGCTACAGGCAGTACGCCGGCAAAGACAAAGCCAAAGGGTACCCCGGTGAGGAGAGCAGCAAGATCCAAGTCACGAGGCACAAGCGTTGGGCCGGCAGGGTCGAGTGCAGCAGATATAGACACAGATGCACAACCAAAGAGGAAGCGGGGCCGTCCAAGGAAGGTTGTTCAGCCAGCAACCGAGGACGAAGAGACCCTGGTTGTTGACGTCGCGGATGAAGAGGGCACGACCGGCAATGCGAACACGCCTTTACCTACCGAGCAAGCGCGAACAATAGCTCTCAATCTCGACACACCGCAAGAGACCGACAAATCGAAGCCTCAACCACGCAAAGGCACGCCACACGCTATCAATCCGCTCACGATCGAGATTTCCTCAGACGAGGAATCAGACGAAGACAGCGACGTTCTCACACCAGCTTCTGGCGACGATGATGAGGCTCGATCAGAGGAGCCTCACGTGCATAGCTCCACTCAAGCCACCTCTGGACCTGCGGAGGACATCGCTTACGCAGAGCCATTCGAACACGACGACGATGACGATGAAGCTGAAGCAGACAACTTTGCATTCGATGAGGGCACAACTAGGATGCCGGATGACTCTACCATTATCGACAGCGAAGGCTTCAGCATCATCTCGGTCGACTCTCTGCCCTCGAGATCTAGCCCACCCAAAGCAGGCGAGACTCAAAGCGCTCCAGGGCCGAGCATTGCATCCGTCCTGAACTGCGATCAGCAAAACCCCGTGAAGCAAGCAATCCGTGAACAGGGCGCAGCGTCTAAGTCATCTCCAGGACCTTCACGTCTTGTCCCTGCCTCAAAGCCAGTCCAGTCGTCTCCTAGCCTTGCGCAACCGCGATACATTACACCAGCTGTGGATAACGAAAACCCTTCAGCGCCGCCTAGCATTCAGCCTGCTCGTGCTCACCCTGCGCCGATCGAAACACCAAAGATGGGCCGAGCTTTGACAGCGAGTGTTGGCTTGCAAGGCGTCTTAGATCCGTCCCGCTTCACTCCGGAGTCATCGGAGGAGCCCGCTGCTGATCGACATGGGTCTCTCGATGATCTCTTCAGAGGATTCAGCGAGAAGTCGCGCAAGCAACTGCAAGACGGATTGCGTTTGGGCGAACAGCTTGCGCAGGCACAGGACGCTGGACCGTCATCTTCGAGGTCGAGCGAAGGACGTACAGATACTGCGCCGAGGGAGCGACCCATCAGGACTCAACGGAAATGGCGAACACGTCTTCTGACACCCGAAGATGAGCAAAACAGTGAGCCCTCAGTGCCCGTTGCTGAAGAGCCTGAAGTTCAGTATCCTACATTGCCTGCTCAGGAGCAAGCAAACCCGTTGCCCAGCCCAATGCGAAGCGAGGACGAAGGCGAGATAAGCTTCCAGGTTGACAGCATTGTAGCTAGCGTAATGGAAGAGGAGGCTGAAGAACCTAAGACAGCAGCAGCCAAACAGAAAGCGGCGAGCCCTGGACGTTTGGAGACACAAGTGTCCAGCGAAGACGTCGACGAGGACTTCTCAGATATTTGGCAAGAAGAAGGCAGCCGAGCATCCAACTGTGCAGAGCCGACGCCCTCCGAGGACTCCTCTTCACAGGAGCCAGATCTGTTCATTGAGAGTGCGGCTACTCGACCTGGCCGTGGTAGATTCCAGCGGCGAAATGCGCGTCAAGCCCCACCAGATGGAACCACCATGTCCGGCTCAGTTACTACTGACGTGGATAAGGGCAAAGCGAGAGCGATGGAGAACGATACTGTACAGGTAGAAGCCGAGGAGCGCGACGACAGCTTTGCAAGCGAGGGCAGTGACGACACCGGCATGTTTTTCCAGTCAAACATGCCCGCAGTCTGTGAGAAGAAACGTCGCGACCGGCATCAGCCAAAGATCGACAAGCTGGATCTGTCCCTGTTGTTGAACGAGGGCGAGAGCTTGCAACCCGAGCCGTCTCCCGAGAAGCAAGCAGCTCGGGCGCAGCCCAACCCGTTCTTAGACACTCCGCCTCGCTTTGCTGTGCTCCCAAGCTCACCCAAGAAGAGCAGTCCACTGCGTCGCGAGCTCCACAGCACCGACATCACTACGCCTAGCCGCTTTAACGAGGAATCGACACTACCACCTGCGCAAAGCTCCCCATTTCACTCACGCATCGATGGAGAAACCATGCTTTCAACAGCATCTGACCAGCGTCAGCTTCTCGCAGAGATGGAGGGTGCAGATGTGACCACTAATAGTGTTCGTTTGCTTCGCGACGAGGCTGACGAGTATCTCGATGCCTACAGTCCTCAGGAACGGTCCTTGAACGAGATCGAAGAGGTCACCGAATATAGCAGGACGATGCAAGGGGATTCAAGCATCATGCCCTCAAGTCCGCCTCTGGCAAGACAAAACTTCGTTCAGCACGTCAATTCTTCATCGTACACGCCGAGTTCCGCTGCCAAGCAGCCTCACTCTGATATCCCCTCAGAACCCACGCCAACTCCATTCGCACGTACAGCAGCACCCCAAGAAGAATCCATCATCGATTCCTCATTCGTGAGCACCAGCTCAGCCGGCCGCTCAGACGGCCTCCGTGCTGCAGCTCAACTCCAGCGCGAGTCTTCTGCCAGCTCAGGTTCCTGCCCGACACGCGCCCATCCTGTGCTTTCAAAGTTCTCTCCTCTCCCACGGGTCGAGCCTTGGACAAAGACTCACTACAAGACCCTCGACAAGCTCCACGCCGCACATCTGAAGTACCCCTCTCTCTTCTGCTCCCTCAACATTCCGCCCACGACGCTATCTCGTGCCAATGCAGCACTCCTCGCCTCCTTCGCATCCACAACGGAGAGGAATTACGTCGGCGCGCAGGTCTCGGCTTGGGGCTATACGTTCACCATGACGCCCGAGCTCATAACGCTGTGCGAGGTGTTTATGCATCTCCTGACTTTGAGCTCGGCAGAGCAATACGAGACGCTGAGTGGCAAGCGGATTGAGATGGGCGATGTTGGACCCGGTAGGCATGGGGACGATATTGGCAGGGAAGAGGTTATGAGGAGGTTGTGTACGGTGGTGCTTGGTGAGTATGTGCGCGCGGATGAGAAGAAGGGGTTCACGGTCAAGAAGAACGGAGCGCTGAGGATCGTTGGTGTAAGCGGTGAGGTGCTGTGAGCTCTCGTGATATGGGTTGATGATTTACGACTTTTGCATAAGAGTTTTGGCGTTTGGACCAATGTTCGATACCTCTGTTTATGCAATCTTTTATTCATACTCGCGAATCGTCTCTCGCGCACCGCCACTGACCTCAAAACGTACCGTCTTGACAGCCTCACGAAGCTCACATGGACGTTCCGTAACCCCGCTCCCCTTGCATCCCTCACAGTACCTTCCGGGTAAGCTTACAAACAACTCCATCCGCCACCACGTCACCATACGATACACCTCGCATATTCGCACCAACTCACAGCCATCACCAATTACATCCATATAGACCATCCGCCCCGCGAGTCAGTCATCCAATCACAAGACGGCCCAATGGTGTAAGTCCCACCCTTCCCGCTCACTGCGCGCCGTCTAACGCACACCAGCTAGTGGTATGATTGTAAGTCTACCTCCCACATGCCCGTTGCAAATCCATGTGCTCACAAGTATAGCCTGCTTTGGGTAGCTGCTCAGAATGCAGGAGGCCCCGCGTTCGAATCGCGGTTGGGCCCATTACTTTTTTGGGGCTTGGTGGCACCTTGCGGGGAGGCGGTCTTCTTGAAGGAATGTGACGCACGTCGTTGTTTTTGGGGTTCGGGAGCGTGGTGGTGTGGGGATGGAAGGGTATAGTGGGTTGAGGGCTGCGCACTGTCTATCGCTCCGCCCGCGACTTTGCTTCTATCTCGAGTATAGCTTTAATTACAGCTTCGCTCATAGCTTCGACTCCCGTGGTGGTTGAAGCGTGTTGGCTTTGTCCAACGCGTCCCACAGCTTCAATGCTTCTTTTGTCTTCCCTCCGTCGTCCTCGATGACCACGCGTCCGTCTCCCTTCAACGTCCTGATCTGCGAGTGATGCTCGGTCCCCCAAGAGACTGCTTCTCCGTTCAGAAACTGGGCCAATGGCTTCTGAAACGCTTCCGTGATGCTACTTTTCTCAGCACTCGTCAACGCATCGCCATTGCCCCAGAACCAGATTGGCAGATCCGAAGTATGCGTTGGCCCAAACCGTCGTGGTATCTTCTTGTCCACGCACGCCGCGCGCCACTCGATGCGGTATCTGTGCAGAAGACCCCCTGCGCCGTGCTTCACCAGCGCATCGGCCATCCCGCGCTCGAGCAAGTGGATCTGCACATCTGCGTAAATGTGCCCAAACGCCTCGGTCCAAGTCTTGTACTTGTTGCCCAACTTGCGGTCCGGAAAGTAGTGCTCCATCAGCACCTCGACCGCCGCGCGCGGGTAGTCTGCTTCTAGACGTTGGGATAAGGCGGAGTAACCGGGCTCAGGCGGCTTGAACATGCCGTACAGGAAGTGCTCTTCGGAGCACTCCCCCATCATGATTTTCACGCCACGTTGCTTGAGACGATGTGCAAATTGTCCATTGGAGAGCGAGCGGATGAGGTTGGGCCGCACGAAGGAAGAGTCTGTGACGGCGCGGAATTGGTGGAGCTTTAGCTTGGTGGTGGCTTCAATGAGGGTTTTTGCGGGGAGGGCGCGCAGCTTTGCAAGTTTCTCTGACGGGCGCAAAGAGAACGGGATGTTGAGCGCGGTCAGCAGCTCCCTGAATTGGTGGTCCGATTCTGCTAGGCTCTTGGGCTGCACCCCAGGTCCGTTCGACAACATAAGCACACGCTTTATGATAGCTTTCTTATCAGGCACTCCGAGGTCATATGCTAGTTGATGAAACACGGAGTGTGCGCCGGCTGAGTAGCCCGAGACGGTTATGTTTGAGGGGTTGCCGCCGAAGTAGCTGATGTTCTCCCATGTCCACTGTAGTGCGAGGCGTTGATCCCAGAAACCGAGGTTTACACCAAAGTCCGGACATGCTTGGAGCAGCTCAGATGAGGAGAGGAAGCCAAAGAGGTTTAGTCGGTAGGCGGGAGCTACCACAATGCAGGGTGTTTGGGAGTCGCTGAGGAAGGCGCGCATGTCCATGTCATTGGGATTGCCGAATTGGAGAAATCCCCCGTGGATGTAGAATAATACAGGCCATCCTGGAGACTGTCAGTCTTTTGCAGTGTACAAGCACACCGTCACCATACCTCCTTTCGGTGGCTCTCCGACCGGGACCCAGATGTTACTCTGGAGACAGTCTTCCTCCCAGACATGATCTTCAAGTCCCTGCCGTGTGACCTGGGGACACAGCCCGCAGCTACCTGTAAAGCGACCAGGGTTTGATTTCGTTCCGTAGCGATAACATGTTGGTAATGATCTTGGCTTCTGGAATCGGAACGGGCCTACAGGAGGAAGACCGAACGGGACACCGCCGAAGAAATGACAAAGTAATTTTGACTTCTCATCGACGTATGTGAGACCTTCAACAACACCGCGGAACTGGAGATCCCTTAAGTATGGTCGTGACGGCTTTGACATGGCTATATGGTGTTGATGTCTCGAGACAGAGAGGCAGCTTTATCCCGAGGTCCGGATATCGCAGGCCAACTACCTAGTCCCTAAAAGGTAAAGCTCCATCGCCCAATCTCTGTGAATCATGTCATAAAGGCCTGTCCACGGCTTGGTATAGTAAAGTTGATATTCGGGTATCTCGTCGAGGCGACGTTCGTAGCGCCTGATCTCCCTGCTCCTAATACGCCAATCCCAAGCAATGCTTCAATGACTCTATGCAAAATCAAGTGAACGTACGCCGTCTAGTGTGTCTTGACGTTTTGAGCTCTTGCCAACCACAGCGCGACGCTCTCCTTTGCAACCTCGCTGCCCCAAACACCGTCAGCTCCACCACGCCTCCATTCCTCGCCAGATGCATCCTCGCCGCCTCCTCTTGTGGCTTCGCCCAGGAGGACCTCCAGATCCCGCTTCTGCGACGAGAGCCAGCGCTTGAAGAACGCCACGGGATCCTTTGCCATGCTGGTGAAAAATGCGTGCTTGGCTTTCGATTGACCAATAGCACCCATTAGCAGGACAAGCTGCTCATCCAGCTTCTGAATCTCCTGCAGTGTTTGAATGCTGTCAGGACGGCGCAGAATGTCCTGGAAGAGGGGCTGCATTGGGTCTTCAAGGGCAACTTGCACGTCGTACACCGTCGGCTCTGATGGTTTCTTGCTGCCGTCTGAGGGTGCAAGGTAGTCCTTGTCTACACGGATCGTATATTGCAGTTGGATGGGTGGCAGCGTCGTGAGGTGCGGCTTTATGAGTTGTGGGAGGTTGGGGAAATAGAACGAGTCCTGACCGTTGAAAAGAGCCTTGAGCTTCGCGTCGCAGGCAAACTTGCGCTCGTCGTCGTCCTGCTGTAGGTGCTGTGACCGCGCGTACTCCCAGATGCCCATGAGGACGCCTGCTCGGTCCTCCTCGTCTGTGTCCAGCAGCTCAGACAGAGGCTTGCTGAGTCTGAAAACTTCAGGATTCTGGAATCGCTGCAGGTTGATCGTGATGTTAATGTTCTCGTCGCCCTTGCGCTCAAATTCGAGCTCGCTGAAGTTGCTCTCCTTCGCTGTGGGGTTTTCTGGTCGCTTCCACTCGATCTGTGTGAAGTTGTCAGGCTGGAGGTCCTTGTTGCGGTCGAAGTCGATCGTAATTGCGCTGAAGTACTGGGAAAACATCTTCGGTTTCGAGGCTGTCTTCGACTCGGCGCTGTCTTCGTCCATGGCTGTGGGATGTTGTCAGCATTCGATCTCCGGATATCAAGGATACGAGTCATGCGCAAGCACGTGGAACCTTTCCAGTAGCCTGCGCATGGCTCCTAAGTATGCGCTCAAGCGATTTTGTGCGCGGAACCTCACGTACCGTGAGCATCCTTGCCCTCGTCTTCGTCTTCGTCCTCAAGACCCTCGTCACCCTCATCGTCGAGAAGCTTGCCCTGAATCTTGACGCGGTAGGTCGCGTTGTTGTCGCTCTCAAAGTCAAAGGCCTCCGTGTCGATGCCATTGCCCTGCCACGGCTGGTTCTCTGCGGTGTTGGAGATCCAGATGCGCATAGTGCCGTAGCGCGAAGCTCTTGAGTGGTGCTTGGAGTCCATGACATCAAGCTTCTTGCGCATCATGGTCGCATCGAGTGCGCGCTCGATTTCGCGCAGTTCGCGGTAACGCGCTACGCCGTCGCCAATGCAAACGTCTTCGACACCCTCGGGGATGTTCTTGTCGGTAGGGTTCTTTGCGATTCGGCGCATCTTTTCACGTCGTTCGGCCTCGGCGCGTTGCTGGGCTTGCATATTTACGGCGTTGTACTGCTGCGCAGCTTGGTGTTGAGGATGCGCAATCGGGGCTGGTTTGCGAAACATGGCGTCCAAGTCAGCCCTACTGATCATAACTGGCTTGAGGAAGGTGCGCGCGAGCTTGATTGCGTGGTGCGGAATTCGCGAAAGTGGAGTTACGTACCGGGCCCGCGCCGAGCAGGAGTTCCGATTGTGCCTGCATTTTGCGGGTAATTGTAATTCCGATAATTCGCCTGCTGCATGATGGGCGAGCAACAACTTCGTAGACCGACAGCGAGGATGGTGTCGCGACTTCCTCGATGGATGCGAGATGGAGGAAGGAGCGTCTGGGAAACGCGTCAAGGTAGCTGTGCACAGGGCTGACAATGATTGGCACGCCGCCCCCTTAAACGTTGAAGGCGGGGCACCATCATCGGCTGGGAACGCCGCATCTGCACTCAACAGTGTCTCGGCATCTTCAATCATCGTGCAAACCGGACTGGCCGTTGGAAAGACGTTGATGGATGCTGTGCAAGGCTCCATGATGTCTCTTTGAGCTGTTCACCGTCTCTGTCCATTCTCCTTGGCGACTGACGATCAGCGACGCGCATAGATACCAACACGCATCAAGCTAGGTACAGCTACTTGAGTCTCTATCTCCGTCTCGACGTCATCATTCATTCCTTTAATGTCATATGCAAGTCTGATCTACCACTTATACTTCTCAGACCTCAAAGGCAGTCACGATACATGTTGCCATCCACGTCTACGTTGAGGAAGATCGTGCGCGTCCGCCTGCCTAGCAAGCAGCCCTCTCAATTATGGGACATCACGATCAAAGATGGGAAGATAGCTTCTGTGGATGAGCATAACGAGTCGACAGAAGTCGATCAGGTTGGTGTGCTGGATGGATCCAAGAGATTGATTGCCCCCTCCCTTTGTCATGCTCATATCCACCTAGACAAGTGCTTTCTACTGCAAGATCCCAAGTACGAAGATTTGCAAATTGAGGGCGGCGACTTCAAGGAGGCTATGGAGTTGACAAGCACTGCGAAGGCAAGGTTCGAAGAGGAGGACCTCATGAGACGCGGTGGCCAATTGATCGAGGAAAGCATACGGCACGGTGTTACTGCTATGCGAGCTTTCGTGGAAGTCGATGGCGTTGTCAGGCTCAAGTGCCTAGAGGCAGGGCTGAAGCTGCGAGAGAATTACAAGCAAGCTTGCAACATTCAGATTTGCGCATTCGCTCAGCTTCCGCTGTTTTCCGGAGAAGATGGCGGCGCAGAAGTCAGGAGTCTTATGGAGGCCGCGGCGTCTAACGAGGGTGTGGAAGTCTTGGGCTCCACGCCGTACGTTGAAGATGATGAGAACAGATCGAAGGACAATGCCAGCTGGATATCTGCTCTCGCATTGAAACACAAGAAACATCTTGATTTACACCTCGACTACTTTCTTGAAGAAGATAAGCAGCCTCTCGTCTGGGATGTCTTGAAGCTACTCAAGAGGCAGAATTGGACGCACGCAGGAGGCAAGCAGGTCACTCTCGGACATTGCACACGTTTGACCAGGTTCGGAGACGATGAATGGCATCAAATGAGGCAGGAGATAGGCGAGCTCGATGTCTCATTTGTCGGACTGCCCACCTCAGATCTCCTCATGATGAGAACTCCGGACAATCTGCGTGGAACACTGCCTATCATCGAACTGATAAAGCAATATGGCCTGAATGCTGCGATTGCCATAAACAACGTTGGCAATGCCTTTACACCCCAAGGAAATTGCGATCCACTCAGTATTGCACAGCTTGGTGTGGGTCTATACCACGCACCCACTAAGGACGATGTCCAGCTGCTATATGTAGGTCGCCATCTTGTCTTTGTTTCTTTATGTCAGGACTCCGCTAATGCCGGTATGCAGGAAGCCGTCTCATCTCGTGCAAAGGCCGCCATTGGCCATGAACCGTCCACTCTCGGCCTTGGACCTGGCGAGCCTGCAGACTTTGTATTGTTTGACAGCATGAACAGCGGGTGGCGCTGCAGGAAAAGCATCGCCGAACTTGTGTACGATGCTGGCACTGTTCGACAAACCATATACAGAGGTCAGGCAACAGCTCCATACGGATGAGAGCGGAGTGCGTCAGAACCTTCCGCTAGGTGCCTTATCTCAGTAGAACACGGAACTCGCGAAGGTAATGCATCGACGTTATGTGGGTGGTATGGTCAATGGGCGCAGTTGCCGTCTTCAGATCTTAGGTCAACAATCAAAAAGCGTCACAGGGTACCACCATCCGGACACGTATAAACATGGACATGCGAGCAGACTTGCCGCCGATCTGCTGTCTCTAAGCGTCCAATGTCATTGCGCAAACGCGCAATACACGCTGCTCACGTTGTCTTCACTTCACTGCGGCCGCGCCTGCTGCCAAGATCTTAATGATTGCAAATCATTACATTGCCCCTCACCCACGTTTCGACTGACATTGCACTGACCCAGATCGCAAAAATGTCCAACAAGCTACCCGAGCTTCAGTAAGGCGGTCAAACCCGTCAGAGCAACCCTTGTTGACTTTCCTGCAGGCTGCCTTCCCACATGCAGGACAATAGAAGCCAACGCGAGGAGCTGAAAGCTGCGAGCATCAAGTTCCTGGGCAACGTAAAGGTAGGGTTCCAACCAAGGACAAATCCATCCTTGATCCATACTGACTCGCTTCTTCATAGGCTCGGCTTGGGGAGTATTCTCGCCAGCTGTTCGATGTCCACAAGACTTTAGATCTTTTTCAGAAAGGAACACTGAGCAAGAGGGAGGCGTACAAGACTATACTCGATACCCTCGATGGACACGACGATCTCAGGCAGGAACTGGCGGACATACTCATGCATCCAGCGGCGAGATGGGGGGCAGACGATTTCGATCTGCCGATTCAGCCTTTGCTGCAGACTCCTCTGGGAACCGCGCCTCACTATCTCCAGCCTGCGCACGAACTTCAAATGCCTCTGCCATCCTTGTCAAGTTGGGTTCCAATCCCTCAGAATGACCGGTTCGCCAGTCTCCCGACATTCAACGGCTACAACGACTGCGGCCGCGAACAGTCTTTTGTGTCGTCTCCATCTCTGCCGATTCTTTCTCCTTTCCAGCTGCACATCTCAACTGCCCGTCTGTGGCCGGATCTAGATGCAGATGCCGCCTATACGAGTCTGCATGGTCATGACTTCATGGCGGCTCCTGTCCACACGACATTCCGGAATTCCGAGGGGAGTTTGAACTACGCTGACAACTCGGCAAACGATGAGACCAAATTTCAAGCAGACAACACAAACTTTGACGGGCGTTCTGAGTTCCAACAGCCACCGACTTTGCCCTTTTGCGATCGTTACGAGGCATCCTTACCGCTTCCTCATCATGCCGAAACATTCACTATGCCGACATTATCTCAGCAGGAGACTCCACACTCTCCATATACCCCCCAGGATGTCTCATTGCCCACCGAACACGACTCATCCAACACGACGAAGTCGGAAGAGCACTCTGCGTACCTTCATGCTCTGCCAACTCCCTACTCGCAGTCACCGCCTGGCATATCGCGAACAGAGGATGCAGGAGAGACAGCAGAAGCAGAAGAAGCTAGCATATTAGACCGCAGCCAATCCATGGGCTTGCATTACTTCCACATCCTTTGTGGCAAAGCTTTCTCTACCCTGACTGGGGTGAAGAAGCACCACTGGGGCAAGAAGACCAACGATCTTGCTACAACAACAGGTTGCTGGGCAAAGCACAATAAACCTGATGTCGCCTGGGATGATCATCCAAGCTGCAAGGATAGGCGATCGATATCTGTCGTAAAGAAGACAATTCCTCCTACGACAAAGCAGAGGCAGACCAAGTCTTCCCTGCCCCCGTCCAAAATGCCTTCAGTAATTAATGTACCCCAATTCCAAGCAGTTCCAATTTCCTCCACACTTGAGGACCTACCACACACCGTCGCAAAAGCTGTACACGGGAGCAATGCTTCAGGCTCAAGCACACAAGAGCCGGAGGTTATCAAGCAGATGCCTCGGCTCGCATCCCGGAGCAGTTTTGACAGTCTATTGACAGCTGTCAACCTGGTGTCTCAGATCGATGCGCCAAAACCAAAATGTCGAGTTGACTCCATTGCTCAGAACCTGGACGCCCAAATAGCCGCAGCAGAACAGCAGCACCCTTTCATATCATACACTCCATCGGGAAGCTCGTTGAACCTCCTACATTGTCGTGCAGTTACGCCAGCTGCATTGGTCATGACCGGCAGTCCTTTTATGGGAGGGCATTCAAACAGCGTCAACGGCTACCGTGTAAACTACTTGAACGAAGAGCATTCACCGTTGCTTCCGTCCGACGTCGAAGCCTCCCACGTTACTGGAGCTATCTCGCGGCCGTTCCAATCTCTTACGGCTTTATCGTCTGGTCCAACCAGGAAGAAACGCAAGGTCTAGAAAGTGCTTGAGAGCCATCTCGGTATGCAATCTGCCTTGGAAAGGCTCGCAGAATCCGCAAGATTGAAAGTAGCAGGTCGGGAGTGTTGATGGTATACGTATATGTACTTTCGTGCCGTGACGACTGGCGTTACGAAGCCCGTTCCATGGCGATGCTTGGTTGAGATACCTTGCTTGCTATAGCCAAAACGCATTCATGTAGGCGAGGAGCCGCTCGGTATTCTTCCTGGAGATGACATTTCCAGATAATTTTGATACTCTAATGAGCCTTCGGTAACAAGATTGCGCTCTGTAAATATCATATGACCACCCCAGGATGCGGCCTGAATGCCTGTTGCAGTATTCCTTCCCGTGCTCGCGTTGGCATGTCAGCAAATAGTGTGGCACGGTCAAGCTTCCCCGCCTTGCAGCTTGCAAGCAGCGGACAAGGTTGGCAAGGACGCCCCAGCCGCCTTCCATATCATAATTCAACCTCCCCATGTCACTCCGATTTTTCCGCGAGTCGGCCAATCGACCGAGAGGCGTTTTACAGGCGTGCGATGACTTGCTCTTTGCCGGTGGTGAATATTCCGTGAGGAAGGAGCGATGACGCTAGGACTTTGAGCAGGTCTGAGCCCTGGAAGCATGCAAGCTGGAGCTTACCCCAGAGCTCACCCTCGACGCATAACCGGGGATGCAGGTCGCGACATCAGGCGCAACCGTTGTGCAATGAGCGCAACAGTGTAGAAGGACAATTGACCTTTTGATAGCTCCAAGCGACTCTCCATGCTTTCGGCGCCGATTCCGTTTGCTCGTGTTCCTGAAGGATCGGCATGGATAGCCCATGCGCGGGGGAAAGCGCGATTCTCCACGCGGTAACGACCCGCCTCCATCTTACCAAGGTCATGTTACGTCGCCAACGGGCTTGCGCTAGCAAGAGCAACGGGTGAGCGAAAGAAAGTGGTTAGGCCCTGGTAACCAGGTTGGTGGAGTCGTACGGACGCACTACTTATGATCCCCAGCTTCTCCCCAGTTTTCAAAGCTCCACCTCTCCGCAAAGCTTGTCAATCACCTCAACTTGTGCTTCAGGTCCAGGATGAAGATCGCTTTTCTCTCAGCACTGTTCGCGGCGACTGCCGTTGCGGCGCCGTCCAATTACCCGACCAACACCACCTCGGGTCCTGATGAGAATGGCAAGTACGAGATCTCTGCTGAGGGCATCCGTGGCCTCTTCATCCCCTACGGTGCCTCCGTCTCCAACCTTTTCATTAAGGGCAAGGATGGCGTAGAGCGCGACATTGTTCTGGGTTACGACAATGCCTCGTACTACTCGGTCGACCCCGTCCACCCTCATTTTGGAGGTGTGCCCGGCCGCTACGCAAATCGTATCAAGAACAGCACGTTCAACATTGACGGCGTTGATTACCACATCACACCCAATGAGAACGGCGGTGCTGACACACTGCACGGGGGTCTCGATGGATGGGGTAAGTCTTCAGTTGCTTTATTATAATGGTTGTTCTAATCGTCGCAGATTGGCGTAACTGGACTGTTGTAGCACACACTGAGTCCTCCATTACTTTCTCCATAGTTGATCCTGATGGCAAGGAGGGCTTCCCCGGCGAGGTCATCAGCTATGTCACCTACACCATGTCTCCAAACACATGGAACATCAAGATTGTCGCTCTTGCAACTACCAAGAAGACACCCATCATGTTGACTTCGCACACCTACTGGAACTTGGATGGCTTCCAGAATCCCGACACACCGCTTGCTCTGAACCACACCCTGTACCTGCCTTACTCTGGTCAGCGTGTTGGCGTTGACAACATTCTCATCCCCGATGGTACCATTCTTCCCAACGAGAAGTACTCTGTCAACGACTTCTGGTCTGCTCCCAAGCAGATTGGCGCCAACCTGACCGCACCTGAGCTTCTAGGTAACTGCGGTTACAACTGCACCGGTTACGATAACTGCTACGCCGTCAACCGTGATCAGAACGGACCTTTTGACTGGCGTAAGTCTGGCCCCGTTGCCTCTCTGTCCAGCGCGTGGTCTGGCATCAAGCTCGACATCTACACTGACCAGGAGGCGTTCCAAGTCTACAGCTGTGGTGGCCAGAACGGTATGTCCAGTCTCAAAGTAAAGACACGATATGGTGTTAATTTGTGAACAGGCTCTCTTCCCATCAAGTCCACCCAGGGTCTTGACAGCCGTCGCCGCACCGTTGAGAAGTACGGGTGCGTCGTTATGGAGGTCCAGGACTATATTGATGCTATCAACCAACCTGAGTGGCAGCGTGAGAAGAGGCAGATCTTCGGTCCCAACGACCCTGCCTACACCCTTGAGGCTGACTACGTCTTCTCCACTGAGGGTTAGACTCACAATGGTCTAGATGCAGCAGTCGTATGAAAGCCACAAATAAAGAGACACTGCTTGCAGGCGTGTTTTATAAAGTGCGAGCTCTATGATCTTTTATCAATCTAAAATCTAATGACATCCAAAGCATCACCTGATCCTCCGCATTCACCTTCGCTTTATCCCCAAAATTCTTTCACCATTCTGATTGCAATAGAAAGATTGACATCTCAATAGCAAAAACCCCAATCACCACAAATCCCGTCTTGCGTTTCTGACGTTGAGATTCGCGAGGGTCCATTGATCAAAGTCACGACTCGCCTTCACTTCACCATGAGAACGCCACATGACGAGGGAAATAGCCACGTACGCCAACGTGCACAGGCAAAATTTGGCTCAGATTCTGCTCTCCATCAAGGCAGACTAAACACACCAACTTCAGTACTTTCGCTGAAGGTGGCGCCCTCAGATCTTACGCAGGCACAATCCTCCATTGCTTCCCTTGCGGAGGCTTTCAGGAAGCTCGGGATGCTCTCACCGTCCATGTCGAACCTGTTCGGTGACTCTTCGCCAGATCATCCACCTCCTGATTTACACGGCAAGCTGCATAATGAAGCGTCGCGTCGCAGCATGACGGACACAGTCAGCAGCATCATACAAGCCTTCAGCGCATCTAAGGCTCTGAACCAGGTCCTCGGCACGAAAGATCCTGAACCTTTCGTGGCTCCTCCAGCAATACCAAGCAACTTGAGAGAAATATTCGAGGCCGGCTTGCAAGGGAACGAACAGTTCCATACTGTTGGAAGGCTTGTCACAGGGCGAGGTGAGAGCTTCATGGCTTCTGTGTCATCACAGCAGGGTAAGACAGCATTGGCGGCCATTTTGGAAGAGAATGAAAGCTCCGTGCGTGTGAATACAGCATGCGAGAACACGACGGGTGCCAGCAGTGAGCTTAAGATAAGCGTTCCGAAGTACACCTCTGGAAAACAGGCCGTAGCTGTCGCCCAGCGATACACTCTGATGAACAGCGATGGTGATGCGGCGGAAGACACTACAAGTCAACATGTGGTCTTTGAGTCCGATGAGGATCACGGCTTCTGGAAACATAGATCAAGCACCACCCTGGCGGCAAGCGACTACTCACAACCAGGAAGTGCAGCAAGTGGACCTTCACTACTACCGCCACCATCGTTCGACCCGTGCACAAGCTCGCTTCTTTCACTACCCAGTCTCGACAGCAGTGATTCCAATGCACCATCGCTACCTCATTCGGTGACCAAGAGGCTGTTCGGATCGCGCGCTACTCTGAACCGTCACGTGGCGCCAGCAACTCGTCAACAATCTAGCAAAGAGGCTCCTAGCCACCTCAACGATACTGCGTCAAGCTTGAGAGAGTCTGAGTCCTTGCTGGTGCTCTTTCCCTCCCGAGGTGTTCTTCCCGCACCGAAGGTTCCAGTTCCCAACAAGATTGCCCGCCGTTACGCTGACAAGTATATCCAGAGCAACGGTGCTCCCGATGACGACAGTCTAGGACTTGATCAAGGCGCAACCTCGTCGCCTCCGTCTCATATCAAGATACATGCACCATCGCCGGTGAAGTCGAAAAAGTCAGGAAAACGTGCTCCATCTTCGACAAACCAGTACGAGATCGGACCACCTCTGGCACAGCCTTCCCGCCGCGAGGATACCACCGGCCTACCTGTACTTCCGCTCGAAGCAGAAGCAGAGTGGACCGATGACTTTCCGGGAAACACTTACGCGCTTTTGACGATTCTTCTGACATGGTCACACACCATGTGGACCTCGATTTATCGACAGCACGATCCCCGGCTTTTCTCCATACATCCGGCCTTTGCATATCCCATCACACCACCAGTGAGGAAGCAGCTGGTCTCTGTGAGCTTCTACGATAATAGCACCAAAACACACAAGGAGGTACGGTTTCTTGGGCCTGGCGATGCCGCTCAGATATCATACCACGAAGTCGACGTGTTTGCAGATCCCAACAGTAAGACAAGCCCTCCCGCGTCGCCTCGATGCAACTCTCCGGTAGACGCCATCAGGCAGTCCTTCAGACTGGTGGAAAAAGAAGCTTCTAAGAACACACGCTACACAAGTATGGCGCACCGCGCAAAGACTGGCCAAGGACGATGGTGCTACGTACTCATCAAAGGCAGCACCCCCTCTGACGGAAGGACGCCGCCACACGTCATGCTAGCATGGCATATCAGCGCCGTCACATCCACAAGCGACTGTCTTCACACGCTCTACGCCGGTGATGCCGCATCGAAACCAGCAGTCCCAGTACGGAAAAAAGTCAAACGTTTCTCGTCGTTTCAGAACCTTACTCAAACGCTACGCAATCCGGCGAAGTTCAACTTCCACCACAGTCTCCGCATAGCGAGCAGTAGCTCTGAGCTACCATCTATTGATCCTTATGCAACTTCTGAGCAGCGGAAAGGAGTGACGTTGAATCGCACGGTTATGAATTTCGAGAAGGCTGGAGAGATTCCGTTGATTGAGGGATTCAGGGTTGATGTGAAGGCGTTTAGGGATTGGATGGAGGCTTGTGGCAGAGGAAAGGGGAAGGCGATACTGTGGAGCGAGAGGAATGCCGCGTGAGCTATGTCAGAGCTATTATGATGATGCACTGCCGCGACCTGCACTTATGCCACTGGTGCATCATGCACGTTGGATATACTCGACCAATTGAAGCATAGCATTGTATTAGTCATGTATGCCTCGTTATTTCAGCCTTATACGACCACATCAAGGCCTGGAAGGACGAGCAATCCCTCGCTTCTCACTGACTCCCCAGCACAGCATGTTCATGCTTGCAATGTCCGAACAATTATCGCACCATGTCGAATCTTGGACCAGAGAATTTGGCTTGCTTTCTTGGAAGCCCTCGTTGTTGTTTGCCTCCAACGGGGCCTTGCGGGGAATAGGCAATCCCAAAGTAACGGTCTTGCGTGGGTTGAGGAGGTCTTTCAGGTGTTGCTGTACGTATTGATGTCGAGCAGTTACTACCACCAAACTTAGACAAAGTCAGATTCGCTACCACAAGACGAAATGCCCACTACTATTAATCCTTGGGACGTGGAGTATCGTCTGGTCCCGGTCATCTTCCCATGTCTGTGTCGCGCAATGAGGTGCTTTGACGAAGAGCCGTTCGAGAATCACACGACGTGGTCACCCTACAGCGTTCACTCTGAGTCGAGTGAGTCCCGTACGTACCGCCCAGCAGAGCCACCGATGTCCGACTGGCAAGTTTCGAAGGATGCACTCTCCTCTGATACAGCAGTAGAAGCCAGTTATCATTGTTGACATTGCGACCTATCATTTCCCACAGCTGGGCTGTTCAACCATTCCCATGTCCGCAAACACGAACGTCGATACAAGTGCACCATTGAAGGGTTTTCACTGTACTATTTCCGGTTGTAAGAAGCCCGGAAAAGCGTGGGGTAGGAAGGACAGCTCGGCGAGATGGATGGACCGTTGCAAGAAGCTGGATTGATGATACACTGAGTACCACCGTGCTGTATTATCGTTACTCAGAACCAAGACGAGCATTGCATTTCATCTTTCATTCAACCTCAGTCTAGTTACAGATCTTCCTCTCGCCACCTATCCCCCAATCTGGCACGCTCAATGCAGTGCTCAATCCGCACAATGCTTTTCGCACGCTATTTAAACCCATAATGTACACAATGAAAGAGTCTTACGAGCAAAGCTTGTAGCGAACTCGGGGGCGAACCTGAAGCGAGAGGGAAGAGGGCCGCTAACGCCATTCGCCTCTGCATGCAAAAAAATGCAACGATCTTGTTCAGATCATATCCCATCTCCTCCCTCACGCGACCACGCTGGGTCCCGGAGGTCCACCCTCGCTGCCAGTGCCAGGCACCGGTGGCGCCACAGGCGACGGCAGCGTTCTTGCCGGCAACTTGATCGGCGCATCCGGACTCGACTTGATCCGATTCGGTAGATTCTCGCCCTTGATAACCTTCAGAATCTCCGCCTTGTCCAGGGTCTCGTACTGGACAAGGGCCTCAGCAAGACGATCGAGCTCAGGGCGCTTCTCCTCCAAGAGTTTTCTCGCGCTGACTCTCGCCTCGTCGATCAGGCGGCGGACTTCGTTGTCGATGAGGCGCTTGGTCTCAGGCGAGACCATCTCGTAGTTTGACTTGAAGTCGACGTTGCCGAGTACATCGGAAAATCCGCAGGCTGTTACCATGCTGTATGCGAGCTGTGTGGCCTGTTGAATGTCGCCGGATGCACCGTCGGCTACGTTGTCGGCGCCGAAGATGATTTCTTCGGCCATCTTGCCTCCCATGCAGACTTGCAATTGGCGGATGTACTGCGATCGAGTGTGGTGGTGCTCTTCCTGCGGCAGGAAGAACGTGATACCAGCAGCGTGGCCTCGGGGAAGAATAGTGGCCTTGTGTACATCACTGTAGCCCTTGGTGAACAGACCGACGAGAGCGTGGCCTCCCTCGTGATAAGCAGTGTGGATCTTGTCTTGGAGAGGGACGGCGCGAGTCTTTTTCTCAGAACCCATTGTGATCTTGTCCTTGGCCCACTCAAGGTCATTCAGCGAGACAAACTTGGACTGGAGCTTAGAAGCACGGATAGCGGCGGAGTTTGCCAGGTTCTCGAGCTCGGCACCAGAGAAGCCAGGTGTACCGCGAGCGATGGTTGACAGGTCGATTTCGGGAGACAGGCGGATCTTCTTGGTGTGGTACTTCAGAATGGCAAGACGGCCGCTGACGTCTGGGAGCTCGACCTGCACATGGCGATCGAATCGTCCAGGGCGCAAGAGGGCAGAGTCGAGCAATTCCGGATGGTTGGTGGCAGCAATGAAGATAACACCGGTGGTCTGGTCAAATCCATCGAGGTCGTTCAACAGCTGGTTGAGGGTCTGACGGTGGTAGTTGGCGTCGCGCGACTTACGCTTGCCGCCAATGGCGTCGAGCTCATCAATGAAGACAATTGCAGGGGCCTTGGCTCGTGCAGTAGTGAATAGTTCGCGAACGCGCTTTGCACCGACACCCACGTAGACCTCATCGAACTCAGATCCAGACATGTAGAAGAAGGGGACACCAGCTTCGCCGGCAACAGCACGAGCGAGCAGTGTCTTACCGGTACCAGGGGGACCAATCAGCAGTACACCCTTGGGCAGCCTGCCACCAAGCTTGTTGTAACGCTCAGGGTGCTTCAGGAAATCGACAACGTCAAGAAGTTCTTCCTTGGCCTCGTCACATCCGTGTACGTCGCTGAAGCGCGTGTTCTGGTGCTCGGGACGGACCTCAGCGCTAGTGCCACCGCCGACCTTCTTGAGGACGCCGCTGGTCTCAACGAAGAGTGTGATCAAGATCAAGGAGACGTAGGCAGCCAGCGCGAAGCCAGCGAGCCACCTCACCCATTTGAAGATGACGTTCCACATGGATTCTTCGACAACAACGTAGACGGGGTCGCTCTTGACACCAACGCCGCCGCGTGCCTTGCCGATCTGACCTGCGCCCATGTTGGCGCCTACAGCCTGGCTGACGGCCTGAATCTGCTGTGGCGTCAGGCCATTGTTGCCTCCTTGTGTGTTTCCAATAGCAGCGGATTGGCCGGTCTTCTCGAGCGCTTGACGGTAGAGGCGGTCGGAAACGGCGTTTGTGGCGAATTGGCCAGTGTTATAGCGATCGATGACGATTTGCGGCATGTTGGCGCGCATGACAGCCGAGTAGAACGAAGCCTGAGAAGTAGCACTGTTAGGGTTGTTGTTGGCAGCTTCCTCCAGACGAGCAAGCTGGTCCCGCGAAGGACCACCGAAGAGCGAGCGCTGCTGCGCCAGACCGAGGCCGACCATGCCAAACCGGGGCTGCTGGCGAAGCTGTGCGAGGGGACCATTGCGTGACAGAGACGAATACAGCCTTGTCGTTTGCGACTTAAGAGATGCGTTGCGGGCGAGGGGACGGGGGATGAGAGGCAGGGCGGTGTGCATCTGCCTGGCGCTGTTCGCAGCAGGCGTGCGTCTGAATGCCTGCCATGACGGTCTCAGAGTAGCAGACATGTTGGGACGCAGTCCTGTGGCAGCGGCGACGAGGTTCTGTAGATAAGTCAGCGGCGTTCCATGACGCGATGTTGGAGATCGTGGCAAGTCGACTTACGTGAACCGCAGAGGGTGCAGTGGAAGCCATGTTGAATAGTGAAGGCGGCAAAGGCCGCGGTTGTGTACTTGGAAGACCAGACTACCGGGAAAAAAAGTATGAAGAATAAGGGCGCATTGGTGGTCTAGAGAGACGTCGCGACAATGTCGCTAGCGGATGGTGATGAATCGAAGAGCGCGGAACTTACGTCGAAGCGCTCCGCCGATCGACCCTGGTGTGGCGTAGCGCCACGTGACAGTTGTCACAACTGAGCCTCACCACCAGAAAGGAAGGTAGACCCTGACTGGTTGAAGCAGCGAGGTGGACATCGATTAAGAATCCACCAAAGCAAGTTTCAGAGTGTGGTTCGCTGGGCGTAACACGAAGACCTCATTGAGCGTGCATGTTCCCTAGATCCACTGCGGGTCGAAAGCATGTCTTCATACATTACTTGTCCTGAACTGTACTTACTTCGGAGACGGGAGCTGCAGTAAATTCAAGCAAGCTTTCGAATGAGGGTGTGCCTGACTAATCGCATTGTTGAATCCGTTGGTTCCAGGGTGCAGTGCAGTGCTGCTAGAGCTCACGGGCACCTCGGCCTGCGGGGTGATGGAGCACTGGAACATGGAGTACTCCGAAAGCACCACAGCACTTTGAGGTCACTCAGCCTTCATATTGATAATCTGAACATCTCATATCTAGAATGGCATCACCTAGATGGAAGGAGCTGTACAAATATGCAGCGTGCGATGTAAGTCTGGATGCATTTCACAGAATTGAGACACACGCTGAGCATGTCCAGCTCGCAGATGGCCTGCTCAAGCTCAATGTACCGGGCGCAGGCTTCCTGGTAAACATACGTACGACTCACCTCATGAACACTAAAGTCGATCACTAATATGCAACAGAGCCAATGCCTCACACTGCGAGCATACCGAAGCCAGAACTGAAGAAGGTCCTGGCGCCTGCTTCGACGTTCCTGATGGCACCTAAAGCGACTAAGTCTTTCCCAAATCCTACTTCACTACTTGCGAATGCTCCAGCATCGAATCTGCCAGATTCGCGACCGTATGCAGACTACGCTGAGAGCGGTACAATAGTCGTGATCAGCCAACCAGCAGGCCAGTCCTGTGCAGTAGTTGGCGGCATTATGGCAGCGCGTATGAAGCATCTCGGCGCACACGGGCTCGTTGTAGACGGCAGAGTGCGCGACTTGGTCGCTCTGAACGAGACGCAGTTGCCCATCTGGTCGAAGGGAACGTCGATTATCGGAGCGGGAGCGGAGACGAAGTTCCATGCTCACAACGTGCCTGTGCACATTGGCGAGACGACCGTCGAGGCCGGCGATATCGTCATGATCGATCCATTCGAGAACGGCGTGGTTGCAGTGCCACAGGGCAAGGTCGATGAGCTGCTTGAGCTCCTACCCAAACTCGTGAGCGCCGACGAGAAGGTAATTGCAGACGTGGAGGCAGGCGTGAGCGTGCAAGAGGCGTTCAAGAGGCACCGCAGCTAGCTGTAGCAAATTCTGAATTTACCTTCACACGCTGACAACCATCTCCAAACGTACACTCGATATTTTGTTGTGTTCTGTGTGCAGCGTTGAGGATCCAATGAGTTGCGGCAGAACTCGATGACAGAACTAGCGCGCCAAGCACGGGCGTTCGACGGAATTCGCATCCAAGCTGCAACGACGACACTCTCACCCGCCGCCTACATCACCACCCGACCCGCTCGAGACTCAATTGTCGCCCCACCGTCACAATGGGTATCACCGACTTCTTCTCCGCCGCTTGGGACACATTCGCCCTGCCCTCTGCCGATGCCGAAGCTCCTCCCCAGGGTGGAACATCCACCCAGACACCTGCGTCTGGCACCGACGAGGAGTCCAGCGAGGAGGCCGAGGTCAACAAGCAGGACGCCAAGTCTGGCGAGTCCGACGAGCAGGGACACAGGCCCAGCGACGGCGGCGATGACGAGGACGAGGCCGAGGAGGAGGAAGAGGAGGAGGAGGAGCTCGTAGACCCCAAGGAGACCCTTGAGGAGGGTGAGTTGTCGAAATCGTGGCAATGAGCACTTCCAGCTACTTTGGGCATTCATGACGTTTCGACGTACCTGATGAACCAATGATGCTGGAATTCGCTTTGTAGCTATCGAAGGTTGAACTGCAGCTGACAACCTTCAGAGTGCCGCAACTCCAAGGAGTGCCACGTCCCCAAGCACCACTACGACGAGTGCGTCGAGCGTGTCACCGGCCAAATTGACAACGACGGCAAGGCCAGCGAGGACTGCGTCGAGGAGTGTATGTTACTGCTCAAGCTATCTCAGGCCAGGATATTGATATGTGGCAGTTTTCCACCTCGTCCACTGCGCGACCACATGCGCTGCCCCCAAGCTCTTCGCTCAGCTCAAGTAAACTCGCCAATACCTCGCTCACCTCGACCGCTACCGTGCTGAATACATGACCCGTTAGTTGGAAGATGGCCCTTGGATCGAAAGACACGACAGGACACGCCAAGGATGACTGTAAATACCAGAGTCATGTTTAGAATAACACTGTACTATTTACCATGCTAAGCAATTTCATTATTTCTATCACCGGTGAGACTGCGCTTTGGACTTTGGAAAGTCAGAACGGTACAATCAGCGTCACAGCCACAAAAAGAAAAACACTGATAAGAAGAAGGCTTCCTGATTTGGACTACGCAGCATCGTAATCCTCCAAAAGTCAACTCTCCTGTCCTTCCACCACCTCCCCATCCCTATGCTCATCAACCTTCAACCTCCCCTCTCCACTCGCCAATCCCAGCTTCTTCACCCCCAACATCAACGGCAGCGGCAGAACTACCATCGCTACCACGGCCTCAAACACCAACGCATTGTACATATTCCCCGGCGGCCTATTTCCCTCACTCTCGATCCTCCCCCCATCATTTACGCTCGCCAGATCCACATCCCTCTTATCCTTCAAAGCATCCATGATGAGCACAAAACACGCCCCAAAAATCTGCCCTCCAACCCAGCAAATCGTCGAGCTCACCTCCGGGCTCGCAGGAAAAGAGATCTCAACAAGATACTCGAGCGCGATCGGCAGCAAACTAAATGAGCTTGCGCCTAGCGCCGCACTGAGCACGTACGGCGCGACGATACTGCGTGTCTGCGGCGCCCACACCATCGCCAGATAGCTCCCTGCTACCAGCGGACACAAGATCTTGATCCCAAGCAGATACGCGTGTGTGCGGTCGAGCACGGGTGACGTGATCCCCGCG
The DNA here is from genome assembly GCA_001599375.1 of Phoma herbarum. Taxonomy (NCBI): domain Eukaryota; kingdom Fungi; phylum Ascomycota; class Dothideomycetes; order Pleosporales; family Didymellaceae; genus Phoma; species Phoma herbarum. The sequence continues at coordinate 206,532 of BCGR01000004.1, forward strand.
ACTACCAAGCCGACGACGATGAGCACCGCACCGCATATCCCCGCCTCGTCTTCTGAGAAGCCGTACGGGTACAGGATCTGATTTAGAAGACTGGATAACGAATTGAAGAAGCCGACATACACGCTGAAAGTTAGGAAGACGACATAGAACGGCGGGCTGCGGAGCATGACTTTGATGGATTGAAAAACTGAGGTTTTCGACAAGCTGGAGGACGCGGTTGGCGGTGTTGGAGGGGCCGAGGGGAGGAAGATTGAGGGGATGCAAGATGCAGTGGCTATAATTGAGACAATGAGGACGATTTTGTCGATCGAGCCGAGGAAGGGGTTGATCAGTTGCGCGAGCTGTATGACAATCAGTTTCACTCCATGAGATTAGACAATCTTGTCATGATTGGTGGGGGGACTTACGGCGCCGCCAAACGGATTCGCCAACGAGGCCAGCGCGGTGGCGCCAAGTCGTCCTCGCTCTGTAAACCACATGTCTGAGTACCGTGTCGGCGCAGCCAGAACAAAAGGCTGCGCGAGACCTGTCAGGATCTGTCCGAACATCACGAGCCCGAAAATCCCGCCTGAAGCGCGTGTGCCGGCGTACCGGATCCAGTTGCCAACAAGGAGTAGGCCAGACGCCCACAAAATGCTCTCTTTAGGGCTGCGGTGAAGCGTCCAGATAACGAGCGGTGCGGCGATTGCGAAGGAGAAAAGAAAACCTGTGGAGAGCCAGTTGATTGCCGTTTCAGAAACGTCGAAGTATGTCGCTGCTGATGTCGAGACCGGGGCGAAGGTCAGCCACTGCATGTTTTAGTTCACTGGAATCACTCAGTTTCTTCTTAATGAACTTACATCCCAGCTAACGACTATGTTCAGCAGAACGAGCTGTGCTAGACCGAGCCATCTTCTCTTGTAGACCTTGAAATGCGCGTGGCTGTATGTCTGCTTTGGCTTTGGTCGTCTTCTGAATATGCTTCTTCGTGTCTCTATGACTTCATTCTCGTCTATAGCGCGTGATGATGATCCTTGAGCGTTCTCATAGACATCCTCCTCCACTTTAGTTGTTCCCTTCGTTGTACTGCCGTGAGTCTCCACGGGTGCTATGTCGTTCATCCTGACTCAGAATGCGTCCGGCTTCGTAGGATGCAGAGTGAAGTTCAGTGGGGATGTCTTGACAATCGGGAAAGTAAAGATGATTTGGTCCCGACACAGCCGGTGAATGACGAGTCCGTGTCCTGGTGTTGATGATGATCTTTGCAGATTCCTGGCTCTTATGTGACGTCAACCTCGAAACTTCCAACCACACAGATCTTTCCTCGGGGGCTCAGAAGGGCATACCTTCAGAATTAAATCAGCGATAAGAGAAGCAAGAAGGGATCCAGCAATGTCTCGCCTTTGTTTGTCGCACATGCATGGTGCCAGGGTGCCAGGCATCTGATTAGCCGGGAGCCAAGAGGAAAGGGGGCGGGTGCACGAACGGACCCACCTTCTCGTTTCGCGCTAGATGCGCGTCCGTATCGATGCTTCTTACCCCAGCTTTCGAGGGGATTCGCTGCTTGAGACCAGGTACGGAGAGGGCGTCGAGAGGGGGAGTCGCGTGCCGCGGTGTTGACGAAGGGTGTTGATATCGAGGATGCAGGTCGTTCACATGTGCGTGCAAGGTACTTTCTCGAGCAGGATATTGGAGGTTCTCAAGCATCAAGATAGAGTTCAGCATGTGGCAGCGGGAACCCTGGAACCGAGAGAGGCTCGTCCTTGAAGACGTTCAGGTCAACCCAAGGGGCAAAAATCGTTCATTGTCTTTCCTAGTGTACGCCTTTCCAGGCGCAGTACATTCAGGGTTGAGGTAAGTGAACTTTGCCCCTGCTGCGGCATGAATAGCGACTTCGTGTCGTCGAAGGCCCTCCTTTAAAACTGAACGATGTGTCGCATATGTTAAAGCGACGGATGTGTATGCGGTTGAGATGATCACTATTGCTGTCAGCATCTAAGATCGAGCTCGATGATTCACAAGTATGTATCGTCTTTAATCAACTGTACGGAGTTTCCTGTCGCATTCAGAACAAGCGAGTTGTCAGGTAGCATCGCCTAACACAAGAAAGTTGCTGGGCTCTGACTCTCTCCGGGGTTTGACGACCCTTCCGTGCCGATATCAGAAAGCGCCGATGAAGAGGCCACAGGAGCGTCGTGAAAAACCATTGACAGGCTTTATCTGACTTTGATGGAATATTGAATTGTGGGTACCTGCAGGTAGGTGGTCCTGGGATGATTGTGTCGCTATCTGTACAGATGCCACAGTCATCTCTGAACAATGCTCGGCCCCAGTCACCAGCGGCGAGCTATCGTGTGGATTGGTATCGTCGTTCATTTCGATACCTCCATCAATCGTGTCTGCCGCCTTCCGTTACTGTTCAGAGCAGTTGGGTTGTTCAATACACTTCGCTGAGTCCACGGAACTTGGACGAGAGCATCCGATACTACGGGAGGTAGTGCTCGGCCGTGTTGAGCTGTACCTAAGGGAGCTGATGTGTTGCTTGCGACTGAACGTTTGTCTTTCCAAGTATTTATTCATTCTCCTTTGGAATGCGTGCCTCTCGTCCGAGATCTTGTTTCGACGTTCGCGCCATGAGGGTGGAGCCGGAGTAATTCGACTTCCTCTTCGTCGCACCGCCGTCTGTGACGTCTAATGCGTCCAAAAAAGTCCGCATACCGTGGGTAACGCCACCATATTAATGTGATTAATGAATTACCCCCAACTATCATCGCTACTATTGCTGCGACGCAGTATTTCCCTTTCAGCTCACGGCTGCAAACTTGATGTTCATCGGGGCGAGCTCCGGTAGGTGTCAACATGCTCCTTGGTGCAAACGGAGACTAGAAATAGCATGTTGGCTAGACTGTCCGTATTTCAAGGCTTCAAGGCTAAAAGCTGAGCAGCTGAGAGAAAGCAACACGGCGCAGCCGAGATCACCACCCACCAATCACACGAACACGAAATGTTCCAGCCTCATCAACACCCCACCATGCGAAGTCATCTACTGTGGAGGCTGCATAACAAAGTCCAGAGGAAAAACTTCGTATTAGTAGTGACTAAAGGCTTCAGATGCCGCCCTTGAGATAGTAGTCTAAAGGATACCCGAGCCAGTTGCACTGCTCAACATCAACATACCCAGTATTCGTGCTTGGCCAATCCAAAAGCCTGACCTCGTCACCACTCTTCTTGCCACCGTCTACCTGATTCCACTGACCGTAGTTCTTCACGCCCTCAATGACCTTGTCATACCCACGTACTTGCAGGTACTTGAGATCCGGATTAGGATCATAACTCCTTACAAAGCTGCCAAAGTAGCTAGATACCAATTGTTCGCTCCACAAATCCTTCTCGTCACGGATCGTGCTCAGCGTACCAAAGACCCAGGGCATATCAGCACCATGAAAGCGGAAGTACGGGTTGTTGGGGTTATTGTCCTTGGGGCCACCCAGGTTGTTAGGATCATAGCCGCCAATTGAGCGCTCGAATTGGTAGTAATACGCCTTCTTGAAAGCCTTGCTCTGGGTTCCGGAATACACAGTTGACTGGTCGACGCAGCGGAAAGTCTTGTCTGTTGCGATGCGTTGGGAGACGTTGAAAGAGTCCAAAGTCAGGTTGCCGGTGCTGGTGAATGGGAAGAGGCCGGAGGCGATGACTTTTTCCGCCCAGGTCGAGTTGATGCCGAGAGCGATTTCGAGACCTTGAGTGTGATTTGCGATCGGGCTCTTGGGATAGGTGGAGAACGAGGCGCCGTCATTCCGGACGATACCGAAAATCACGGGAATGTGAGCGGTGCTGCCATTGCGGGTGGAGAGGACGAGGTTGGGCGTGTTAACGTACTTGCCATCCTGCACGACGTAGCGAGCCACAGTCGAGAGACCGACAAGAGTTGAGGCCGGGACCTTCTCGAGACAGGCGATCTTGCTGGTCATGTCCGTGCCGTTACATCCAGCTGCGGAGAAGATCTGGGGTCCTGCTACAGCAAACGATTGATCGATGGTGTAGTACGTCGAGTAAGTGGTACCGTAGTCGCCGTCCAGACCTAGTGTGACACCACCTCCAAGGTTGGACATAGCAATCGCACCTTGGTACTTGCCAATTGCTCGGGGTGACCCAAGAAGAGTGCGTACGGATCCCGCGCCAGCAGATTCGCCAGAGATGGTGATCTGTCTAGGGTCACCACCGAAAGCTGCAATGTTCGCAATAACCCAGTCAAGCGCGGTGATCTGATCCGCAATACCATAGTTGCCCTTGATGTCGGTCCCGGGTACAGCAAGAAAGCCCAGGGTCGAGAGTCGGTAGTTGATCGAGACAACGACAACATCTTCTTTACTAGCCAGGTTGCCACCGTCCGAGAGCGGATCAGCGCCACTTCCTCCTGTGAACCCCCCACCATGAATCCAGAACATGACTGGGCGGAGCTTCTGCTTAGCTCCTGTCTTGGGAATATATGGTGTCTGGATGTTCAAGAAGAGACAGTCCTCGCTGCCTGAGCCACCTTGTGCGCACTGCGAACCATAGGCAGTCGCCTGAATGGTCTGACCCTTCTTGGAGTAGATCGAAGAGTACTTGAACCGCTGAGGTGTGTCGGCGTAGGGGATACCAAGGAAGCGAAAAGACTTCTGATTGCGATATCCGACGAAGGTGTTGCCACTTGAGGTCAGAGAAACCTGTGCCCCATTGACAGGGCCTGCACTGGAGGACCCATTGTTGGCAGACTGAGTGCAGAGAACAGGAAGAGCCTTGTTCGTGTATCCAGAGGCCGAGGCAAAGTTCAACTGCTTGCTGACGGAGACAACGCCGTCGTCGATGTAGAAACCCTTGCCCGCGTCGTAGTACTTAGCATAGTCCTGATACGAGAGTGCATCGATGAAGTCGGACTGGTGCTGTTGTAGAGCGGACTTGGACAGCGGCTTCTCGTTCAATACAGCGCAGGCAGCCGCAGCGTTCGATTGGGGGACAGCGTCGAGGATGATTGCTCCAATGTGGTTCTTGTCGTCAGAGCCATTAAGATTGTTTTGATAAATCAGAGTGAGGGCAGACTTGGAGTTCGATGTCGTTGCTGCACTAGTGGTCTCGACAGGTGAAGCAGAAGAAAAACTGGTAAAACCAGCAGCCACGGCAACCAAGGTGGCGAGTACCGTCATCGTGAAGAGCCAGATGTGAAAATCTCCGTACTCTCGATATAGTTGCAAGATGAACTGCCTGATATCCATGGATAGAGAGTGCAATACCTTTTATACTGTACCGGGCGCCCGGATGGCGACCTACATCGAAATGAACAGCCGTAAATCTAGCGGGCTCTAGGTTATACTCCACATGAGGCTATCGAAAATAAGCATTTTGAACATGCGGGTTCCCCGGATATTCAGGGCAGATCGTGATTAGACCAGGGGTTAGGCTGAATAGTCTGCGATGTGGTGTTGAAGAACCGCAGGCCCATCATGTCGCCTTTTCCTGGCTGAGTATTTCCAAGCATATGCACAAGCTGTCGCAGCACGATTCACTCAATCAGTCCCCCGAGGTCCCAGCTGTAAATCGGGTTCAAAGACAATGAAGGTGGCGATACGGACTGGAAGCTGTGGTGACACGTTCATCTGCCGTTGTGTGGAGATTCCCCCGGAGTTGCGTGTGCAATTTATCCGTTTAGGCGGCACTGAGCAACTCACGTGGCAAAGGTACGAAGCTGCGCGTGGCGAAGAGATTTTTGACCCGGTACTCGGAAGTGATGCTTCTCTCGATGCCAAGTCAAGCAAAAGGCAAGAGCATCGCGAGAAGGAATGGTGGTGAGCGAGGTGTGGGACTGGAGGCGAGAAGATAACGGCCGCTTTTCGCTCTTCGGCCTAGGCTACCGCTGCGCCCTTTCCTTCCCCACCCTTCGGCTTCAACACCAACTCACAGTCCTGTCATCAGATACGCCAGTATTCTGGATATGTATCGCAATGGCGTTATGCTCAGCTGGACGATTGCAATAATTAAAGATTAGTGCTCGTAGATTACACTTCGAGGACCCAGTGGGTGGGACGATTCTATAAACAGTAAGCAGCTCGCAGAGGCTTGATCATTGCGGAGGCACTTGGCCAGAGGTTGGTGGAAATTCAAAAGGCTCTGCCACCCTTGTGTGGGAATGTCTGAGCTGGTTGGATGACAATCGAGAGAAACGGAAAGCGGGCCTGATCAGGATTGGCAGACGCCATCGCACAGCATGCCAGGTACGCGAGCGCAAGGATGTTGGACCTTATAAGACATCATCGGATCTCACACATCGACTCAAGCGTGGACTCGTTGTTTCGACCTGTGAAATGCGATCAGTAATACTACTCCTGACCCTAGCGGTCTCAATTGTTCTTGGACAGACCGTGGTACCGCCCAGCACATGGAACTATACGTACCCATGGCCCGTGAAATACCACAATATCACATCGCAGCGCCAAATCCTCTCCATGGCTTATATGGACGTTGCTCCAACCACCTACGCAACTAACAAAACCATTGTGCTCCTTCACGGCAAAAACTTCTGCGGCGCAACGTGGGAGGATACAGCGCGCCGCCTCTCCACGCATGGCTACCGCGTCATCGTCCCCGACCAAATTGGCTTCTGCAAGTCCTCGAAACCACCAGCCTACCAGTTTTCCTTGCAACAGCTCGCTGACAATACCAACACACTTCTCCAATCGCTCGGCATATCGCAGACCAAAGTCCTTGGGCATTCAATGGGCGGCATGCTAGCAGCGCGCTTCGCCTTGATGTACCCCAACACCACAACCCACTTGATTCTCACCAATCCCATCGGGATCGAGGACTGGAAAGCACTCGGTGTCCCCTGGCGTCCCCTCGATACTCTATACGCCGATGAGCTGAGGACCAATTATACAAGCATACGGAACTATCAGCAAGCGACCTACTACGTCAACACCTGGACCCCCGCCTATGACGTCTGGGTTAATATGCTCGTTTCTCTCTACCGTTTGCCCGGCGAAGGCGAGACATTTGCGTACAATATGGCGCAGACGACGGACATGGTGCTTACGCAGCCTGTGGTGTACGAGTTCGGGCTTGTAAAGGCGAAGACGCTGCTGTTGATTGGTACGAAGGATAATACGGCGATCGGAAAGGCTTGGAGTCCTCCGGCTGTTCAGGCGAAGCTCGGTAACTACTCGGTGCTGGGCAAGGAGACTGCGGCGAAGATTCCGGGAGCGGAGCTAGTGGAGTGGAATGATTTGGGCCATGCGCCACAGACGCAGGACAGTGAGAGGTATCACGGGCCGTTGTTGGAGTGGCTGAACAAGGTGGGCTGAAAGAGTTACTTTGGATCCGCACGATTTGATGTAGAAGACTTGAAGGCTTCGTCTTTGTTTTCCTACGCTCATCACGCCCTCTGCGCTAATCTTCAAAACATCATGCTCTACCACCTTCTGCATGATATGTTGTCGCGGCATGCTCAGCCTTTGCCTCCGTGATCAGCCTCCTGTAATCCGCCTCGCTGACCTGGAACCAGGCTTCGAGCACATACGCGACATAGTCAAAAGCCTTGTACACCAGCGCCAAAGCGAACAGAATGAAACTAGCGATAGTCGTCCACTCTCTAGAACCTTCAATGTAAACCAGGATCCCCAATGCTGCCGACACAAGACTGCATGCGGTATATTCGAACAATGAGGTGAGCGTTGTGACCTTTAAAGCGTACTCCTGCGCAGCGAGAAGGCGGTAGTGAGAAATCATATAAGCCTTCAAGCTGAGTATCGATCTCTCGCTGTCCCTATCTGGAGCCTTATTCTGCAGGGCTACAGTCTTCTCGTTCACCACTTTTGTCTCAAGGTAAAAGAAGCGTTTCAGTGAAGGTAGAAGGGTCTCGTAGTCCTCCCTTCCGGGACTTGGGTCCAAGGGCTCGAGACTATGGAGCTCTATTGAGTCGTAGGCACGCCGAAAATCTGCTCGGAGAGTGAAAGTGCCAGAGCTGGGACTGCGCATGTGTCCCTTGTGCCTGGTAGCGGCTGCACGCTCTTTCGCGATCTCATTCGACTGAGCCAGCTCAGTCGAATCCTGAACCTCTGCATATTGTTAGTGCATGCCCTCTGGAGTCGACCGAGTGAAGAGCGTCTCTAACCGTAATAGGACTCGGCGGCGACGAGTACAGGCAGAACTAGCAGAAACAACGGAGTAATCTGTCCGATACCCATGCTCGTGTCAATTTCCAAAGGCGTACCGGAGTGCCAGCGGCCCAAGTATAGCTGCGTGGAGCCGAAAGCGATCATGAATGTGAGCATTGGGCCAAGTGATAGAAAGGACCGGCTGTATGATTCAGACGCACGATACGCGATGAGCCAGTGACGTTTCAATCCTCTGCTGTCTCTTATTCGCTCGAGATTGCGTCGTCTCCTGAATGAGATGCGTTCACTGATTGCCTCCTCGATGATGTATTCCAACTCTTTCTTGCTCGGGTTGAATGTTGATCGGTATCGGGATGTGCGTAGCTTGAATAAGGTGCGCTCGAGAGTGGTCGCCTTACCATCTTCATTTTTATACGACCACTGAATGCGGACCACATATTGCCATGTCAATAACACAAGAGTCAGTGCGGCGGAGAGAATGTCGAAGATGTTGAGCGGCACTGCCACGTACAAGCCTCGTTCGCCGAAGAATTGAAAGGTACACTGGATCGGGATCGTAGTGTCGACGGAGGCCATACTCATAATCAATGAGTACATCAGCAAAACGAGAAGGGCTATCATTCCAAATACACGCCAATTTCGAACAGCACCGTGACTGAGGAAGTATTCTTGCAGAACATCGAGTGTCGCCAAATGAGTCGTGGAAGAGAACCAGGCAAGAGCGAATGCAAGTTGGAACTCCCAAACTGTCAGTGTGCATTGATTTGCAATGGCTGCAATGAGTATCGCGAGACCCGTGGCCAGTTGCTGATCACTAAGGGTGAGGACAAAGCGTTTGACGACCTCTTCGCGTTGTCGTCTGGTGAGCTTACGGTACGGCTTCGATGGTCGTCCAAAAAGTATACGAGATTTTGTCTTGTCATACGCGGCTCGTATGCGGGCAATCTTCTTCTCGGACGGTAGGCATGACTGAAAGCTATCGATGACCGTCCGATCTGTCTCGTTCAAATATGACTCAGGAAGAGAGTCAGACAGGTAGCCGTAGACAATGGCTAGAATTGCAAGGATAGCTGATACGAGATATGCATAGAGGACCTGTTTGAATGTTAGATTGAGGCATGTACCAAATTGTACCTCCACTCACACCTGGTCCAGCAATGTCAGTCGTGGCTTTGACCACATCTCGTGGTTCGCAATTGAGGTTGGCACATCTGGCCATGACTCTGGATCTAATGACTATGAGTGAAACGATAACACATCCCGACGATGTAGGAAGACTCGTCGTTGAGATTGCAATCTCGATATGAGATGCACGAAACGTTTGTTTGGAATCGGAGCGATTCCGTGCATCACTAGTGGAGAACGTGCGCGCTGGGATGGAAAGCACCAGGTCGCCGGCCCCTTAAGTGATTGATCGATATCTCTCATACACCGTACTTGACCTCTCCGTTTTACATGTCCATGTGCAGATTCGCATCAATTCCGCATCAAGAATCCCCTGCGTTACACATCGAGAATCCTTGTGTCGATCTTTGGTGTTGCTGCTGCAGCACGGAAAGCTTCCGTTCTCTCGACTCCTTTTCCGTGCCAGAGCACTCGGCTAAGGTACAATGTCAGCACTCTGGAGTAAGTGCTTTGCACGTTGTGTTCGCCATTTTGATGGACTGTCGCCCTCCAGCTCGTAAGCAACATTTGTGGAGGGCCCTGAAGTCTTAAGGCACACAGCCTGGTTAAGTGTGCCTCTCCGGTTCGTCTGAGAGCGTAGCGCGGCAATTTCAGTGGCACGCTTTGCCATACTTTCGCAGTCGGATGTAGTTGTAAGGCAGAGGTGCGAGGAACCCCGCGGCCACAGAGAATACTGCTGCACCCCAGAAAGCAGGGGAATCAAATTGCACCATCCCGCCGGTAAGATGGAAATCGACTGCGTTCTCGGCAGCTTCCATAGTGACCATAGAAATCATGCTCATCCCGGCGGCTGTCTTTGCTGCAGCGATCCAAGGAAGGCGGTCGCGTCCTATACGGAGCAGAGTTGTCTCAAGAAGTAGCGAAGAAGTGATTCCTGAGGCCACTGATGTATGTCAGCCTCGTGAAAGTAGAGTACTAACCATGGTGACCTACTAGAGAGAGCCATGATGATCGATATCCCAAGGTCTGGATGGAATGACTGCAGGTACCACATCGCAGAGAAGTCGCCAGCTGTACAACCAACAAGGCACCGCAGTGTATTGATTCCTGCTCGTTTCCAAACTGGTGTTGAACTCCAGAACTTGGTCGAAGATAACGATAGCGCCGCTGCCGCTTTGCTGGGACACTCGTTGTTGAGCTTGCTGTTGCTACATGCTAGCCTGCGCTGTAGAGTAGACAGCAGAGGCTTGGGACGCAGCAATGGCCTGCGCGCAAAATGTTTTGAATGGTGCAGAATCATAGCTATTGAGAGCATCAAGCAGTAATTTGCAACTTGAAGGATGATAAAGCCAGGGGCATAGGTGCAAGTTCAAATTGTGATGCCGAAAGCGAAGTTGCCGCACAAAAGGCGCAACACCGTGCGCTCGTCAGTAGCCATCAGCGACGAGGTCGTCAGGACTGATCGTATCGTGACATGTCGTAATGGATATTCCAATCATCGCAGGATAAGATCGTAGCGCATCCAGTCAAGAACAAAGCTGAGTGCGGTGAAAGGCGCCGCGGCTGCCTGAGGCAACAACGCATGATTCGGCAGGGGTGACGCGCCACTCGCTCTCTACGCGTCGACGCGTCTGCCCAACACCAGCTCAATTCACGATGCAACCCCGCGCAACATGACACCACGCACGCGGACGAGCAACAAAGATGCCAACTACAAAGTCTACTACTCGAAGAAAATACCGCAGCAAGTTCGCTTTCCCCATAAGACGAAGATAGTCCGCGGGCCGGACCCAGGACGACAGGATGCGGAGGATAAGAGGCAAATGAAGTTCTTGCCGGAGAAGATGAGGCAGAAAAGCTTTCAAGGGCAGAAGGATTCGGAAGAAGAAGAGACTGAGGAAGAGCCAACAGTGCAAGATGCCGTACCTGCCAAGGAAGAGAAGAGAACACTAGTGCACAAGGAGAAGGGCAGGAAGCGGAAGAGCTTCGAGGTCCAGGAGGAATCTGCCACTGAAGACGAGCCCGTGGCTAGCTCTTCCAAGCGCCGAATACGAACAACCGCGCCGAAAGACAAGCCCAGTCGCAATCTTCGACGACAGTCTACGATGACCCAGCTTGCACACGGACGGAAGCCTTCGTTCGGCGACGATGGACCTGACTTCAAGGCCCTCCGACGATACTCCCGGACCAGTTGGGTCCGGGCAAGTACAGGAAGTGAAAGGGACACGAAGCAGCGCACCCTCACACAGATGATACCTGGCATGGGACAATTGACTAAGGAAGAACTTAAAGAGCTGAGCGACCTGGATGCAGATCTGGGTGATACCCAGCCGGGGGCTGAGTCTATATCACGGTCTCTCATTGAGCAGGGCCTTATCGAGGTTGATGAGCCCGCAATCATGAGAGAGTCTATTCAGCGGCCCACTGACGTTGAGGAGGATTTGCACAAAGATCGAGAGCAAATCAAGGACTTGGGGGCTGCAGCACCCAGACAGCCGTCTTTGGTCCTACACTCCGTCGATACTGCGACTGACGATGATGAGGACGACTACCAGCCAACTCAGTTCATCGAGGCGCCTATTCTTAGAAAGAGACAGACGCCACGGAGAGCAGCGACACGGCAGCCTTCAAGTAATGCGACTGGACCCGGAAATTCTGCAAGATCTCGATTCAGCCTGCTCTCCACGCCCGAAAAGCTCCGCGTTTTCGAGATTCCTTCATCACAATCACCCGCCGAGTCCGTCCTATCTACGCAAATCTCACCTCAGAAATCCAACAGACCTATTCTGAGAGAGCGCAATAGTAACGTCGCTGTAGTTACGGAGACTCCCTCAAAGCGTCGGCAAGTTGCATTCCAAGAATCCACAGTCCAGCCTGCCCCTCCTGCTCAACTAAGGAGGTTCGAAAGCACCATCCAAGATTCTGAAGATGAAGGCAGTGAATTCGATGACGACATAGCCACGCAACAGCTGTCAGGTAATACTAAAGAGGTGTTCCATGGCCAGCATGTTGGCGCAGACACGCAAGCTGTGCTTCTGCAAATCGATCAAGCGTGCGCAGATCAGGACGCAGACTTGCATGTGAACAGTCGAAACTCGTCAGATGAGCCAGAGGAGCCGCTGATTCGATCTCAACCCTATCGGCCTTCACCCGAGCTTGGAGAGTCTTGGGCGCCGGTCATTTATGACGATGATGGACCGCAGTTCGAGTCCTACCACTCCTCGCGCGCATCAGCAAAGTCACAATCATTTCGCGCTGCGGACTCATCCAAGCAAACTCTCCCTGTCCTTGACGGAGTCCATGGCATTAGCCAGCTAGACCTTACCACACAGGTGGCGCTGCCTGTTAACGATATCACAAGCACACCACCAATGATTCAATCAGAGCCAGAAGAGGAGCTCCCATCCACGCCAATGGTCATCAAAGATGAATCGTCAGACGAAGAAGCCGAGCCTAAGGCAACTCCACCGCGTACAGTACAGCGCAGAGTTCGCGCGCCACCATCGACATTGGTCCACCAGTCTACGGATCTGGACGGCGAACCTGTGCAGGTGCCACGCTCTCCCTCTGTAGACCGGGAGACTCAGCAGTCACACTCAAGCAGAGCGGAGCAGCAGCTTCAGAACGAATGGCTATCGTACTCCCAGTATGTCCACGCTCGCGCTCCCAACTCATCCAGCATGCACGCCACCGCCGACGCTTTCAGTTACAATGCGACGCCCCGGTTCCCCAGAACGGGTGCACACGCAGCCTCATCTGCGCGGATGCAACACAGCCAAGCAACAACAGTCGATGAACTCACACCAAGGAAGAACAGGACGCAGCATGTAAATAGTGCCAACACGACCCCACACAGGATATCAAAGTCGCAGCCTTTTGTGTCACCTGAGAAGCCACCAACACTGTTCATACCGAGCAGTTTTCCAAGTCCGTCGAGGGCAGCGATGGAGGGGTGGAGTAGTCCGGTATTTGCGAGGACGCAGAACGTGTGTGGTAGCAGTCAGGTACCAGGTAGTCTGGAGGATTTTAGTATCCCACTACCTCCGCCTGTCGAGGAAGACTGAGAATGTAGCCTTCAGGGCGTCTCATGCCAAATCAGTGGCTTAATTTGAAAACAAGAAATTCTGCCAATATCTTGAGCGAAAACATAAATGCGATACCGCCATGCTCCAGGAGTGTCCCTTGTGGATTGTATTAGGTCTGCCGAAGAGCACATCTCCTACCTAATGACGCTGGATATCACAAATGAAGCATAGAACGTCGGTCAGACGCATATACTATCATTTATCTCTGCTTTTGGCGTGAGACGTCGAGAAGGGAAGGTGTATGGATTCGGTGAGCTAGCTCGGCAACCCTTCCTTAACTGCATAGAGGTGGGAATAATGGCGGGGCATCTTTCGTACGTCACAAGCTCCGAAGGAAGCTCCTTCGCTGCTCACCAACGGACATCTGTCGTCCGACATCAGCATAGAAATAGTTGAGGCTCAATGAATTCAATTGCAAAGCACTAGACGAGCTCCTCTCCTTCAGCTTTGCACATTACCTGACACGTTCAGAACCATCACAGCACGCTCCATCACAGCACACTCAGATTGCAACATGGCAGGCGATGGGGAAAACAGAGCGTCTCTCGTTAACAGACAGCTGCCAGAAATGACGCTGTCGATCGCAGACAGCCCGTTGACGAAGGCGCGACCACCTCCAAATAACCTCAAGCCGGCAGAAAGGGCACAATTCCGTTTCGAAGTTCATGGCAATGCGATCAGTACGTGAATTGTCCCTAGCCTCCAGCATGCTCTTGAGCTAACATATTCCCAGTCACCGGCGGAGCAGGCACCCTCGCTCTCGAAGCCGCAGAAGCCCTCCTCGAACACGGCGCCTCCGGTCTCGCCCTCTGGGATGTGAACCCCGACGCCGCCTTCGAAAGTATCAAGAAGCTGCACGCACGCTTTCCCGACCGGCGAATCATGACCGAAGCCGTCGATGTACGCGACGAAGATCAGATAGCCTCGGCTGTGGAGAGCGCAGCGAAGGTCCTTGGTAGCATCGACATGCTGTGCTGCTTCGCGGGCGTCGTGGGCTGCACACATGCCATTGAAATGAAAGCCGATGAGTGGAGAAGGACACACGACATCAATCTTACAGGCAGCTTTCTCTGCGCACAAGCTGTTGCGAGGCAGATCAAGAAGCAGGGTACACCCGGAAGCATCACATTCACAGCCAGTATCAGCGCGCATCACACGAATTACCCTCAACCGCAGGCCGCGTACAACAGCTCTAAGACTGCGCTGCTGAGTCTTGCAAAGAGTCTGGCTGCCGAGTGGAGCAGCTATGGTATTAGGGTCAATTGTCTAAGTCCGGGGTATATGGATACTATTCTCAATGATGGGCCAGGGTTGGAGAAGGCGAGGACTAGCTGGAACAGCAGGAATCCAATGGGAAGGATGGGTCATCCGTGGGAGCTGACAGGGCCATTAATTATGTTGGTGAGCAATGCGGGGCGGTATATTAATGGGACGGATATCATTGTCGACGGTGGCGCAATGGTGTTCTAGGACAATGAACGATTTCACCCACGCCACACAAATTTAGTTGCAGTATGTACTTCGGGAGTTTGTCAGTCATTTGAAGTGCGTTTGAAAGCGCATTATGCGTTGTGTTGGTGGTAACAATTTTTTGAATGCATCGGCGAAAGCTTTGATTCCTTGGAATGACCGCTGCTTTCCTACTCAGAACAGCAGAACAAATTGCACGTCTACCCCCAAAACCCATAGATGCGCAGTCTCAGAGGGATGCTTCTCCTCTCACGTGATCAGTGCAATGTATGTCTGTTGACAAGGTCGAGACGCGTCGTGCATTTGCCATAATGGCAAACTTTTAAAAGATCTCGTTGCTCACCATCTAGAGCTGAGTTCCACTCCCCAACGTCGACCTGACAGGGGATTCAGTACCCCGCTTCATGTCCTTTTACAACAGTCTCACAGCACCTTACCCACAATTTACTCACGACCAAGGCCCTGCCAGGAAGCCCCGATGCACATCGTGCGTTTTGTTAGTGATATAATATCACAAAATTGCATTAACTTCATCAACAGCCAATGAAGGGCGCTTGGTCTAGGGGTATGATTGTAAGTTTCACCGTTCTAAATTCGGTTACCGCAGAGTCCTAATACAACGTTCAGTTCGCTTCGCATCAATTGCAAACTGTGAAAGGTCGTGGGTTCAATTCCCACAGCGTCCATCTTTTTTGCCTCATTTTTGCCTTTTGAGGCTGCGACGAGGTTATCTCTTTTGCTTCTTCAGGTGTGCTGAAACAATGCTTGAGTGGTAAAGCAGTGCGGAGTTTTGTGACTACTGATCTCAGGTGCTTGCATGGCAGGAAACATCGTCAGCATTCTAAAAGATGCAAATGCCTCACCAGCGCTTTCCGACGTGGACAGGAACTCTCGGATGACCTCACGTATCATGAAATCCCTTCTAGCACCACCTTGATTTCGCTATTTGGAATGAAACTCTTTAGCGTGACCAAGTAGCCCGAGAACGGACTGAACTTCAACGGCGCGACGTCATGGAACAAACGAACATACAAAACCCAACAGTTCCTCTGACGTCCTCGCATCTTAACAGCCATCTGAGCACCTCTGTCACCATGGCCGCTAACATCCTCGACGTCCCCCGAAACTTCGTATGCAACAACCATGGTCGTTAATTCTCATAACTCACGGAACTGACAATCGTAGTCTCTCTACACCATCCCAGCGGCTTGGATTCTCTCAATCGCACCACACTTCTACGCCGCCTCGCTCGGCAAATTCGACAACAAAAACCCGCGCACATACACGCGCGACACCGAGGGTGACCAGAGCATCGACAAAGCGACTAAGGCGAAGATCGTCCGTGCTGAGGGCGCGCAACAGAATGGATTCGAGAACCTCGGACTCTTCGCTGCGGCGGTGGTGATTGGAAATGTTGCGAAGCTACCGAACGAGACGCTGAATACGCTTTCTCTGGCGTATTTGGCAAGCAGAGTGGCGTACAATGCGCTGTACATCGGTGGGACAACGGATATGCTGTCGAATGTGAGGAGTGTGAGTTTTTTGGCTGGCGTTGGGATTATCTTTACGTTCTTCATAAAGAGTGGCAATGCGCTTAGGAACCAGTTGTAAAAGAACAGGCAGTGCGCGAGACGAAAGAGGTCTTGAAATGAGACAAGGATCTCGTTCAACTGTCTACGTCGAATTAAGTGGTAATTGAAACCGAATGGGTTTCTTTGATCAAGTCAGCGTTTTCGTATGGACATGCCCTACAAGACCATGAACAGCAAAAAAGCAATTGACGCAGGCTCACATCGTGCCATGCCTTAGGGGTTTTCCTGTTGTGGACCAATTCTGGGGCCGCGCACTGCTCGTCGAAGGACCACCTGCCATAGAAATACCAAAAGTCCCTGCATGTCCGAATGAGTCGGTGGGACTGGGACTCGCAGCATTCGTCTCTCGGTCCTCGGAATCGAAGTTCAACTCGACGTAGTGGTATACCCAGAACGAGCAGAACACAAACATGGTCCCTGCACCAGTACAAACCGTCAAGTACATGACGGCAATCTGCTAGCTGTCAGATATCGCATTGACCTTGGTCTGGACCACTTACACTGTGCCCTGCAGTCCAGCTCGAGCCATTTTGAATCAGCGGAGTGCACACAAGCACTGTTAATCCTGCGAGAAACGCGCATACAGAATATGACATGAACATCAGGGGTCCCTGCCAAGTGAAGACCATTTTCTTGCGTGGTGTGTAGTAAGATCTACGTGAGGTGTTTGAGTAATGCTCCGATAGCAGGAGCGGCTTGTATCTGTCGAAGTCGCTCTTGACGTGAGGCTCAGCTCGCGTGTTTACATGACCGAGGAGGTGTAAGACTGTCACTTCTGAGGCGCTGAGTAGAATCCCAAGAATGGAGAAGATCAGACTGCTGTGCCAGAAGCCGTGCGTTAGCCAGTACGCTTCTTCAATGGTCGTCCAGGAGAAAGAGCCGATTACGGCCGCTGCGAGGACTGTGCACTGTGGCCTAAACTTTAGTGGCGATCCTCGTTAGCTGGTAGTACAGCATACTCACGGCGATGGTAATGAATTGTAGCTCAGCCAGTTTCCTCGCTCTCCAAGTTCCCACAGCATGTGCGATCCGCGCTGAATCTCGCAAAGGCTCAGAGGCAAGGGCGGCAATCTTCTCGATTGGACGAATAGTGTTGAATTGGTACAGACGATAGTATGGTAAAGTGGCTAATTTGACCATCGCAGTGGTAGAGAAGGTCAAAGCGGGCTTTCGCGTCAGTTTGGAGTCCGCGACATGGATCAAGCTTTTGTGCCCCACTTCCGCGTACGAAAGAAAGTGCTACCTGTAGAGTAAACAACAACCTACCAGTAATAGCCGCTGTAATGAATGCAATTGCCTCATGAGTATCTCTAGGCCTCGCGGAAGGGGCAATGGCGACCGAGGCAGAGCGTGCAGCAAGAGGAAAGACTCCTTACGCATGTTGCGACTGCCCAAAATGTGTGCAATCGCCAGCAGGCCGCGCCATGCTTGATGAACCAGAGGCGTGTTGGAGGTGTAACGGAGATCAGGCTGAGATTGTGATGATGTGGCAGGGGTGAGGCTGAGTATCTAGAACATCACTGGTCAACCTTGCTGCCTGTGGAACACAGCCCGCCGTGTGGCTGAGTGGTCATGCAGTACACCGGGCTCTCAACGAGGCGTTCTCAGAGTGTTCTATAGTCGAAAGATCATGTCTAAAGGTCTAATACGACAGAGTAAGATAGGCATCGTTGCTGTACATGGTGCTAAGCTTCACGTAAAGAAGTCAAGCTGGTGATTCTATCCAAACGCCCATTGTCTAAAATGCAGCCAAAATATTTCCAACCCCATGCCCTTTGCTATGGTTGATACAAATGTAGAATGTCTACTGTGCACTCCAGTGGAGCCTTGTCTTTATTGCACCCTCTGAGCCCCAGCAACACTTGTCTACCACTCACAACTGTGTTGGAGGCGGATAAGTCCAGTAAGTCTCCTCGGCTTTCGCCCATTGATCTTTATCGGATAAACGTGTATGCTCGGCGTCACAATGAGCTTCGAAACGATGAAGGTATTCAAAGCGTGGGTTTCCACACCCGTTGCGCTTGCATTGGAACTCGGCAGCAGTGGCGAATCGTTGCCACCTCGTAGGATCTCCAGTCCTTGTTATCCTGCGTCTGACAAGCTCTTTCGCGCATGCTTTGACCATCTCAGAATTGTCCCTGTCGTGCGCCCATTTGAGGAAGCCGGTGTTTATTTTGTTGAGCGTCTCGTGACCTGGATTATCGGTGAACTTATTCGGCTTCCAATCATCAAGTTCGATGTCCAGTCCTTCTTCGTCGTTCAGGCGCCAGTATGTGGTTAAATTACGGCGCTTGATCGACTTCGCAACAACTTGTGGATCGGTAGATCTGCGGAAGGCCTCTCGGACCTTATTAAGGATGCCATCGCCACTTTGCTCGACTTCTGCTCTTGCTGTACCGATGCTCACGATGGCACCAAGTGTACCTGTAACTCCACCTTGGGTATGCAGAAGCTCAAGTTCCTCAATTCCCAAATCGGTGGGGTTGTTGGTATGCCCGAATCCACCGTCGGAGTAGTACACCTTTTCCCTCTTTTCTCTGTCATTTGAGATCAAAATTTGTTTGAAATACATTGGAGCTGCAGTTGCTGCTCGGGCAACCTCCCATATGTGAAGTGGCTCGGCATCGCCGAAGTTGCGAATCCAAGATGTGTCGTCGTCGTCGGGACTGCCATGATGATCGTATGATCGAAGAAGGTGCAACTTGGTTTCACTGCCGCTACCTTTCTTGCCCCCTGGAGTTTCTGTTATTCTCTTTCGAAAAGTAGTGGCAAACCTAGTAACTGGTCAGATGCCAGTGTCTCTGCTGTCTTTACGTTTCAGTAACATACATTGAACACGTTCCCGTCTTTGTCTTGATCATACGCTGCTGCTTACGGTCAAGTCTTGGATCAGGCACCTCGCCACGTCGATTTGTGACCTTTTCAAAGGCCGCTGACATGGCTTGAGCGTCGTACTTGTACCACGGAACGATACCGATATTGCGCTGCGAGATCCATCGAGGGTTACCGAAAATTAAGTTGCTCATGTCTCGATATTCCGCTAGACAATCTTTGACAGTCATGCGAAAGCGAGCCAACATGATCGCTATTAAGCTACGAAAGGTGAGCGAGGGTCTCATTCTGCTGTAATCATACATACCTGCCTGTGCTAGATCCGCATATCAAATCAAAATAATGGCACGGCAGAAAACGTTCAGCATCAAGCTCTTTGAAATGCTTCTTGTTCTTGCGGTTCGCAAGATCCAAAGGATAATGGGTCACGTTCGCAGGCAGCGATTCTGGTGAAAAGCTGCTCAGATTGTCCATATTTCTTCCTGCTGCTTGGGCCCGTTCCTCATCTCCTATTGCTTCCATCAGGAACTCCAGGACTAGAAGGGTCCAATACCCACGTATGCCACCGCCATCTGAGTTGAGTCAGTCAAATGCAAGCTAGGTCCTTGTCGAAAACGCGCCTAGACTAAGTAGATTATGCTCGTCCCATATTGGGTCGTAGGTTGTCGGCCCTGCTCGCTGGAGGGTTGGGCGTTCGAAGTCCTCACCTCCAGTACTACCATTCATAGCGCCGCGTCCAGTTTGAATAGAGAAATCAACGACGAATGATGTTTTGCATTTCCCGGCCCGCTGGCTACGCCCGTGTCACCGTCTTATAGCGTGATTTGATCCCACTCGGGGAACCCTAGTCGTAGCTTTCTGATGTCTCTCAAAACCACTACAGCCTGTTCAGGAACCGCAGATCTGCCTTCTGGCCCCTATGTGCACACCACGGCATGGCTCGAATACAGCTTCGCCTCCACAGCGCGGCTGAAGATATGTGAAGGCTCATATTATCCAATTGTATGAAGATATCGTCCGCGGCTGGATATTGGAAGGCTTGCAGGTTCGGAGAAGGCTGCACGAGCATCATGAACAGCAGACAGCAGGCTGAGTGTGGGGGTGGAATTAGGATATTTCCTGAGATTCAAAGGTCATCGCTCACCGTATGCGTTAGTATCACTGATGTTCGAAATTTGGGGTGTGCTGGGAAATTACAGGATTGGACAAATCCAAATTGTGTGGCTGAACTCTGGCTGCGTGAAAGACCCACGGCCCCGCTCAGTGCATCGCAGACGCTGCCTGACCAGGCCACACGGCACAGCTTCTTGCAGATTGCATGCATGGTAGGCTTCTGATACGCAATCTCTGGATTCTTCTGAGGCGCAAACAATAGGTGCTGCTTCACCCGAAACAGTCATTATAAAGGGAATGAAGTGTGACATACCGCAAGGACAAGGGCACAGCCACGATTCACTTCTTGTATGGGAGGGCCACGTGCGCATGCAAAGCGCCGGGCTGACAGATGGCTAGGGGCCGCTGATGCGCGACTATCAGTTCCCACTTTCGATTCGCGACTCAATGCTGTGTAGGCGAGGAGAGCCTGCGAAACAGGGCGCTCGATGACTTAAGTCAAGAGGTCGCATCGGCTATTGTGACCTATCTCCACTCCTGAGGGTGGACGCTTTAAACCTGGCACTTTCTGCGTTTCGCTGCATCGCCATCTCCTGATCCTGCTATGGCCTAGCATAGAATTAGCAATTTTTCTCATGCTCTGTACCAGACGATACCATCACAAAGTCTCACACCCGAGACATTAGAAGCATCTCTACTCGAAAACAGGACCAGCCTCTACCCACATGGCCACACGATCGCCGACTTTCTCATCCAGTACGCGAGATTCGGAGCTGAAGACGAAAAGTCGCAAACGGGTGGTCGTCTATGATCCGCAAAGTGGCAACGTAGACATTCGGCCAGAACGAAAGGTGCTCGAGACTGAAAGCACAGGTAGGTCCCTGCCGAGCAACAACGGACGATGGTCTGACTGACGCGCCACGAAGGAAATCGCTCCTACCAACCGCTACAATTTCCGAAGCATAACAAGAGTGTCTCCCTCTACATCGAGCACCATGACGACACCAAATTGAAGACAGAAGCAGACGCCAGCGAGAGCGACAGATTCCTCGCAAGGCTGACCTTGGATCATCTGAGCCCCATGAACAGAGCACGCCTCTGGTTCGGCCTCATTTCCACTCTATACGTTGCTGTTGGGCCGCAAAGTTCGAGCACTGTTTTCAAGTAGTAGCCGGTCGCAAATGATAGTATATCGTGGCTTCGCGATGAGCCGTGGCTTCGGAGTGCGGACTACAACGCCGGCAGCCGTAGAAATGAATCCCATATTCCAAGCTTTTGTCCACATGGCTTTGAGGATACCTTTGAACAACATCGAGCGCAATAATCGTCCTGGCGTCGGAAATTGAGTTTGTGGCTGCGGTTCTTTTCTGAACGGTGTTATCGAAGCGATCAGCATGGCCTGAGTGTGCATGTGGCTGCTGCCTAATCGTGCAGCTGCGTCGCGGGCTGTCACCCTGCCGGGAACTCGCAGCGGCCACGTTCTGCAACTTGAGAGGAAGGTAGCGACGAGTCAGCCGTTTCAAATAGATCTGTTTTGTAAGTTCAAGAGCAAACGAGGCGCCAAGTCAACAGCGGAATGAGTGAAAGAGTGGTGGTTGATGGGGGAAGAGGAAGGGAAGAGCTAGTAATAAGAGCTAGGTCGGACCGGGCAGGGCGGCCCAATCGCACATATGGTGGGATTGCCTGAACTTGAGACGGAGAGAATGTAACACAGGACTGCAGCAGATGATTGGCAGCGGGAAAGCCGGATCGGAGGCAATTCCACTATGTTCCGTGTCTTTGCCCCCTTTACTGCCGCATCCTCAAAGCGGACAGTGTAAGTTACTAGGGTCGCACAATGAACGTCTCCTACAACACGAATCAGATGAATTACGTGCAATGAGATGCCTCTTCCCCACAATGCTTGGTCCCTACCTCAGACCCCAGCTCAGAGATTGCGCACTTCACCATTTGCATAGCGTGTCAGTTTCCCAATAGACACTCGTCTCTGTAGATCCTGTGCTTCTGCTTTTGCTTGGCCCTAAGGGTGAGAGTGGTCTAGGTTGCAAGGCTGTACAGTTATGGCGCGATCAAAACGGTCACATTGATTGAAAGCTCCATATTTCTTCTATGGTCTTGGCATGCAAACATCCTACAATTCGCTATGCGCCTGAGATGCTTTCATGCACTGCGTGTTATGGTATTGTACAAATGATATCGGTTCTTCTCGTCCTGCCTCTACCATGCGTCCAATGCCCACGACGCGTCTAAGCAAAGTAGCTCTTCCACAGCACTCCCTCCAAATCCTCGAGCTGCTCTTGTTCGAAAGCCTATCATATTGTTAGTCGTCTCGCAATCAGATCCTGAGAAGAGTGCCTACCTTGACGTCAACATGCCAAGTATCCTGCCTCGTCTTCTTGAAGTCTGATAGTACAGTCTTGACGCTCTTTCCCACCACACCCGGGTCCATACTGGCCTTCCTCGCCAGCGTTGCCAGCACCTCCGGTAGCCACGCGGGCGGCGGCGACTGGTACGGGAACGCCTGCGTCAGTGCACCCAGACCGAGCACCGCAGCGTGACGCGTCAGCACCAGCTTATTCTGATCCGCAGACGGCGTGCCGGGGACTGAGCCCTTTGTCTTCTTGGGAAGCGGGTTCTTGGTAAGCTGGGTAGTGAATCGCTTCTTGAGGGTCTCAACTTGCTTGTCGCGGAAGGCCTGCGGGCTGCAGCGAATCATGCCGCTTAGTGTTGCGGCGGCACCCATGCGGACTTCGAGTTGCACGTCGCTGAGCATGGATGAAACGCAGTCGAAGAGCTCTTGCTGCTGAGACGAGCTCATGAGGAAGAGGCGGCGAAAGTAAATGACTTGAACGTTAATCAGGATGCGCAGACGCTGGTGCCATGAAGTAGCGTTCTTTCCGATGCGGATGAGAGCGGCGATGAAGTCGGAGTCTTCGCCTTCGCGCTGCGGAATATTGGGCAGGTGGCGGAAGACGTGGTATGCAAGAGATTGTAGTTCAGGGTCTTCCTTGATGTCCATCATGTGCAGGAGTTGTTCCATGAAGCCGTCAGGGAAGAACTTGACTAGTTGTGTGCATTCGTAGGAGGAGAGGGTGGAGTCAAGCCAGAGGAGCACTGTCTTACCACCGGATGTGTACGAGGAGGGTGTTTGTTGCCCGGGCTCACGTTGGTGGCGCCAAGCTTCGAGGCGGGAGAACGTGTCTGTGATAGTGGCTGTGAACTCTTCAGAGGGCTGGTATGGGCGGATACCGATCGAGGAAGCATCCTTCTGTGCCTTGATCAAAGTAGCGACATCCTTGTAAGACTCGTGGTGTCGCGTGCGGTAGATGGTAGCAATAGTTTGTCCCATCGCCTCTCGCACACCCTTGTAGGGGTGATCGAGGTGCTTCATAAAGTCTTCCAAGATCGGCTTCTCCAATCGGAAATGCCAGCCAGCGTCGCTGATCATTTGAGTCAGAAGGTGCACCTTCGAGCTCTCCTTGAAGGCGGCGTTCGACTCCATGTCGAGGCGGAAGCTTGAAAGCCAGTCGACCATGGGCCATCCTCGACGAGGGTCTTTCGACTGCAGAACAACGTGCAAAAATGTTGTCCAATAGCCAGAGTTCTCAGGTGTGAGACCATCCTGGAAGATGCCACGGACGATGGGGAAAACGTACTCCCAAACCTCTGTTCGCTGTTCAGGCTTCAGGTCTGGTGCGCATGAGAGGAGCGCAGCCATAATCTCAGAAGTTGCACGATGCTGGTGCTTATCGCCTCCATCGCTATAGACGGCCTCGGTAAGATCCTTGATGTCCTCGAAAGTAGCCTCAGTCAAGCCGCAGAAGATGAGGTCGAAGGCATGTGTCAAGAGCATCGCGCTGGACATGCGGAAACGATCGGCGCTGGCATCGCGAGGCTCTTGCTTCATGAATGCAAAGTAGTTCGAGAACCATGATCGCGTCATGTGGCCTGCGATCCTTTTGCGGACCTTGTTTTCGGTGTCATCGTACTGGACTTGAGGCGCGTTCGGCAAGAATGCTGGCATCGTCTTGTTCCACACCAGCCATCCAGGGTAGTCGAAGTCAACATAGTATTTGGCCTCAGGCTTTGCGAATGACTCAAGGTACTCCTCCGTCCAGTTGGGATCATCAGGTCTAGTGGGCACGGAGATCTTGTCCGGCAAATCCTCCTCACCCAGCAAGTACTTCTCGTAGCTGTGGCCGGTGATTGCACGAGTCTGAATGACTGAGAACAGCCCAATAAAGGCACCAGCGTACAGACCGCGCAAGCTCGGATGTTGATCGATAGCACCCTTGGCAACGAGGTCGATCATCTCATCAGAAGCAATGGTGTCGTAGCGCATCCCAAGATTGACGATGATGGCAGCAGTGCGGCTAACCTTCTTCCAGTGTTCAGTCTTAGCGATTTGCACGAGTTCTTTCGACAGATCAGCCTTCTTGCCTTCAATGCGAGCGCGCTTCTGCTTGATGTATTCACGTCGCTTCATGACCTTCTGCTGGACAACGTCGTCCTCAGCAGACTCGATGGCGTACGCGATTGCCTGGACCACATCCTTGTCTAGGATCACCATGCGCTCCATGGCCTTGCCCATATCCATGACCTGGAAAGTCGCGTTCGTGGCCAACTTCTGTACAGACGGCTTGTCGGCACCAGTGACCTCGATGAAAGCCTTGATCAGCTTCGGCGTGAACCTCCAGTCCCTACTGATCGTCTTCGCCAAGCTGCCGAAAAGCAGTGCAAACATCGCACCCTTGATACGGGGATAGTCATGCTCTGCGACAGCCTTCACGAACGCATCGAGGAGTGTTGGGATGACAAGCGGTCGAGCACCCAGCACGCACTTAACAGCGGACTCGTTTGCAGTCTGTGCCGTTCGTCGAATTTCAGTATACAACGATATACTGGATTCTGCGAGATCGAGCAGAAGCTGCTTGTCGAGGTCGGTCTTAGGCCGAGGATTGGCGTTGTGTCGAAGACGTTGTAGGTGGTAGACGTTAGCGCGTCTGACGAGTAATGGTCGAGGATATTGCTTCCGCAGGCCACTGAACCTGAACGGCTGCTCATCGTTGTCGAGAAGCCTCGATATGCGGTCAAGGACGTGTGCTGAGCGCTCGATACCTACGTCAATGAACCACGATCGGTACGCATTGTAAAGAGCGTTGAAGCAAGGGACGTCGTCCGGCTGCTTCTCAATGAGGAAGCAATGGACGTCGTGAAGGATCTCACCAACACGGTGGCGTAAGTCGTGAATGAGCTTGTAATCTTTGTCGTCGCGAGACAGTGGGTAGCCAGCCTCGTACTGAAATGTAGGTTTGACCTCTTCGTCTTCTGCTTCACCTAGACCGGCGTCATCATCGATGCCTTCCGTGTCCATGGCGTCAGGGTCTGACCCACTCTCGGAGCCTGCATCAATACTGCCGCTGACTTGGTCATGTCGTACATCGAACAGTACCGAGATACCGGAGATAATGAGTCTCAAAAGGACGAGGTTTCTCGACACTTCGTCTGACCAGTCTTTACCAGTACCCTCCCGCTTGATTGGAGAATCTGCCGACGTAAGAGCGACAAGAGCGTTCATCGAGTTGCTGGCGTGCGTCTCGAACAGTCGAACAGCAAATTCGACCTCCTCGGGCTTGGGCGTGTGCCACTTTATGTTCAGCTTCTTTACATCGACTTGCCTTCCCCACGACTCTGCAGTGATACCTTGGGCCAGCTCATCCTGCTCGTAGATGTCGTAGTCGACGGTGTAAGTGCATGTCAGGTTAAGAAGCAGGTGGTGGATAAAGTTTGAGACATGTACAGTAGGGGTGCCTCGGCACTTCTGCTGCATATACTCTGCAATCTCGAAAAGATCATCTTTCCATTCAATCACAGCATCGCCAACGTGAACAACGCACATGCTCAGAATGCTGAGATTCCATACCAGAGCACGATCGCGAGGCAGGACTTCAGCGCCTGTTGTACGTGTTGAGCCAGCGCCAATGTCTTCGATCTCAGTGCGGATGCCAGCGAAAAGATGAGGCAACAGCCGCTTCAATGCCTTCTCAGGATTGATCTTGACAAGACTGTTGCAGATGAATGCGATTGCATCTCGCGCCTGATGGATGACGTGATTTGAGATGAAATTGGCGATCTTGTCAAGGGCGACATCGTACAACTCTGGCGAGAGCGCTGCAAGTAACGGCGTAAACGCAGCTGGGAGATGGTTCACCACGTACTCCTCGGGAGATCCGCTACGAACTCTCGAAGCGTCTGGCAAGTTCTCCAGTAATGTGAAAACACGACCCAGGAACGAAATCAGAAACTCGTTCAGGCCTGTTGTAGAGGACCGCAGAATCATCTCCTCATCTTCGTCGCTGAGCTCTTCATCATAGTTGATCTCGATGTTGCCGTTGGCGCTCTCAAGTCGTTCGACTTGCTGTGTGATCCATTGCATGGCAAGCCCTGTGTCACCGCCCATGTCCTCTTCTGGACTATCTATCCCGTCTCTGGACGTGACTGAGGCTTTCTTGGCCTTCGTCAGATCATGGAATGGTACCAGATAACAGACACCTTGCACATATTGCAGCGTATGGAGTGTCTTCTCAAGGTCGTTGGCGTCGATACCAGGCAGTGCGAGACCGAGTACGGTTGTGACATGGCATCTCCAACCCTTGGTCTTTGCCATGACCTTAGAGAGCATGTGCAACGCACGGATCGAGGAAATCGTACGATGTACCTCTACGAGACCCTGCATGGCGGGATAGATCCGCTGCAGTGCACCTGGGAGGATGAGGTTCGGCTCCAAGTACGCTAAGCTCTGAAGTGTGGACAGAGCATACTGCACGGCCTTGTCGCTCTTGCTGAAGATGCCCATGAATGTGACCTCTCGCAGGCAGAGCACGAAACGCCTCTTGACGGCATCGTTCAGCTGACGCTCCTTGGGCACGTCCATCTCGCCACTGTGCTCTCGGTTCCAGCGCAACACGAAGAAGTCGGCCAGGTAGTAGACCAACTGTGCAAGCGGCCGCGTCCAACTGCCGGAATTCGACGGGTGGAAGAACGTCTCGACCGCCTGGATCAGGCCCTCAAGCTTACTAAGTATAGAGTCTGGGTGATCTGCACACGCCGGCGACAACGACATGCCGATAAATCGGGCGATGTGGTGTGTCGAAGGGTGCTTCCGCTGGTCCCTGTCAAGCATGACTGCCAGCCCCGCTCCAAGATCGACTGCACTGCTGTAAGGTGATGTTGCCTGTCCGACGGGGATCTCAAGCAGACGCAGGATCGCTGTAAAGATGTGCGAATTCTGCTCGCCGGTGAACATGCCGTACTGCGAGAACGGAATGTGTGGCGCTGTGAGGTTGTCCCTCGCCAGTCGAGATATTGTGTCTATAAAGTGCGCATCGAACAGCCGCGATCGGTTCACTAGCGACCAGCAGTGGAAGAAGGTCGGCAAGTACTCCTGCGGTAGGAGGTTCGGCTTGTCTTCTGGCGCTGCATTTGTCGGCAGGAGCAAGTTCAGCAGGCCGACCACGACGAAAGCGCACTCGCTAAAGGAGGTGCTGAAGAAGGGCAGCAGCTCCTCGAACATGGCAGGGATCTCATTGGGATCAAAGTATAGCTGTGCGAAGGTGCACATCTTGGTCAGTGTTCGGATGTTGCGCTTGACATTCGGCGGGTGCGCGCCGCCAGACTCGGAGGGCAGAACGAAGAGCTTCAGCTCGCGGTAGAGCGGGCGCCAGTCGAGGACGAGGTCTTTGCCAGGACGCAGGTAGTGCTTTCGCCTGTCTTGTGTCAGTCGAGTTGGGGCTTCATGGCAAGGCGGCAGAGGACGCACTTGGTCAGCACCATGAACATGGAGGCGAAGCGCTCGGCGACCAGGTAGTCCAGCCCCGGCGCGAGCGCGAGCTCGTAGTACAGGTTCACGAGCTTCACGCGCGTGCTGCGAGGAAGGTCGAACTTGAGGGACAGCCAGCCGCGGATCTCGCGCGTCCAGTGCACCGCTCCGGGGGCGAAGTCGCCCGCCGACACGGCAATGTAGAGGTGCTTCAGACATGTGTTCAGACTCTCCAGGCGCTCGCTATGGTCCTCTGTCTGGTACGGCAGGTAGTCGAAGTAGGGGAATGTGCGCGGGCGGCTTCTGCTATCTTCGCCATTGATCATGCCATTGGCGCCGCGCCAGTCGCCGCCGGGAGAGGTCGCCCGCGAGTTGTCTGCGCCGGTGCCTGAGTCGAGGGCGCCCATGAGATGCGATATCCGCTCAGCCATGGCGGGAATGTCTGGCGGAGGGGTGGGGAGTGTGGGGTGGTGGCCGCGGCGGGCGAGGGCGTTGAGCGTGAGGCGCAGGAGAGTGGAGCGCGGCGGCGGCTGTCATCAACGAGCGGCGGCGTGCAATGCGTGCGGGCAGCGGCGGTCGGAGGGAGGCTCGTGTGCTGCTGTCACTCACTGTCAACGATGAGGCTCAGCGCGCTGCAGGCGAACCAGGCCGGGCGTAATCGAGTATCCACACGACACCAGATGATCACCGGCGGGAGCTTGTGCATGACGTACCGTGTGCTGCTGTCGGTACTGGGCACAGATTGGTCTCCTCCAGACAAGCAGGAACCACTGCTGAATGTATGTAAATGCCTCTCGGGGTAAGATCCCTCGCGCAGTTCATGTAAGTAGCCGCCTCGTTGCTGCAATCCCGAGCTGCGGCTCGCTTCGTGATGCTGACCGGGGACCTCACTGGAGCTATGGCAGCGAAGGCGGTGAAACTACGCCCGCAGCGGCTAGTCGGCACGCGCGAGAACAACCAACGCAACACGACGGGCGACCGACTGACAGTGAGGCTGCAGCAGACAATCCAGCGGGCAAGCAGCCAGGAATCCAAGAGAGAGCCGTGGACAGCGCGCTGGGCAGGACTTCGGGGACAAGTGATCATTTATCTCACCACAGGCGGGGAGCGCGCTTTTAGTCCAAAGTCCGGCTCCAGGCACTCGCAGACGCGCAACACAGCTTGGGGCAACACGGCGTGACAGCTTGGGGCAACATAGCTCGAGGGGCAACAACGGTAAGCAGTCATTCTTTTGCCTTCTCTGTCTTTCCTTGTCCGCTTCGTCCTGCAGTCAGCTCGCGTCGAGTCTCATCCTTGAATCTTGTTTCCCCCAAAGTGTTTGTGTGCATATTTGTCCCACACGCGTTTGGTTGCACCACACGCGACATGCCGGTCTGCATGGTCTGCAATGCCATGGTCTTAATATCGACTCAAAGGATGATCTGAAGCACTTGCATGCCACTGCCACGGATCTAGAAGCAGAATATCTGCAAATTTCATCGTCCTGCTTCATTGGTTGTCTGTCTCGCTCTCGCTTTCCGCTGCTTCGTAGTTTACTCGCACCTCTGCTGTCACCAGACCCTTAACATCTGCAACCTGTCAGGGCTCCCCACATGTACCCTACAGCTGGACCGATGCTCGGTCAATATGCAAACATCTTGCGCCGCGTACTGACCTAGTCCAGAAAGTCGCCAAAATGTCCTACTACGACGTCGACGCCATCCTCACCGACGCCCAAAAGGTCCCCTGCACATTCGAGCTCACCGTGCCCGGGCTCGGCTACCTCGAAGGCAACATGGCCGGCGACATGAAGAGCGGGTCCAAAATCGAGCTCCCCCTCTGGCTCGGCGAGATGCTCGCGCTCAGCCAGAGCCTCAACACGCAATCCCTCGTAACCCTCGACCCGCCCGCAGCGCTTTCGCAACGGGTCTTGAACGCGCTGAAGGCAGATCCGAGAACCGTCGATTTGAGGGCGCTGGCACCGCATTTCTACAATCTGGGCGCAAGGATTCTGGAGCTGTTCGATGAGGAGGACATGATTGACGTGCTTTCTGATGTACGTCTCCTGCATCCCCATGACCTTTCCACGCCGGGGACGTCTTCGCCCTGAGATGTTTGCTAGTGTTTGTGACCGGAATCTGACATCCGCAGACTTACAAGTCCCGCGCCGCAGTGATCGCAGACCAAGCACACAACCCCCGCGGCGCGTTGGGCGAAGGAGCAGATTTCATGCGGGGGCTCGATGAGAATGAGCGGCAGCGTGAGTGCTCTCCTGGCGGATGCTGCTACCACCCGAGTGTGTGCTTACCGTGTTCCAGTATTCCGAGCGGCGCATGACAGTGCAAAGGGGGTGCGGGCGTGGATGGCGGATCTGCAGAAGAAGTGAAGACGTCTCATTTCATGGTTGACGATGAATTGATCAACACGACAAGAGCATGTAGCTCCTCGAGAGTGGCATCATCTACAATGTATTTGCTTTGCGAAAGCGAGCACGTGCAGCATAAATGAAGGTGCAAGACGCCGGAACTCCACGCTTGCTATAAATGAAGGACATGCTAGTAACCACGAAGGAATTGCAGAGGAACAGAGGCTTGATATAATAGGAAAGAGGCCAGCAATCCAAATGATCATCTAGATTCTTTCCTAAGCTCCACGTAGGGCAGCTCCCAGATTGCTGTTTTGCAGTATAATCGCCAGCTGCTCTGGAGGATAGCCAAGGAAAACAGGCCCATTGAAGACCATCTGAGGGATCATTCTAGGCGCATCAGGTTCCTTGGACGGCGACGGGGGAGGCTGTGGCACAGGCTCGGGTTTGACAGTAGGCTCGGGCTTCGGACTCGGCGATCGGTAGGTACTAGGTCCCGGCTGTGTGGGAGCGGTCGCCACAGTGGGCATCGTGGGCATCGTGGGCATGGTAGGGACCGCTTGCGGCGGCCCTCCTGTCTTCATCCTCGCGAGCGCTTCGTGATCGAACGGACATTTGGCGGGAGGCTTCTGAGGTGTCTGGCCGATCTCGCGGTCTGTCTTGAGGGGTACTGGTGGTGAGGCGGTTGCAGCAGAGCCGACTGAGGACGAACTTTCAGCATTGGTGTACTTGGCTGGAACGTTGATACCCCATGGACGACTCGGTGACTCGCCCAGGCGCACGTCTTTCAGAGGGCGATCGAAGTGACTGGTCCTATCCTCATCTGCTGTTGGCTCTGGCGGTATGTCTTCTGGCGGCGATGCCACTCCTTGCAAGCTCTCCGAGACGGCCCTTGCCCACTTTGTCACTTTCGCGTCCGCTTTCGAGTCGGGATCCGCCACGCGATCCGGCTCTTCATCGATTGCATCCTCCGGCTCTTCTGGCAGCCAAGCCTGGTGCTTCTGGCCCAAGCCTTGGATCATGTTGACTAGATTGCCATACTTGCGGTCTAGCTGCTCGATGCTCTCCTGATTGCTCTGAAAGCGAGTGATGCACACTTCGTGACTCCGCGGCAACTCATGCTTGTGCTTCTCGAAGTACTTGGCAACCTCTTCGGGCTCGTGCTGGTCAAGGAATCGAATCGGGCATACGGCGGCAGAACCCTGGACGGAGGCAGAAGGCGAGGACGCAGCTGGCATGTTGCCACAGACTTCAGCGCGAATAGGGTCGCAAAACGATGGTCGTTTCGATCGTCGACCTCGCGAGCTCATTCTCGAGGTTGAACTGCGCGGTGTGACAAGTGAGCTGCCCCTTCCTGCTCCTGCAGCAAACGGACACCCAAGCTTACTGGGCGTACCGAGTGCGGTAAAATCTTTCTCCATGGGCGATGATACACTGCTCGTTTGGGTATTCGATGATATTGTTTGTGGGTCCGCTTGAGGGCCGCTCCAGATTCTGACACCAGCATCCTCGTTTGGAGCACGCAGGGCAGCCGCAGCGACCTCAGCCTGTCTAATAACTACAGCCCGACTCTTTCGCTCCACATCGTCGCCCTGAGCCAACAAGTCCACCACGTTCAGCCGCGCCCGGGGCTGTTCTTCGGCGACGCGCTCGAGGTCCTGTAGGAACGTAATGTGATCCTGCGACAGTGTGCTCGGCGTGAAGCGCTTCAGAAGGTCGAGGTACTGTTGCTTGTCAGCTTCTGTGCCGGAGTAGGTGGCGTGACAAGTGACATGATGAAAAGAAGAGTCAGGATAACATGTGGTTGTTGTCTGTCAAAGCCATGAGGCTGCAGGTCTAGAGCTAAAGTGTATCATCATAGGAGTGATGGATGCGCAAGAGAAAAAAAATCGTGTGGCTTACCTGCTGTTTGGCCCAGGACAACTTGCTCTCCAGCTGCTTCTGCTGATCGAAGAGCGCCTGGTACTCTCCGCTCAACGCCGTGAAACCCTCAGCAAGCTGATCAGCCAGCTGCGCGACATCCTTCTTCGCCTCCTCGCCCATGGCTGTGCTGGTGCTGGGCAAAGTGGTGGTGTGGCAGAGAGTCTTGGGGGAGAGACCAGCTCCGGTTGCGCAAGAAAGAGGCTGCGCTGTCAGGCGAGAGAAGAAACGCGGATGCGCGGCAGGGAAGCGAGCGAACAAGCGCCCCAAAACGGGCAAGGCCGATACGCTATTCCTTCCGAGGTCTCTTGGAGGCTGCGTCAGGCTGCGCCTCAGCTTTCTGTCCTTGGTCTACGTAGCATCTTACGAGGCTCGGTCTTTTTATACAGCATGCCGTCCATTCCGTGATATCCTAGCAGGCGAATTCCACCGCATACCATTGCGCGCACTAGACCATCCTCTCCTCGTCCAGCAATCGCCCCTACAACCGCGTCGTTCCTTCGCATTTCCTAGACCAAGTACATTCCGCGCTCAACAATTTCCACCATGAGCTCTATTCATGACTCTCGCATACACAAGTGGTTCGCCGCCTCACCGCCGGTCGCATGGACGATACGGCAACTGCGAGAGATCCTCATCGGCTCTCTTAAGCAGGGACCGATTCCTCAGCATGTTGCGTTTGTGATGGACGGAAATAGGCGGTTTGCGCGGAACCATCACATCGAGACTGTAGAAGGGCACAACATGGGCTTTGAGTCCTTGGCGAGGGTACGTTGCAGCAGAAGGGATTCCAGTTCAGCGTGTTGATCCATCCGCAGATATTAGAGGTCTGCTACAAGACCGGTGTCAAGGTTGTCACAATCTACGCCTTCAGCATTGAGAACTTCAAGCGCTCAAAACACGAGGTCGATGCTCTGATGTCCATGGCCAAAGTCAAGCTCGAGCAGCTGTCCGAGCACGGTGCACTTCTTGACCGATATGGAGCGTCCGTCAGGGTCCTGGGCCAGCGAGAGCTGATCAAGCCCGACGTGTTGAAGGCCGTGGACAGAGCAGTGTCTTTGACTGCGCACAACAAGAAGTGAGTGACGTTGAACCTGTGACTTCCCGGCGTTCGTCTGACACACACAGGGCCATCCTTAACATCTGCTTCCCCTACACCTCGCGACACGAGATCACGACTGCAGTCATGAAGACTGTCGAGACCTACAGCACACCCATCCACAATCTCCAGAGCCCTTCGAAGCGCACATTCTCCGAGTCAGGCATCACACAGCACATTCGCAAGCAGTCTCTCAAGGAGGATACAGAGGGCGGGGCCGAGCAGCGCGATTCACGGTCGTCATCTCCGTCGAAGGAGGACAAACATGATGACGAGCATTCCTCGTCCAGTTCGACAGCTATCAACCCATCCGAGAAGGACGATCTGCACAACCACCAGTTCCTGGATCCTGAGGCGATCACCCATCAAACTCTGACGGACAACATGATGACAGCGGATGCCCCACCGCTTGACCTGCTAGTGCGCACCTCCGGCGTGGAGCGGTTGAGCGATTTCATGCTATGGCAGTGTCACGAAAACACCTCGATCGTGTTCTTGCAGTGTCTGTGGCCCGAGTTCGACTTGTGGCAGTTCCTACCAGTGCTGGTAGAATGGCAATGGCAGCAAAAGAAAATCGAAGAGGCTGCCGCGCAGCAGCAGAAGGGTCGTGGGCGGTCGAAGTAGGACTAGAATCGCCTTGAGAGGCAGCTGAAGCGCAGCGATCAAGATGCATCGACGATACCCCCCCAGCAGCGAGCGTGCTTAGTGAAATGCAACATTTGGCAAATCAGATTGCGCAACAACGGAGCCCATGGTCCAGACGTGACCCTAATTCGCAGCTGTTTCGAGGCTACTGTGGCTGGCATGCGAGTGTAAGGACAGATGACACGCGTTCCACGCAGCTGCGTCCTTATCTTTCGCGGACGGTTGCGTTATTACACCGCGATGGAACCAATCGCGTCTTTGGCGCTACGGGCAGGGTAGACCTCGATTGGTACCCCGGCAAATGCACAAACGTCATACTAACAACGGACTAGTCCTTGCGCGCCGTAATGCTCTGGCGCGCCATAAAGACGGCGCGTGATCCTCCTGATTCCCCAGACCAAGCTGAACAGTGTTTCAACCATTTGTTGCGACCTCAACGATTCACTTCTAATCTGGGTGTTTGCGTACTTCCACAAAGGGCCTCCAGGATCAGTCATAGACATCCGCGGACACCGTGCAATCTCACAACGTACATAAGAGAAGGATCTCATCTTACTTGCATCTGACCTGACCCATACAACTCTACAACATGGCTACACCAAATCTTCTTACAATTCCCGTCGAGTTGCGGGAGTTGATATACTGTTTTCTCTTTAGTTCCTACACTATCGTCCATAGCCACAGAAACCCCGGCAAAGTGGCCGTAGAACCTGTTGCCTCGCCTCGTTCGGCTTTACTACTCACATGTCGCCAAATCCACGCCGAAGCCTGGCGTCACCTTCCGTTAAACTGCAGGCTTCATTTCCGCGGTACCGAGAACCTCCTGGACACACTTCTCTCGGTCGATCAAAGTGTCATCACCCGGCTGCGGCACGTTCGCGTCCGCGCCTTTCCCTTCCCACTCTACGCAGACGACAAACCGGAATATTACCCCACATACTACTTTGCCAACGCCCTGGCTCTCTTTCCAGGTCTCTGCCTCGATGAGCTAGAAGTCTACGACTGCTGGCACGGCACCGGTCAAGGGGATGGCTGGCGCGACGTAACCACGTATATGGACATCGAAGCGCTGCTCAAAAGCGACGCGTGGAAGCGACTAACGTACATCACGCCTTGCACGGATTTCATCGCCAGCGGCTACGATCACAGACAAAAGCGGCAGCAGCAGCCCGAACACTGGAATGCTCTGCTCAAAGAGCGCGACGGCGAGGCTTCGGGTGCGGAGGTCAAGATGTGGATCGTGCCGCTCAAGCAGGACCAGGCTAGAGACGAGGAGCACACGCAGGACGGGAGGAAGATGCATGAGTGGTCTGCGAGGCCGGGGCATGAGGTTGTGCAGAATTGGCGGCTGGCGACGCCGGAGCAGGTTCTCAAGGGTGAGGTCAGAATTGTGGCCACGAGGGGGAAGAGGGCGAGGGCGGTACAGTTGGGGTTGCAGGAGAAGAGGAGCTGGGGCGAGATGAAAAGGCAGGAAGGAGGATTTGTGAGAGAGGGTATGTTCAAACCGTTCGTCAAAAGAGCAAAGCTAACATCCTGCGGATTGGACACCGTATCACCACGATATGGCAGATGCGATGGGGTGGATATATGGTGGTTACGGAAGGAGAAGGCAGTTGGCTCATACAGCTATGATTGGTTGAGCTGCGAGCAATGGTTCACCGGGTTGCCAGGCAGGACCGAACCCCAGATGCAACCACCCGAGGTTCGGGTCACGAGATACAGGTGCATGAATAATTAAGCATACAGAGCGGCATTACCCTGGATCACGGTCCATCGAGACCAGCGTTGACAATAGGGTCAGGCCTTTTGAGTGGCTGGTCCCGCAGTATTTGTCCGTTTGATCGAACGTGTCAAGGCAATCGCACAGCAGCCCGGCAGCGCTTGCCGCGAACGAGCAAGAACGGTCCACAGCGTCGAGGTGCGGTGGCTAAAAGCGAACGACACTTGGATCGAATCCAGAACAATTGGCTGCTGGAAGTCGAATTGCGGTGTGCCACGTCCAAGCTCCAAGCGCGCGTGAGATGCCGCGGAGCTAGCGCGTATGGCGTTGCGGTGCAACGGCGCATTTGTTTATCTTCTTGACGTAGGCACGAACCATCTGGAGTAGACGGCCCCAACCCCTCCGCCAAATAATGCCAGACATGTCCCTGCTGTAGCCTGCACACGATTCGACTGCCTCGTTGACCGTCACCGCCTCGCTCGTTGCACCCGCACCTCCCACCCCGTCGTCGCTGCCCTCGCAATGGCAGCGCCTGCGCCCGGCCCCGCCGCAGGCCACCGCCGCAACAAGTCGGCTTCGGTGCTCAAGTCCATCATCGGCCAGCACAAGCGCTCGCCCTCCGATGCCACTGCGCTGAAGGCCGCGCCCTCGACAGCTCCATACATTCCTATGCCGTCTGCGACGGCGAACGCGCCGCTGTTGCCGCCAGACCATCCCCACAGCCAGCAGCGCGGCAACCGCTTCGAGAACCTGCCCATCCTCCCCACGCGCAAACAGTCGCACGACTCACGCAGCTCAAGTCCGCGGAAGGGTCTGCACAAGAAGACCCTTAGCACCGTGTCGCTGCGGTCGTTGGGCAAGGACAAGGCGAAAGAGAAGCAGTTCATCGACTTCCGCCGCCCGCAGGACGAAGAAGAGCCGCTCGACAAGTCGAAGAAGACCAAGTCGTCGACCAATCTGGCGTCCATGTTCGGCAAGAGCAAGTCGCGGAAGATAGGCCGGTCACCCAGCAAAGACAAGGAGAACACGGCACCCATCTTCTCCCCGGCCCTGGCGTCTGAACCACCCCCTACACCCATCTGGGCACAATTCAGCTCGCAGCCGCTCCAGGACGCCACGACCACGAGCAAAGTCCCGCTCAACGATCAGCGCCGCAGTCTAGAAGACGAGATCGATCTGTACACCCCGAACAACTACTCCTCGTCGAAGCAGCGCGACTTCTTCGAGGTCGGCCAGCCATCTTTGCAGAAGCGGCCTACGCCCAAAGAGCGGCCAAAGTCAATGCATGTTCCCAAGTCCACCGCATCGCTGATGGACACATTCTCGCGAAAGAAGAGCACGGACAGAGCACCCTTGACGAATGTACAAGGGAACGGAGAGAGGACCAGGGACAGCTCACCGTCAAAGAGCAAGCCCAACAGACCGACGCTTAACCGAGCCAGTACCGACATTGGCAGACAGCCCATGGCAAACGGCGCAATGGATCCACCACCCGGTCCGACCAAGAAGCCAAACAGGGTCATGGCTGCAGTCGCTGCCTTCAATGGTAGGGCGAAGCAGACAGACGCGCCGCCATCACCCACCAAGGAGCTCGACCCAAAGGTGGTGGATGCTGAGTTCGAGGAAGTCTTGGTAAGTGATGAGCTAGCGTAGAATGCGCCAGTGTCTAATCAATGCAGGAATCGCGAAACATCCCCACACATCAGCGCGCCGCAATGCGAACATTGAAGATCGAGGTCAAAGCAGACTTTGTCCGGACACACAAGCTCGATACACCACGACTCTCCACAACATCCATTCCATCGATCGGAGAGGCTGAAGGCAAAAGCATACCCAAGCTCCAACCTTCGACCAAGACACGAAATGACTCCGCACAAGAGGAAATCCTGACTTCACAGGCAAGCAAAGCCGATGGGACCAAGCGCGAGCGGCCAACAAGCAAATCGTTCACCTTCAGAAGCACCTCCCCAACTAAGAAGTCGCGAGCCACAGAATTGGGGACAACAGCTAAGCCGAGTCCGATCCCGAAGTCGCCATCGTCCAGGTCGCTTTCCTCAGACGCTGCCTCGAATAGATCTGTATCGAACAGCTCAAAGACAGTAAAGTCCGCTGAATTCATCAACTACCTGAAGAAGAACACTAAACCTCAGGAGGTCGAAGTCGGCAAGTTGCACAAGTTGCGACTGTTGCTGAGGAATGAGACGGTCGAGTGGGTCAACATATTCATCCAAGATGGTGGTATGCTGGAGCTTGTGGCATTGCTCCACCGCATCATGGAGATCGAGTGGCGCGAAGACCACGAAGATACGCTCCTTCACGAACTCCTCCGATGCTTGAAAGGACTTTGCACAACGGACAGTGCTCTCAAGCAACTCGCCAGCATTTCTTCCACGCTATATCCAGCTCTTATTGGCATGCTCTTTGATGAGGAGCACAAGGGACCTAGTGAGTTCACCACCCGTGAGCTCATCATACAGATTGTCTTCGCGCACATCGACCAGGCTCCTGAATCAGAGCTTCCCACTCGTGCGACCGAGCTTCTTGGATATCTCCGTGATCCTGTGAAAGAGAAAGAGTCTTCGACAGTTCCGTTCATCCTGCAGATGCACACATCTCGCCCATATCAGGTGTGGTGCAAGGAGATGACGAACGTGACAAAGGAAGTGTTTTGGATATTCATTCACCAC
Organism: Phoma herbarum; assembly: GCA_001599375.1. Taxonomy (NCBI): domain Eukaryota; kingdom Fungi; phylum Ascomycota; class Dothideomycetes; order Pleosporales; family Didymellaceae; genus Phoma; species Phoma herbarum. The sequence continues at coordinate 245,112 of BCGR01000004.1, forward strand.
CTTAATGTTATCCCCATACCTCCTGCGCCTTCTGCGCCTACGAGCTACGCGAAGGCTCATTTCCCCGGCCCTCGCGCTATTGTTCCCGCCGCTCCTTATGTTGGCGGAGTCGAGTGGGACGCGACAAACTACTTAGCAACACATATCGATCTCCTCAACGGGCTGCTAGCATCGCTGCCAACCCGCGATGCGCGCAACGAGCTTCGTGAGAACCTCCGCATCTCTGGATTCGAGAAGCTGATGGGCCACCTCCGTGCCTGCAATCCCAAGTACTACGGTGCCGTACATGACAGCATCAAAGTGTGGGTTGGTGCCGCACTTGAAGACGATTGGGACGTCAAGCCCGTCAGGATGGGCAGTGACAAGAACACTGGCACTACGAGTCCGGTAAAGATGAGCCCAAAGAAGAAGGCGGAGGCAGCGCCACAGATCGATGTTCCCAAGCTCGACCTTGGATTAGCGTTCGACAGAGAAATCGATATCGGAGGACCGGTTAGTGGCAAGAAGGACGACGATTGGATCTGAGAATTTTGATGAAGAGCTTGGATATGGCGGCATTTGGATTTCCTCACATTGTTCTGGCGCAGGTATGGGCGTCGCTTTTGATCTGTTGGGTAGCTCATCGCCCTCCTTTCGACACTCCTCTTTGGCAGTCTCAATGAGATTGCGCACTCACGACTTCCCACGAACATAACGACCGAGACGGCGACTCTCCTTTTGTTTGACTGCTTTAGCTGTTGTTTAAGAGCAAGGGCAGGCGTGACTTGTACATATACTACATACATTTCTTGAGGAGTTACAAAGGTGGGGGCGTGAAGCATTGGTAGCGAATCTTAATCACTGCATCTTTCAATCTGCACAACTCCAATTCAGAAGAATACCTTGATCCCTTGTTAGCAACAAGTGCATGTCAGGCTCGACGTCACTGCTTCCACGAAGCTGCACTTCTTCGACGCTAGACGAGTCGTAGACCTTCAGCCCTCGCCCCTTCGTCTGCAAACCTTAGCCACACCTTACATCGCTCCGCATCCTTGAAGTGTTGCCTGACAGGAAGGAAGGGCTAATCCGAGTCACTATCTAGAAGCCCGTCACTACTATACCCTATCGATTTCTTTTATATACCTGGGGCGACCCGACTCACTAGCATTCAGTCCTTCTCAACGGCTGGATAATGGAGGTTGGCAAGATCTTGTTTGAGGCCCTTGAGGTCACCGCTAAACGCTTTCCTGGAGAGACCAATTGGATCGACGCACTCTGCATCAATCAAAATGACGACATCGGAAAGAGAGGCTTGCGCCACGCAATCTAGCGTTTGTACGTTCACGGCGTAGCCCGCTGCGATCAGGAGTCGGTGAAATCGGTGAACGTGTTCGCCAGCTGATTACATCAGTGTCAAATGCTCGTTCTTGTGATAATGTTGTGGTATGAGAATATGCGTTAGGGATATGGGTGCGCTCAACTATGTACAAACTACGAGAACTCGCCGTTGGCCTCGTCGGCGTCGAGCCAACCCCTGCACATCTCGACGGCGCGGTTCCTGGAGTGTGTTAGTTTGTGAGCAGCGGAAATCGAGCATCGTTGCACTCACCACTTTTTGAACATCTTCGCGCCTTCCTCCTGTGTCACGTTGGGCTCGAAGACCATACGGTCTTTCTGGTTGATCTCCTTCAGCTCGTCGAACTCCTTCCATACGTCGACGGCGAATCCAGCCGCGATGGCGGCACCCAGCGCGGTAGTTTCGCGCATAGCGGGGCGGTCGACCGGGATGCCGATAATGTTCGCTTGTGTCTGTGGAGAAAGAAAGTTAGCGACGCGCTTAAGTCTCAATGTGATGTCATAGGTGCACTGACCTGCATGCAGAGGTTGCTGTTACTCATACCGCCATCAACCGCCAGCATGTTAAGCTTGTGCCCGGAGTCCAGCTCCATGGCATCAAGAATGGCCTTGGTCTGGAAGCAGGTCGCCTCGAGAGTTGCTCGCGCGATGTGGCCTTGCTCTGTGAACTGTGTGATACCGAAGATTGTGCCCTTTGCATCATCTATCCAGTATGGCGCGAAGAGACCGGAGAAAGCTGTGACGAAAACGCATCCACCGTTGTCCTCTACACTAGCAGCAAGATCACTGATCTTGTGCGAGTGTGTGATGAAGCCCATGTTATTCATGAGGAACTTGACACCGGATCCAGCGACAGCTATACTTCCCTCGAGAGCGTAGACAGGCTTGCGCTTGCCACCAAAGTCGTATGCGATTGTTGCGAGCAGACCATGTTTCGAGATGACTGGCTTCTCGCCGACGTTGTAGAGCAAGAAACAACCAGTTCCGTACGTGTTCTTCGCGGATCCGGGTGTGAACCCTTGTTGGCCGACTAACGCCGAAGACTGATCACCCAAGCAGCCAGCAATTGGTACACCCTTGAGAATGCCTCTTGAGAGAGAACCAAAAGCATCGGGCGAAGACGATGGAACAATCTTGGGCAAGTTCAGCTTCTTGCGGTCGAGCCCGAAGAAGTCTAAAAGCTTGTCATCGTATTGTACGGTGTGCAGGTTCATGAACATTGTTCGTGAGGCGTTCGTGCAGTCTGTAACGTGAACGTCGCGCTCCTTGCCACCGTTCAGGTTGTAAAGAATCCATGTGTCAACGGTACCGAACGATAGGCGACCCTCTTCGTAAGCCTTGCGAACCTCCTCAACATGGTCGATGAGCCACACGAGCTTCACCGAGGAAGGATACGTGGACAATGGCAGCCCCGTCATTTCAAGCAACTCGTTCGCTCCTTTCCTTTGCTTAAGCTCACGGACTAACCCCTTGGTTCTCGTGTCGGGCCATGCAATAGCGTTGTAGAGCGGCTCACCCGTGTTGGTGTCCCACACGACAGTGGTTTCACGCTGGTTGGTAATTCCTACTGCCTTAATGTCTGAAATGTCGTAGTTCATGTCTTCAAAGATGCCAGTGGCCTTTTCTATACATGTCTCAACAGTACTGACAAGCTCGTAGGGGTCGTGTTCGTGCCATCCCGATTGTGGATAGTGTTGAGTGAACTCGATCTGGTGTTGTGCGACCGGCTACAAGCAAGTCAGTCACGGTTCTACTTCAGTCACATGCAAGGGCAGACTCACTTCGCCCATGCCGTCAAAGATGATAAATCGTGTACTTGTGGTTCCCTGGTCAATTGAACCAATGAATACTTTCTCGAGCTTCTCCTCGTCGAGCATTTGCTCTTCCGAGCCATCTGTCACCTGCTCCTTGGGCTTCGGCTGCGGCTCAGCGCTTTTCGCAGAAATCTCTTGAATAGCCATGGTTGGTGTGGAAATTTGACGTTTGCGAGTATCTGCTTTGTATTGCAGTGGAGTGTAACTAATTTCTCCGCGTGCAGTGGAGATTTTCCGGTATGCGCGTCGCGTGCAATTGGTTGTTGAAGTTCCGAGGTGCTTGTGCCGTAAATGTGCGAAAAGGGACGCCGTTCGCGCGAAAGAACACCGAACTATGGTGTAGGAATATTCAAGGGCTTGAGAAAAAGTGATATAGGACAGTGCAGGAGGAAGGCAAAGAGATCATCGTAGGGTGCGCAAAGTACTCGGAGTCAAATCGGCACGCGACAACGATAATGCGCGTGGGCTTATGACGATGAGGGGTTGGTGTAGGAGAAAGCGGGGGACCTTAGCTATGAGGGGAAACAATTCGTGGGAGCGGAACGTCAGGTGGGTGCTTGAAATCTCAGCCTCAAGCAAGCTAAACAGGGTAAGCCGTCCTTCGCGACTTCTGGTCTGTTCCAAGCATTCATCGTCGATTGTTGCGCCTGCTAAATGGGCCTAACTGTGCAGCTAGGCAATCCATCCGCGCGTCTTGATCATTGTGATATCAATACAGTGGGTCGATCAGCACGCGCGCTCCACTACCAAAGTTAATGGCATTATCAATCGCAGAGCCTCAAACCCCATGTCCGGAACATCGGTAACGGCAGATATTAACCTGAATCAGACGTGCGATTACTGTCAAAGCTCGAGCTACACCATAGAATATCCAATTGCGCCAGCGCGTGCACAACAAGGGTCCGCCCGAGGAGTCAAAAAGCGGTCGTCACATGCTACCCCCGTGCCCCCAAATACAATGGGACCTGCCGATCCCCAGAACTTAATGCTCATCCCTGTCGTCGCTGGCCGCAGCATCCTTCTTGGCAGCAATTCTGGCCTCTTCTTCCTCTGCAAGCTGATCCTGCGACCCCTCACGGAGCGCCTTGATGCGTTCGACAGCACCCGGCATCCGTCCAACCTTTGACGAGACTTCCCCACGACCGATCAGGCTGATTACGATACTGGCACCGACGATGAAGGTCAGGATGAATCGGTATTCGCGGTCTGAGTAGACATGTCAGCGATGTCACATACGGGCTTCCAAGGTTAAACTTACACCACGGGGGAGTCCAGCCTTTGAGGGCGGCGCGAGTATCGATGAAGTAGAGACCAACAAAGCTCATAAACTGAGTGATCAGGGCATACTCGATAGGCATGACTGTCGCGCTCCAGCCAGCCATAGGTGCGAAGACCCCGATTGCATAGCGAGAGTAGCCGTGCACTCCTCCGTACTTGGCCCACTCCAGACCCCAATGGATGGCACCCAGGAATGAGATAATCTACAAGCTGTCAGTGCCAGGATTGAGCATATATGAAATATGGCAAAGCATACGCTAGCTCCGTAACCGATCTGGATAGGCTCGAGGAGATGGAGCAGGTGTGTAGCTGTGTGCTCTGAGAGGATGTTGCCTTGTCCGCCAACAGAGTGGTTGATCTCGTATGCGCAAAGCACAGTAGCCAGCGAGGTACCGAGGTAAGGGATCGTTCCTGCAAGGCCCATGTAGTAGGCCTCCTTGGGTACCTCCTTGAGACTGAATGTCTCCTTGATAGTTTCCTACGCACGTCAGCCTGCTTGATTGTTGCTCCAGTGCGCGCAGCTTACAATATCGCTCTTCACACCGGCCATCATATCGACATCTTTTTCCGGTGAAGGGGTCTGCTGTTCAGACAAGAAAGGATGGATCGAGCTGGTCATCGATACGGTTTCTGGTGTAGGTACAAGCTTCTCGTGTGCATATCGGTCCTCAGCCTTCTTCTGGTCCTCTGTAAGATTTCGGCGAGACAAGGCAGACCTGATTGGCGTTATGCGTGCCAATTGCGCTGTCTGCGGCCTCTTCGACGCCACAGATCCAAATTGTGTTGCCCATTGATGCGCAGGGGCCGCTCGTGGAGCGGGCGCGAATGGACGCGCAGCGGCCGCGGTGATCGACCTTGTGAATCGCGTAGCAACGCTGCGAAGCATTGTTACGGTAGACGATATATTGAGAGGTATGGAAGAAATGAGCAACTGCTAACGAACCCTGGGGAGGGAAAAAGAGGAGGTTATGGTGTAGCTTCCGAGCTGCCGCTGGCAAGCTTGTCAACCAAGCTATCGAGCTCCCATCCCCGCAAAATCTTATGACGTCAGGCGCGTGTCAAGCTTCGGCAGGCACGGAGATTTACGCAAAGCTGCTGCTAAGGTCCATCCAGAAATGCTTTGAATGTGGATCGTTTATATGTGACATTTTGCCGACTTTACATTGTGAACGGCAGTTGCAGTAGACTACCTGCGCCGAACACATGTTTGCAATGGGGCGCGCCAGACACTGAAACACCACAGCTTGCGCACAGACGTCCAGCCTTTATCCCCAATCTCCGAGTGCAGAGCGCGACAGGTATCAACTTTTGCAGATATCAATTGACATGTATTTCATTTCGGTGGTAGCTTGATGTGAGATTTCAACACTGTGTAAATCTCAGTACATCTTGAGGTTCTGACATTGCGAAATGAATTTTTCCATATGTTGATATGTAACATAAATCAGTGACCTCTAACAGCCAACAAGAAACATTTTGTCGGCACACCCAGGTACACACGCGTGAATATTTATCTGAACACGGTCGACACAGAATGGCAACTCGATTATGTATTCTTCCCACAGGTTCACTGCATAGGATTGTCGCCATCTTCAACATCGCACGAAAGCAGTCCGCAATAATTATTGATTGTCACGGACGGTGCTGACTGATAGTCGATATGCAGCTTGCCAGAATATCAACCGTTACTTAGCAAATTAAACCTAATGGCGTTCACATATGACAAGACAAAGGTTGAGCGACACTGCAAGGTCATTTTGACGCCCAATGCTCGTCATGACAACGACAAATATCATCATCTCCTCCTGATCACAGAAGCCCAAGACTTGACGAAGACCTCCAGGGTCACCGCAGACATTGAGGACTGGACAGCTGGTGACTTGCACGTGTTTCGAAGGACGGTTGTTCGGCCGCAAACAGCGTTTGTGATCAGGCTGGGTAACGGGACATTGTCCGGCAGCAAGTCTCGCTCTATTGTCAAGTTACAGCAAGGCTTGCCCGGCTGTTTGAACAGCGTTGTGCCATTCGCATCATCGTGCGAGATGCCTCGATGGTGTTCTCGAAGCTGCTTGATGGTGCCTTACTGCAGTGAGAAACTGTCAAGAATCTGGTGAGGTCGCCACTGGCGACGTGGGGCTGGGTCCTCGCTAGCGTTACAAGCCGTGCATGGTGGGGTATGAACTTCGTCATAGCAACCGCAGAGCGACCGCAGAAGAACAGCAGCAGAAAGAATGCATATGCAGCTTCGACAGGGTACGATCGCGGCGCAACTGGGGTTGCGAATGCTTCCAGTGTGAATAGGACGAGGCTAAGCGTCTCCATGAACAATCAGGCAGCGTTTCATGGTGGGCCGCAGTGTTCGCGCACCAACCAGCAGCTTCCGCGATGTTCTTGTTCTGCGGGATTCCACGAGCTTCCCTAACAAAAATCTGTCTCGCCCATCGCTTTTAAAAGCCCACCCCGCCGTTGCTCCTCGACCTCTCCAGAACATCAATCAATTACCACAGCAAAGCCTCACTATAATCAAGTCACCGACTTGTGAGCACTCGACAGCGTTTCTTTTCTTTGATACCCTTCACCACACATAACCGCAATCATGTCTGCTATCGGTATTGATCTCGGTACAACCTACTCTTGCGTAGGCATCTTCAGAGATGACCGCATTGAGATTATCGCCAACGATCAGGGTAACCGCACAACGCCCTCGTAAGCATATCCCTTCTTCTTTCATCGGCACTGTACTAATATTTGTCTGCAGTTTCGTTGCCTTCACCGACACAGAGCGCCTTATTGGTGATTCCGCGAAGAACCAGGTTGCCATGAACCCAGTCAACACAGTCTTCGACGCTAAGCGTCTTATCGGACGCAAGTTCGCCGATGCTGAGGTTCAGGCCGATATGAAGCACTTCCCCTTCAAGGTCATCGAGAAGGCTGGCAAGCCTGTCATCCAGGTTGAGTTCAAGGGTGAGGAGAAGACCTTCACACCTGAGGAGATCTCTTCTATGGTCCTCGTCAAGATGAGGGAGACCGCTGAATCCTACCTCGGTGGCACCGTCAACAACGCTGTCGTCACAGTCCCTGCCTACTTCAACGACTCGCAACGTCAGGCCACCAAGGATGCTGGTCTCATTGCCGGCCTCAACGTCCTCCGTATCATCAACGAGCCCACCGCCGCTGCCATCGCCTACGGTCTTGACAAGAAGACCGAGGGTGAGCGCAACGTTCTCATCTTCGATCTTGGTGGTGGTACATTCGATGTCTCTCTCCTGACCATTGAGGAGGGTATCTTCGAGGTCAAGTCGACTGCCGGAGATACTCACTTGGGTGGTGAAGACTTCGACAACCGTCTTGTCAACCACTTCACTAACGAGTTCAAACGCAAACACAAGAAGGTAAGAAGAACTCGCAATATGTCTCCCAAAATTCGTTGACTAACTCCATGTAGGACCTGACCTCCAACGCCCGCGCTCTCCGCCGTCTCCGCACCGCTTGCGAGCGTGCCAAGCGCACCCTCTCTTCTTCTGCCCAGACCTCCATCGAGATCGACTCCCTGTACGAGGGTATCGACTTCTACACCTCGATCACCCGTGCCCGTTTCGAGGAACTCTGCCAGGACCTCTTCCGCTCCACCATGGAGCCCGTCGAGCGCGTCCTCCGTGATGCTAAGATCGACAAGTCTTCCGTTCACGAGATCGTTCTCGTCGGTGGTTCCACCCGTATCCCCAAGGTCCAGAAGATGGTCTCCGACTTCTTCAACGGCAAGGAGCCCAACAAGTCCATCAACCCCGACGAGGCCGTTGCCTACGGCGCCGCCGTTCAGGCCGCTATCCTGTCTGGTGACACTTCCTCCAAGTCTACCAACGAGATCCTTCTGCTCGACGTTGCGCCGCTTTCTCTCGGTATCGAGACCGCCGGTGGTGTCATGACTCCTCTCATCAAGCGCAACACCACCATCCCCACCAAGAAGTCTGAGGTTTTCTCCACCTTCTCCGACAACCAGCCCGGTGTCCTCATCCAGGTTTACGAGGGTGAGCGTGCCCGCACAAAGGATAACAACCTGCTCGGCAAGTTCGAGCTTACCGGCATCCCACCTGCGCCCCGTGGTGTTCCTCAGATTGAGGTTACCTTCGATGTTGATGCCAACGGCATCATGAACGTCTCCGCTCTCGAGAAGGGTACCGGAAAGACCAACAAGATTGTCATCACCAACGACAAGGGCCGTCTCTCCAAGGAGGAGATCGAGCGCATGCTTGCTGAGGCCGAGAAGTACAAGGCTGAGGATGAGGCTGAGGCTTCCCGTATCTCTGCTAAGAACGCTCTTGAGTCCTACGCCTACTCCCTCCGCAACACTCTCTCTGACTCCAAGGTTGATGAGAAGCTCGACGCCGGTGACAAGGAGAAGCTTAAGGCTGAAATTGACAAGACCGTTGCCTGGTTGGACGACAACCAGACTGCCACTAAGGACGAGTACGAGTCCCAGCAGAAGGAGCTTGAGAGTGTTGCCAACCCCATCATGATGAAGTTCTACGGAGCTGGTGGTGAGGGTGGTATGCCTGGTGGCATGCCTGGCGGTGCTCCCGGCGGTGCCGCTCCCGGCGCCGGCGGTGATGACGGCCCCACCGTTGAGGAGGTCGACTAAGTGGATCGCTCCCTTAAGTCGTCTTGTTTGTCTTTCTTCTTTCGAGCATAGACTTCTTCTTTTGGGCGGTCTTCGGAGTTCATGGCCATAAAGGCCTTTTCACGGTTTCATTTGCATCAGACGAGTTACGATAATGACTGGAAAAGTTTGGTGGTGGAATGCATGTGATATATCCCGAGTAGAATCCACTTAATAACTTCAAAATGTTCCCACTTGTGTGAGGTATACCTTCGTTGTGACATGGATTGCTCACCAGACGACTCAACTTCAGCACGCCGTTTGCGAAGTGTTGTTGGTTCTAGCAGAGTCAGACGACTTTGTAGCCACCAAGGCACTTATTTGCCTTATCATCACTCAGCCTGCACACGCTGAAGCCGCCGGGCGACTGAGTGTCGCTGTGTAACGCGTCTAAAATTGCGCTCGATCATCCATCCTTTATCGCCGAACCGCTGTTGATCCTACACCCATACATGTCATACACCATCCTCATATCTATTATACATCCTTCCCAGTCGTGGTATACACATAGCCGCCTACTCCTTCCCCGCCAACGCAAATGGGTCCTTGACCTCCTCCCCTGGCCCTCTCCTCGTCCACACATCCTCGCTGTTCGGCTTGCTCTTCAACGCCTTCTCCTTCTCCGCGTACCGCTCCTGGATCAGCCTTTCCTTGACATCGGTGCCCGAGTAGCTATTCTTCGTCCTCATACAGAACCAGAAATCACTCCAGTGATCACTACAACTGCGAAGTTGGCCATAACGGTATATGTCATTGAAGTGGCCACCTAGCGAAGAGCAGTAGAAGGCGCTGTCGAAGGCGGCGCGGCAGGACATGCTGCGGGGGAGGGTGGGGTCGAACTCTGGCTCGGCGGGTGTGGATTCGTTCGGTGTGCTCGAAGGCGTCGTGAGAGCAGGTGGTGCGAGGTAGGGATGTGCGGCATAGAAGTCGGGGTCCTGCGGCGCTGGCACTGTTTGCGAATGTGCGGACGGCGCTGTGCTGTATTGCGATTGTGCGGTGGGTAGGGCTTGGCCTGTTGCTGGGAGCAACTGGACCTGCTGTTCAGTCGTGGGCGCCATTACGGGCTTGGGCGCGTCCGATGTTGAGCTCGAGAAGGGCCACATGGTGACGGATGTGCAGGTGTGCGATCGAGAGCGGCGTGGCTGTAAATTGATACTTGGATGCGGCCGTTGGGAAGACCCCGAATGATAGTGTTCTCGAGGAAGGTTCGAATCAACGACCCTGGACGTGTGTTGGAATGACAGCTTGTGATAGACACTTTGACGGAGAACGCGCGACTGGCAGACGCTTGGGTAAAGAAAACGCGACCGGGGTGCAAAAGCGCAGCCAATCATCACCGTCTGCCGCCGCTCCTCAGCGGCCTCATGTGACGCGGGATGGAATTTAGCAGCCCAATACGTCATGCACTGCGGGTTGCAGTTGCCTTGCAGCGATCGTTGGACTCCACCTGGCTGTCTTGTACGCGTGGTTCCAGACCGTCGCCGTGTCTCATCAATCAACAGATTGCTGCTTGCGAGCATTTTCATTTCGTCACCCTCCTTGCGATTCTTGCTTGCTTGAAGGCCTATCCGCGGGGATACCAGTACTCAACGCGTCCCAGCTCAACCGCGGCCTCTGCACGCACCCCGCCTTGTTTGTACGGTTTACGATTCCAGCCTCGCAGTCAATTTGCATCGCCGCATGATCCCCATGACTTCACAAAATCTCACGGCGTAACGAACGACCTTCTCTCGACCCCGCAAACCTAAACCCACACTTACTCGCTCGCCCCGACCCGGGTAACGGTCGCCGCCCGCCGTCATGCTCGAAGGTCTCGTCTCCACGCTGCTCAATCGGTTCTTGGGCATGTACGTCCAGAACTTCGATCCCAAGCAGCTCAACGTCGGCATCTGGTCTGGTGACGTCAAGCTGAGAGATCTCGAGCTCCGCCGTGAAGCTCTCGATCAGCTGCGTCTGCCACTCAATGTTGTCGAGGGCCACCTTGGCTCGCTCACGCTATCGATCCCCTGGTCCAACCTTCGAGGGAAGCCGCTAAAGGTGCAGATTGAGGATGTCTTCCTGCTGGCAGCGCCGAAGGAGGATGCAGACTACGACGCAGAGGAGGAGGAGCGAAGAGCGCACGCTGTCAAGATGGAGAAACTGGACAGTGCAGAACTACTGAAGGAGCGCAATACAGAAGGTATGAGCGCTGAAGAGCAGCAGAAGAACCAGAGCTTCACGGCAAGCATGGTGACTGCTATCGTCGACAACGTTCAGGTTACGGTCAAGAACATCCACATTCGATACGAAGACTCCATATCAGACCCGGGACACCCCTTCGCCCTGGGTCTTACCCTCGCCGATTTCAGCGCCGTCAGCACCGACGAGAACTGGAAGCCCACCTTCATTCAGGGCAACGCTGCCTCAACACATAAGCTTGCAACGCTGGGGTCGCTGGCGGTGTATTGGGACACAGACACGAAGCTTCTTGGTACAGGTAAAGGCAGCGACAGCAGAGATGAGCAACATATCGAACACTCTGACTTCATCGAAACTCTGCGCGACATGATCGCAAGAGGCGACAATCCTGAGCTCGGGGATCACCAGTTCATCCTGAAGCCTATCAGCGGCCGCGCAGGACTCGAGATGGACAAGACTGGCAAGGCAGATGTGCCGAAGATGAAAGCTCGTCTACTCTTCGATGAGCTGGGCTTCATCATCGACGAAGACCAGTATCGCGACGCGCTAATGCTAGTCGACCTCTTCCACTACTTCATCAGACACCAAGAATACAAGAAGTTTCAACCCAGGTCATCGCCGAAAGAGGATCCTGCCGGCTGGCTGCGATTCGCCGGGCAAGCCGTCCTCGACAAAATTCACGACCGCAATAAGAGGTGGAGCTGGGCATATTTCAAGGAACGACGAGATGACCGCCTGCGCTACATCGAGTTGTTCAAGAAAAAGAAGAAGGAAGAGAAGCTCACGCCGGCTGAAGCCGAAGAGCTCGATAAGCTGGAGAGGAAGCTAACTTACGAAGACCTTCGCTTCTGGCGGTCTCTGGCTCGCAACCAACTGCGAAAGGAGAATGTCGGGGTGAAGAAGGCCCCGCAAAAGCAGGGCTGGGGCTCCTGGATTGGATGGGGGTCCAAGCAGGAACAGCAAACCGATGACAACACCCAGATGACAGAAGAGCAGCGCAAGGAACTCTACGAGGCAATCGACTGGGACGAGAAGAAGGCTATCGCAGAGTCTGTCGACATGCCCCGCGAATACGTAAAGATGGAGGTGAATATGAGCCTGCGAACTGGCAGCTTCACACTCAAGCGCGATCCACACGGCAAATCGAACGAAATCCTCCGCCTGCTCTTCGATGGCTTTAGCACGCAGTTTCTGCAGCGTACAGACTCCATGTTCGTCAAGCTTGCTCTTGAAGGCATGCGCCTGTACGACGGTACAACAGAAGGCAGTCTCTTCCCTCAGGTTATCACGATCAAGGATGCGCCACCAGTACCGGATAACAAGCGCATCGAAGAGCTCGACGATGATGACAACGAGAAGGAGGAAGTTGATGAAGACGACGAGGAAGATAAGGAAGACCCTTTCTTCTTCCTCACCTTCGAGAATAACCCACTTGATGACAGCGCAGACACCGCTCTCACTGTCAAGCTGAAGGGCATGGAGTTTGTCTACAACCCAAGATTCGTGGTCGAGTCTGCTAAATTCTTCAAGCCTCCGGAGCGACACATGGAGTCAATCGGAGCGCTTATGGAGACCGCCGGGGCCACGGTTGACACTATTCGACAGCAGACGCGCGCTGGTCTGGAATTCGCTCTCACGGAGCACAAGACCATCAACGCTCAGCTTGACCTGCAGGCACCGCTCATCATCATCCCAGACTCTGTCACAAAGAAGTCCAGTAATTGTCTTATCCTCGATGCTGGTCATGCAAGCGTCACAAGCGAGCTGATCGACAAGAATACATTGCGCGACATTCAGTCGAAGCAGCAGCAACAGTACACCGAGGAAGACTTCAGGCGCTTGGAGAATTTGATGTACGATAAGTTCACACTTAAGCTGCAGTCGACGCAAGTGCTTATTGGGCCCTCGATTGAGGAGACCAAAGCGCAGCTTGAGGAGAACGCTACTTCGAAGAATTTTCACATTGTCGACAAGATCAACATGGACTTCAAGGTTGAGCTTTGCATTGTGCCCAAAGCATCCGACCTCACCAAATTCCGAGTGTCAGGAAACCTTCCAGTACTTCACGCGTCAATCTCTGATGCCAAGTACAAGAACTTGATGAAGCTCATCGATGTCGCGATACCTAAGTTTGACAACGACAGCGCTACAAGCAAACAGATCACAGAGGGTGCAAAGGGACCATCAAACCTCAAGCCAACCAGTGATGCAAAGACAGCGGACAAGGATGCTCTGGGCCGGCCTCGCTCCAAATCGTTCCAATTCGCTGCTCAGGAGCACGAGCTCGTTATGGAAGAGGACCACGATCAGGACACCAACGAGAAGTTTGAGGATGCGCCGGAGGATACAAGCAAGAACTCGCACGTGCATCAGCGCAACTTCGAATTCAAGTTCACTGTCGACAAGCTGCAGGGTTCGCTCTACAGGACGGACCAGGAAGGTCGCAAACCAGACCAGCTTCTCGTTGAGCTCATTGCTGAACACTTCGATCTCGATTTCTACCAGGAGTCATTTGAGATGGGGGCGGATGTTCGCCTGAGGAGTTTGGCGGTTGAAGATCACGTTGAGGAAAACCCATTGCCAGAGTTCCGCAACATCATCTCTTCAGAAGATGACTCCGCTGACGAGCAGAAGGATCTGTTCACGCTCAAATTCACTAAGGTCAACAAGGAATCACCTGAATTCCAGACGAAGTGGGAGGGCATTGCGACCAACCTCGATGTCGCCGTCTCAACCATCAACCTGATTGTTACAAGGAGAACGTTGCTGACCCTTCTTGACTTTGTGCTCATCACCTTCACGAATTCAGATCAGCCGCAGAATCAGCAGGTTCAGATTGCCGCGAAAGCTGATGAGCAACAAATGGCTAAGCAGACCGATGCCGAGCCAGATAAGATCCGCATCCGCGCTGAGCTGAAGCGTATCGCAGTCGTCCTGAACAACGATGGAATTCGCTTGGCAACCCTCAGTCTGAATTCAGGTGATGTTGGCATCATGCTCAACGGGGGCACAATGCGAATTGGTGGCCGCCTTGGCAACCTCTCGCTCATCGACGATGTCAACCAAGGTGTCCCTGAGACATCCTCGCTCCGTCAATTGGTCACCATCGAAGGCAAGAACCTTGCGGATTTCAGCTATGAGACATTCGATTCGAAGTCTGAGAGTTACCCTGGCTACGACATGGCTGTTGCGCTCAAGACTGGCTCTATCAAGATCAATTTCCTTACGGAGCCTTTCCGTAAGATCATGGAGTTTGCCGTCAAGTTTGGCAAGATGCAGGCCATCTTCAACGCGGCGCGTCAAGCCGCGGCAAATCAGGCAACTCAGATCCAGCAGAACCCTGCCAAGTTCCACTTCGACATTACCATCAGTACGCCCATTGTTGTCTTCCCAAGAATGGTGATCTCGGACAAGCCAGAGCGTGATACCTTGACAGCAAATCTTGGCGAGATCTACGCCAAGAACGAGTTCACTCCACTGGACGACTCAGAGAACGCAGATGTTGCCAACAAGATCTCTGCCGGCATCAGAAACATTAAGCTCACATCGAACCTAAACTACGAAGATGATCGTGCGGAGGCGCTCAAGTTGATCGACAAGGTTGACCTGGATTTCAATATTACTATGGTTGAGCACAAGGCGGGCCGACACCGCCCTGATATGGAGATCGATGGAGCCATGTCTGACATCAACCTGCGCCTCACGCCAGAGCAAATGAAATTTGCCCTTGAGCTGTCTCGTACTATTCCTCAAGCGTTCGCAACAGAGCCGGATGCCATCGATGAGGAAGTCAAGGAAGAAGTGCCCGTAGCCAAGACGGAGTCGGTGCGGCAGATTACGGAGACAGATTCGCCAGACGAGTCTTCGAACGACGTCGTTTCCTCTCAGGGACCAGAATTATCAACTGATACCGACAAGTGGACGAAGCTGGACTTCGTGTTCAAGGTTGGTGCCATCGCTCTTGAATTGATCATGTCAAAGGAGGGAGAGCCTATCGGTGACGTCGAAGCCGCAAGCCTTTCAAAGTTCTCGCTGAACGACACCAATGTCAAGGTCCGCATGATCAGTGACGGAGCTATGGAGGCAGAGCTTGTAGTTCAGTCGTTTTCGATCCGCGACAGCCGGCAGATGGGAACCAACAAGTTCCGCAAGATCTTGTCTTTGATCAATAACGACGTCAAGCAGCAATTCATGGCTAGCGTGTCAATCTCCGGTGGAAAGGAGCGTAACATGATCGCACTTCTCACAATCGATAGCCCAAGGATTATCTTGGCTTTGGACTACCTCTTCGCCCTACAGGCTTTCGTCAACGCCGGTCTGGCCACCGAGCAGCCGCTGAACATCGAGGAAGAGACTGCGGACGAAGACACTGATAGCGAGGACGAGATTGTATCGCAGGATGTTTCTAAGACCTCTCAGAAGCCAGACGCTTCTGCCGAGCCAGCGCAAGATGGCATAAGCATGTCCTTCCGCGTCAATTTGGTCGATGCGCAGGTCGTACTCATCGCCAACCCTGCGATTGCCAACTCTGAAGCTATCGTCTTGGGCACGAAGCAGGTTCTTATTTCGAAACAGCAGGCTATGACATTGCAAGTCGATAAGATTGGCATGTTCCTGTGCCGTATGGATCGCTTTGAGACAAATCGACTGCGCATTCTGGATGACTTCAGCATTCAGACTGCATTGGACATGCGCAACCAGAACTCGAAGTCATCATTGATTAGCATCAACGTCGACATCGAGCCGCTCGTCCTGCGCTTGTCGCTTCGCGATATCCTCCTCGCTATGCAGATTGCCAACCGTGCGACTGCTATGCAAGCAGCTGACGACAAGAAGATGCCCGACGAGGGCGCAAAACAGCTCAAACCTAGCACACCATCGAAGAAAGCGAAGTCGACGGCGCCCGCCAGCACCACAAGGCCTCGCGCGAAGTCCATCGCAAAGACGAAGCGTTCCAGCCAGCAGGAAGCACAGACGCAGCAGCCGCAGGTCGGCTCCGCGGTCCTCAAGCGTGAAGAGATGCACATCAACCTTGAAGGCCTTCGTGTGGTTCTTATTGGCGATGTACACGAGATGCCAATGCTCGACTGGCGGGTGAAGAAGTTCGGCGTCGACGTCCGTGATTGGTCAGGTGCAATGGTCGCCGACACGTCGCTGGAGACTCTCATCAACGTCTACAACTTTTCCAAGTCCGCGTGGGAGCCACTGATCGAGCCTTGGAGTATCGGCTTCCATATGGCCAAGGATCTGAATCCAGATCGTCTGTCTGTGGAACTGTACTCGCGCAAGTCGATGGAGCTCACAGTGACAGCGGCTACCATTGCATTGGGTTCGAAGTCCTTTGACTTCCTCACAGCTGACGAAGACATATTATCAAAACCCCGCGCCAGTGATGCGCCATACCGCATCCGCAACTACACAGGCTTCAGCCTTGATGTGTGGGCCGAAGGAAAGGAGCAGGAGGGCTACGCCGCCAAGCTCGATGATGGCGAGGAGCAGCCGTGGCGATTCGAAGACCCGATGTCTACCCGTGAGACATTGTCAACAGATGGAGCGACTGGCATGCTCGGCATCAGGCTTCAGGGCAGTGGCTTCGACACGCTTTCGCGCATCCCTGTGCACCGAGAAGGAGAGTCGTTGTACAACTTGCGACCCAAGCAAGACAGGATACAGCATCGTATCCTCGTAGAGGTCAAGCTTGGCGCGGACAACATTAAGAACATCACCTTCAGATCTCCACTGTTAGTCGAGAACAACACGCAGATCCCTATCGAGATCGGCATGTTCAGCCCCGAAGAAGGTCACCTTCTCAAGATCGACAAGATCGCACCTGGCGATGCACGTCCTGCACCGATCGGATCAGCCTACATGCACTCGATCGTTGTTCGCCCAGATCAAGGCTTTGGTTACCACTGGTCGAACGAGCGCCTCTTCTGGAAGGACCTGTTGAAGCGTCCGACAAGGACCATCACTTGCCGCGGCGAGCAAGATGAACAGTCGCCGCCATTCTACTTCCAGATGCACGCAGCTTACGACAAGAAGGACCCACTGACTGGTACGTATCCGTACATGCGTTTGCGTCTACAGGCACCAGTCGAGGTGCACAACCTCTTACCGTACGACTTCAAGTACAGAATTTATGATAGCAGCACAAAGAAGGACTGGACCAACTTTCTGCGTAAGGGAGGTATCAGCCCTGTACACGTCGTGGAGCTGTCGCATCTATTGCTCATCAGCGTGGAGATGCAAGAGGGACCATACAAGCCTAGCAAGTTCGGCATCATCAACTCCACGGACCGAGAGAGCTTTAAGAGGGAAAAAGTTCTCGAGGTCAAGAGTAACAACGACACCACATTGCACCTCAACATGCACTTCTTGTAAGTCGTTTTGACAATCTACGTGAGACCACGCTGACTTTCTCTAGCAACTACCCTGATGGTGGAGGTGCCTTCAAAGTTGCGATCTTCAGCCCTTACATCGTTTTGAATCGTACTGGCCTCACTCTAAACCTCAAGTCACAGCAACAGCAATTCTTGGGCGGGGGACGATCTTCCGGCGCTCAAGGCACCTTCAGCGACGATCAAACTGATGCTGGTAAGGCTTTGCCTTTCATGTTCTCTTATCCATCCGAGAACAAGAAGAACCGTGCGCTCATCAAGGTCGGCGACTCGACCTGGAGTAAGCCACAGAGTTTCGATGCCATCGGAAGTACTTATGCTGTGTCGATCCCTGCAAGCAATTCGAGAGCAGACATGCACCTCGGCGTTTCTGTCGCTGAGGGTGAGGGCAAGTATAATCTGACGAAGGTAATTTCCGTTGCACCACGTTTCATCGTGAAGAACAGAATTAATGAGGAAATCCTCATCCGCGAGCCTGGGCAATCTGACTGGATGACACTGAAGTCGGGAGAGCTACTTCCCCTTCGATGGCTCAGACAAGGAGGCTCCCCGCAATTGTCGCTCTGTTACCCTGGAGTCAACAATCAATGGTCTTCGCCATTCAACATCTCCAACGTCGGCAATGTGCACGTCAAATTGTCCAAGACCGGTCAACGCCAGAAATTGATGCGTATTGACGTTTTGATGGAGCAAGCTACGATCTTTGTACATCTCAGTGTAGAGACGAAGCATTGGCCATTCTCTTTCAAGAACATGAGCGATCAGGAATTCTTATACTGGCAACAGAACCCCAACCTGGATGAAGACGAAGATGACCGCGGCTCTGGCTTCAGGCCCATCAGGTACCGCTTGCCACCGAGAAGCATCATGCCGTACGCATGGGACTTCCCGGCAGCAAAAAACAAAGAGATTGTCATCAGTGCCAACGGCAGGGAGCGGCATATCAAGCTTGCAGAGATTGGACCTCTCATTCCTTTCAAGATCCCACCCGGCCAGCAAGGTGGTGGCATGAAGGTGATCGATTTGAACGTTGTCGCTCAAGGTCCAACCCAGACACTTGAGATCTCCAACTACAAGCCGTCCAAGAGCTTGTACAAGCAGAAATCGAGTACCTCATCTTCAACAACGACCGGCTTCGAGGTCAAGGATCAGGATACCGATGTCACATTCAAGGCGCAGCTACGTCTTGCTGGTATCGGCATCTCCCTCGTAAATCGCCACTTGCGTGAACTGGTCTATGTCACCCTGCGTGACCTCGAATTGAAATACTCGGACTCGGCGCTCTACCAGATGGTCAACGTTCAAGTAAAGTGGATTCAGATCGACAATCAGCTGTACGGTGGCATCTTCCCCATCATTTTCTATCCCAGTGTGGTCCCGAAGACTGGTAAGGAGATGGAGGCGCATCCCATCTTCCAGACAAGCATCACCAAGGTCAAGGACGACTCATATGGTGTACTTTACATCAAGTACTTTAGTTTCTTGCTGCAGCAGATGACACTCGAGATTGACGAGGACTTCATTTTTGCGTTGATCGACTTCGCCAAGATCCCTGGAGCCTCATGGTCCGAGGAAGCTGAAGGCAAGCTTTGGGACGACTCACTTGATATTCCGGAGCCAAAGCAGGAGCAGTCCGGTCAAGATGTCTACTTTGAGCTGCTTCACCTGCAGCCCATGCAGATCGATCTGTCGTTCGTCCGCACTGAGCGTATCAACGCCGAGGACACCATGTCTACCTCGAACCCTTTCATGTTCGCGGTCAATGTTCTGACAATGTCGATCGGCAATGTGAACGACGCCCCGGTCCGCTACAACTCGCTCATCCTGGAGAACGCTCGTATCTCGACAACTGCACTTATCAACAACATCAAGAACCACTACGTGCAGGAGTCGTTGAGGCAGGTTCACGTCATCATTGGCTCAGCAGATTTCCTTGGCAACCCAGTCGGTCTTTTCACCAACATCAGCTCTGGTGTCGCCGATATCTTCTACGAGCCATACCAGGGTCTGGTCAAGTCAGACCGTCCTGAAGATCTCGGTATCGGCATTGCGAAGGGTGCTTCGAGCTTCGTCAAGAAATCTGTCTTCGGATTCTCTGACAGTATGGCTAAGTTCACGGGCAGTATGTCAAAGGGTCTGTCTGCTGCAACTCTCGACAAGGAATTCCAGGACCAGCGCCGCAACACGCGCTCGCGCAACAGGCCCAAGCACGCGCTTTATGGCATCACAGCTGGTGGCAATGCCTTCGCCAACAGTCTTGCGTCCGGTCTCGGCGGTCTCGCACGCCACCCTATTCAAGGCGCCGAAAAGGAAGGCGCTCTCGGCTTTGTCAAAGGTGTTGGTAAGGGACTCCTCGGTGTCCCGACAAAGGCTGCAATCGGCGCCTTCGATCTCGCCTCCAACATGGCCGAAGGCGTGCGCAACACCACCACCGTCTTCGACCAAGAGGGCCTTGACCGCGTGCGCCTGACGCGTTTCATCGGCACTGACGGCATCGTGCGTCCGTACTCGCAGCGCGAAGCTCTCGGCCAATTCTGGCTCAAGACGCTCGACAATGGAAAGTACTTCAACGAAGACTACATTGCGCATTTGGAGCTCCAGAACAAGGACGTCCTTATAATGCTTACGTACAACGCTATCATGATGGTGCGCACGAAGAAGTTGCAGACCGAGTGGGATGTGCCACTCAAGGATGTGCAGACTATCAGTAAAGAGAGGACAGGATTGAGCATTACGCTGAAAGGTAGTACGAATGGACCGTTCATTCCGGTTGGTGATGAGGGAAGCAGGAACTGGTTTTACAGGCAGGTTGCAGTCGCCGTCAATGCGTATAATGATCGATGGAACGCTAAGGGTTGAAAAAGCCAAGGAGAGAACAGATGAGTATACGAATGGACTTGCTGTATTGCAAAGCGATGGTCGGCTTCACACTGGGAGTTCGTGCATGTACTATAATTAATGAGCACATATGTTTATCAGCCATAGATACTCACTTGATTAGGTTAGTGACCTCGAGCTTCAGCGCACAGACAGTACGTAGGTGAAGGAGAGCACCATGGACTTTCGTGTCCTCCACACCACGATACACCTCGGCGCAACTTCCTCTTATCTTTTCTCCCGGCTTGCAATAGTTTGACCGGGCAAATGCAGTAAACCAAAACGCAAAATGACGGGCAACGGCAATCGCGGAAAAGTAGGGCTACCCCAAATATTGGTTTAGAGGAAAACTGCAGCGACCACGAAAATTATTATGGTAAGTCGCGTCGTCCCTTGGTGCTCTCCCCGCTGCTGATGCTGCCCAATAAAGACCACAAGGTCCCAAGAGCACACTCACCGCACCGCGAGCTACCCACGATTACGTCAAAAGTCCAGTCCACTCACTTGGGTCGTCATCCATCAATGCGGCTGGCCAGCGACTCGGTCCACGTTAGCGAAAATGAGGCAGAATGGGCTTGATACCAACAATTCACCAATGCAAGCAAGCGTTGTAAGGCATGTCATCTCATGGGTATCTGCGATATAGAGAAGTGACAGCACAGTCACATTCCGATCGATGAAACGCTTCGCAAGCTAGTCGGATACCTCACGACGCGTCACGCGTGCAAAGTGGGTGTGAAGTACGGGATTCTTTCTTCCTTCAAAGGTCCTGTCCGTCAAAAGTTCTCCTGTGTGCACGCTGGTCGTAAGGTGAGGACTTGTCCTACGCCGGACGAGATGCATCGCATGGACTTTAAGATTGTTCAAGGGGTTCACCAGCATTTGGTCGAGCTATGAGAATCGGAAGGTACTCCGAGCAGAGCTTCGGATGGGTTGGAAGGGAAGTCTGTCGATTGACGCTTCCAGCGATTTTGCCGCGAAGGTCGCATCTTCTGTTGCATGCTGGGACTACCAAATGGTAGGTAATACGCCGGTCAAGCACTTCTATAACTTCCTAATGTTTCGTGCAGGACGACTGTAACCGCAAGAAATGTACCTATAGACATATCAAGGTCAACACAAAGACAATGCCAACCTCAACCGTCGGAATCGACACCAGCTTGTCGAAACGAATCTCTTCAAAACCAACAGACCTACCCAGAATCACCATGGAGGGCATGATACCGGTCAGTACAGCCGGTTAGCGTCTTGATAATTACATGTCACCTCCGAGCCTTTCTCAGATGGGCAGGTACAAGGCGCGCTGCAGGGTCAAGAAGCTCTGCAACGCCTTTCATCTTGACGGAAGATGCTGGCATGCAGATTGCGAGTTCGACCATTGTCCGATCGATCGAGAATTGCAGCATGCTCTGCGCTTTGCTTCCAAATCTCGGCCTTGTAATCGCAATAAAAATGGGTCATACCGACTGCTTGACTACAACCGAGGCCAGGTATGTCAGAAGCCTGACTGTTTGGCCGCAGGCAAAAGGATGGGAAGATGCATCATCGCAGAAGAGCTTCATGGTATTGACTTCATGCGGCACATGTGGGTAGCTGCAAAGGAGTATGCAGCGTCCAATGCTGGCGATGAGACGGAAGCTGTTGTCGACGAGCTCGAGAGCAGTCAAAATCGGGTTGAAAACGACGTTTGTGAAGGTGGTCTTGGTTATGTCCCAGGATTTGGCAACGTTGCCTATGATCTAATCGAGATTTGAGTCAGCACAAGAATGTTAATTGGGATCATTGAAGCGATTGTATCCAGGGACCAGCAGCCTGCTATAGAGCTGAAAGGTGAAGAAAAGCCTGGAGGCCTTCCGGACAAATTTCTGGTAATGTTATAGAAAACAGAACGATGTCGTGGATGTCAAGCCTGTTTACCAAATTTCAATCTCTGAAATGAAACAACTCTTGCATTTCGCAAAAGTTACAGGTCAGATTGCAGCCAATGCACAGCTTAATGTCTATGTCTCCATGGACAACGCTTTACTCGGAGCAGACTTACGCCCCCTTGGCAATCGCGATTGCGTAACATCAAGTCAATACTACATTGTGTATTTAGGCAATTCGAGGTGGATCAAGTCCCCGCGTAGAGCGGGACTGGTCGACATCGTACTTGAAGAACCTGACGATAAGAGAGGCATACTCAATGAGCACGGAATTGGCATGGAAACCCAAGCATCAGTCGTGGTTTTTTGCATTATCTACCTCTGGCTTCTAATGCTTGAGTTATACCTACGGCAAGCACGATAAAATCGGCTTCAGCTTGTTGTAGATGATCTGCTGCTGAGCGGCAGCAGCAGTGGTCTTGTCGTTCGCATCACCAGGTGAGATGGAGACATAGCAGTCGCCACCCCTGATGACAGCAACATCCGCCTCCCATGGCAGCCTCGCAGTGGTACCGCAAACAGTGATGTCAGCAGCACTGCCAATGAGGCCGCTGTTGATACGGGTAAAGATAAATTTGAATTGGTTGACATTGTTGCACTTGGTGCTCGAAACTGGGGGAAAGTTGACGTTGAGCCAGGTGTTGTCAGGCAAGTATGGCTTTCCGGACTTGATGATGGTTGAAGTCACGTTGAGTGCCAGGTCGG
This sequence comes from Phoma herbarum, assembly GCA_001599375.1. Lineage (NCBI taxonomy): Eukaryota > Fungi > Ascomycota > Dothideomycetes > Pleosporales > Didymellaceae > Phoma > Phoma herbarum. The sequence continues at coordinate 268,279 of BCGR01000004.1, forward strand.
CGTAGATCTGACTATACAGCGGAGTGGGCTGATTCCATGCAGTGGGATCACCGCTCGAGCCAGAGAACGCGATTGCAGGGATCTTTGCGGTTTTTGCAGCGTAGACAGCTGCGCCGACGGTCCCGGAGAAGGGAACTTGGACAGCGACATTGCTGCCGACGTTGGGGCCTGTGAGGGCGAGTTCTGGTGCAGCTCCGTTCCAGAGCTTGGGCGCTGTGGTCGAGATACCAGTCTTGATGGCAGTAACCGGGTAGGAGTTGACGTAGTTCAAGCGGGGATCGGTCGTATTGGCACCTGTCGCTGGGCTTCCACCAGGGCAAGATGAGAATTCGCAACCATCAGAGTCTACAGTCTTTGGCGCAGAATCAGAAGAGCCTGTCATTGTCAACATGCTGGGATTTGACAGAGTCTGATTCTGATGTTATACCTGTGCCAGAATGATTCTCGGCTGGGCCACTCAGCACTACCTGGTGGCCAGCAGCATTCAAACTGTTAAAAAATGTCCTGATGTTTATTTCGGCCCAGCCATCGTCATTGCTCTGAACAATGCGAACTCCCTGGGCGAGAGGCAAAGCTGCGGCAATTAAAAGAGAGCAACGCATCCTGTAGCGAGTGTTTCGAATGTGAGAACGAGGCTCGAAGAGTGAAGCCGAAGCTATGGGAGCGAGAACTGTGCACTTGCCTGCTATACAATATTGCGGGCCAATGTCAATGTTTATACCTATAGCACCTGCGATACTCGCCAACTTGGTACAGACATCCTGGCTCATACTCGAATCCTACCTCGTACCTAGGTACTCCGCCCCACAGAGGCGACATGCTGATCGGGCTTACTGCATGGCGGAGAGCACACGATTAGTCGAACGTGCTGCAAATCGTGATTTGATTGATCGCAGAATAGATTGGAGGCAAGGTGAGAAGTGGATTTGACGCTGTGAATGGTGGGCGATGTCCGAAGCGAAGGGGCGCGTTGTTTGACATGGCCAATCGCGCCTCGGCAACGGCGACTTTTGTGGCAGGGACCCCGACGCGCCTTCACACGTGCGTGATTCATGCGTTTCAATTCCTTGAACAGGCTTGCAATTCGAGTTGACAGTGACATGTGAGCTTTGAGGCTGAATGTACCTGCAGACATCCACCGCATGCTACTCCAAGTAATAGAGCTCCTTCCCCAATTGTCCACGTCCCGAACGCGAAGTGGGGACATTTGACAACGGCCCGTTCTTCAGATCGAACGAACATTTCGCAAGACCGTTCAGGTGCTTGATCAAAGGCACACGTTAAGATCTTCACCATCATCTTCAAGATGAGCTCTTCGCTTAGACTCAAAATCAGGAATGTCGGCGCTATCCAGGTATTGCTTGTTGACGTGAACACAAACAATTGGAGCAATTTAAAATGTATGCACGGCTAGGGCCTACGTAACTATCTTGTCTAGACCATATGCGCCGGTTTCAGCGGTTGCTGGTTGTAGTAATCGGTCGTTGCGCCATGTGCCTGGTATGGCGGTAGGTATTGGTTGTGCTGAAGCTCGACGGGCGCGGATGTCTGCCCGTGGTACGCAGTCTGTTGGTACGGCGAAGGAACCTGGTACTGCGGCGGGTATTCGGTAGGCACAGCCGAGTTGTACATGGCTGGGTTGTGTGCTGCAGCATAATGTCCTCGCTGAGCTTGCTTCTTCGCACGGTGGTAGCCAACGGCCGAGTAGACGAGGAGGCTAAGGAAGGAGAGGCTGGAGCAAATCAGTATCGTGTCAGACTAGAGTTGCCATTGTGCACTAACAAGACGAAGACGCTGAACCCAATCCCAGCCGCGCTTGTTCCACGCATAACAGCTACAAGGTCCATGATCAGGACGCCTCCAAAGAACCCGGTCTGGAAGCAGTTCATAGTCAGGAATGTCGCAGGCTTCAGCGCATCGCGCATGAACAATACAATGGCGAGGATGTCGATGAGGAGGCAGATGACAATGAAGAGCATGAAGACTACAACACTCCTACAGATCGTTAGCAGGTACTATGTCCAAGTAGCAACCCATGTCTTACGCGATAGCTGGCTTCGCGACGTCCCCAACCTCGTCAACTACGCGGAGAGCATATGCATAGATTCCTATGAGGAACAGCATGATGCAAACCCGCACAATCCAGAACGGCACGAGCACGCGCTTCTTCCATAGTCCAGGTTGATTCGCCATCGTAAACGTCGACTATGAGCGTAAGAGGTGAGTAGGTGCAGTGACAGCAAGCAAGTGGACTAGCGATTGCGAACTTGTCCAGGAAGCCTTGAACCTATGTTGAGCGAAAATCCGGAGATATTGCTCATCGATGTGCAGGGATCAGGAGAAGGCGTCCAAGGCTGGCTGTGTACATGGGTGAAACGCGCGTTGGCGCCTGGCGCAGAGCATCCTCATTTCCCAGCTTAGCAGTCAAGCGTGGTGCGTTCTTTGCTTTTCATGATCCACGCATAGATTGTGGAGCCCACAATGCAAGGCAATTAAACGAAGACCTTGTATCACAATGGAGTGTCTCGACTCTCGAACAAGGTGGGACGAACGTTGGAGATGCAAAGGGTCGCACACGCCAGACGTTGTGAACGGTGCGGAGAGCGGGACGTCTAAAGCACGATCGGCAGATGAGCATGTGGCTGAAACATGTGTTCAGCGCCAGGGCAAAAAGCGGGCCGTTGCCACCGGCCTCGAAATCTCATCAGGAGGTCTCCACACTAGATACAGCAGCTGAGCAAAAAAATTGCAAAATAGAATGACCCGAAGGCGATTTGAACGCCTAACCTTCAGGAGACACCTTAACTGGAATCTGACGCGCTACCATTGCGCCATCGGGCCGGGTAAACCGTGTCATTCGATTTGATAGATTGGATTCTCAGTTAATACAATATATAATGCAATTTTGGGATCGAGCAGCTGACAGACGCGTGATCATCGAAATACGGTGCGGGTCACCGTCCTCCACTTGCTGCTCCTGTTTGACGAAAACTCCGAGATCGTGTTGCTCCTCTATCGCCTGCTCACCTCCAGGACTCGTTGTCGAAGGTGTCGCAAAATTGTTTCTCTTGACACGCGTCTTATCGTCTGCCTCATGACCAGCAGTATGGGGAAGGTGCGCTCAGCCATCTGATGCATCACATGCGGGGGCCCCTGCCACGCGCCATAGCTCCCACGCGATAGCGATAAGCAGGCGACCATCACGGTACCCATGTACACCCGCCATCTATGCTCGAAGCTCTTCTGTTCTTAAGCTCCTGTGTTATTATCAACTTAGTCCACATTATGGGTGCAAATCAGTCGAGGCCGTCAGATGCTGCTGTTAATGAGAAGTTGAGGGAGAGGCTCCAGGCCATGCACGTGAACGAGGAGAGATTTACGAGTGAGAAGGATGGCTTTGTACATATTGCCGGGGAAGCTCGTACGTCAGAAGAACGTCGCTTCAAGAAGCAGTCTGACGTTGCTATAGCACCAAGGTATACACCGCTGTCAAGGCATGTCAAGACGATATCCACCAAAGATGCCGAAGAGTGGGAGAAGAAGATTTTGGAGGACCCCAAGGTACGAAAGACCCCCGCTTTAACTCCAACAAAGCTGATGACAGGTATAGAACCGACTCGCTCTCCTGGCGCTGAGCTCGAACCCAGCCACGGCCGTCCTCTCTTCTCGCGCAGCTGCTATCTCAGACACCCACCAGTTCAGCATCAAGATCCCCACCGAAGGCTCGCCCATCACAAACCAAGCTTCGTCAGGACGATGCTGGCTTTTTGCCTCGACCAACGTATTCCGCATCGCCATCATGAAAAAATATAAGCTCGACAACTTCCAGCTGTCGCAAGCCTACCTCTTTTATTGGGTGCGCCGCCTTGCACACTTTTGGCTATATTACACTTTTAACAGTTTCCATAGGACAAGATGGAGAAGGCGAATTACTTCCTCGAAAACATCCTTGAGACTACATCCGAGAGTATCGATAGCCGCCTGGTACAGGCTTTGTTGGCAAGCCCAGTTGGAGATGGTGGACAGTGGGACATGGTGGCCAATCTGGTAGAGAAGTATGGGCTAGTGCCTCACACTCTCTACCCGGACTCGTTCAATGCCAGTAACTCAAGGGTGATGGACACACTCATCACCACGAAGCTGCGCGAAGATGCCGTCCGACTGCGCTCTATCGCTAACAGCAACACCACACCTGACACCATCAAGGCGAACATCGCAGCTGAGAAGGCGACCATGATGCGCGAGATCCACCTCATCCTTACCTTGATGCTCGGCCCTCCCCCAGCACCAGAGAAGGCGTTCACGTGGGAGTTCTACGACCGCGACGGCAACTTCCAGACCGTCAAGACCCGTCCAACTGCCTTTGCGAAGGAACTAAACGACTCAAGAACTGTACGTGCCATGTCAGGCACAGATGTACACCAGCTATTCTCTCTTGTCAACGACCCTCGCAATCCATACAACCGCCTGCTCAGTGTGAATCGTCTGGGCAATGTATGGGAAGGTCGGCCAGTAACATACGTGAATGCGGATATGAAGACCATCAAGGACGCGTGCATTGCAATGCTCAAGAAGGGCATGCCTGTCTTCTTCGGCTCAGATGTTGGCAAGTACTCCGACTCGAATAAGGGAATTATGGACACAGATCTCTTTGAGTATGAGCTCGGCTTCAACATCAAGCTGGGCATGTCAAAGGCAGAGCGCCTCCAGACTGGCGAGAGCCAGATGACGCACGCTATGGTGTTGACCGCTGTGCATGTCGTGGATGGTAAACCTGTGAGGTGGAGGGTAGAAAACTCATGGAGCGATCGAGTGGGCGAAAAGGGCTACTTCGTCATGAGTGACAAGTGGATGGACGAGTTTGTGTACCAAGCGGTCGTAGATCCCAGCGTGGTTAGCTCAACTGTCAAAAAGGTGTTGGAGCAGAAGCCGAAGATGCTTGAGCTTTGGGATCCTATGGGTGCTCTTGCATAAGCAGGCTGTTGTTTAGTGGCGGTTCAAAGTAAAGAATAGCGTTCCTGCAACCGAATACATGATTCGGCCTCGTCTCTCTCAATCATGTCTTTTGTCGATTTGTGCTCCCACCAAGCTACAACTCAACTTCATCACCGTGCCACATCGATCTCTTGTCTAGCACAGGAGCGAGTATTCGCAACGACACATTCAGAATGAGGTTACTGCATGCTTCAGTGTATCTACTTCCAAGACAGGAACATGTTGAATGTTCCTTGATTGATTCCTCCTTGCATCTCCATTTCTCCTGCCTTACTGGCCCTGTATTTTACAAGTTGCACACAGGCACGTTCTCAAACAAAACGTTTCCGTCGATAATCGTGTTCAGACCACACTCAGCACTACAGTCACCCTTACCAGCCTTGCCCTCGTATACCTTCCCTTCATACTCCAATCCCACATGGCAACCTGGCCAAGTCTCATGACCTTGGTCAACCTTGACATACTTCATCTTTGCCCCACAAATCTCTACTTCGACGGGGAGCTTGCCGCAATAGTCTTCCGCAGCGGCGACGCCCGTCTGCTTGGCGTTCTCGTCCTCGCACGGATGGCCGGCAGCGAAGATCATAAGGCGCTGCGTGGAGAAGCGAGAGACTCGATGGAAGGAGGATACACATATGTTGCCGGCTTGGGCGCATGCGGTAAGTGCAAGGAGTGTGGGAATAGCGACCTTCATTGTCTTCTGGACGTCTTTGCTTTCGGCCTGGAAACTTGATAGGAGTGATTGTTGAAGGTGATGCTAGTGGAGGCCGATGGTATAAGTGAGCTCCAATATGATATTTACTTTTTATACTTGCCCTCGACCGGAACAGGCTCTCTGGCGTGCATGGTCCATTACGGTCTATCACGATGCAAAATGAGCCTTGGGATGCTGTCGTGCGATCTGAGTCGGGTGCCAGGAACAACTCGGTGTAAGCTGTTCCTAATCCCGGCGAGCCTCGTTCGAAGGATCGAAACATTTCAAGCGTGTGCGACATTACATCGAAATGAGCATGCCATAAGTCTGACTGAGCAGACCCACCTACGTGAGCACATCCAGATCTTTGAGCCGCTTGCAGATCTCTGACTTACCTTCAAACATGACATAATGTGCAATGCATCTGATGACTTTAAAAGTCAGCATGGGGCTTGAACATACCTCTGTGACCAGCGAATGATCCTGAATCAGCATACAATTGAGAGACCCGTGATGGCAACGAAGTATTTGCATGTAGGACTGTCGACAATTGCCATGAGTTCGGAAAAGTCTGTCCGATACGTCATAGTATCCCGAAGAGAGACGTGCTCTGGCTCCGTACAAGAAATGCCGTACCAACCATAAGCGCCAAGTACGTCAGATGATGAGAACGCGGTTTCACATTCTGAAAAACGTCGCGATCGAGCCGTGCGTACACACGTTTGGAGCACCGAGTTCGTGTTCGGTCTTGGAATGCCATTCAGACACCGAATGTGTACTTGCGCTGGTGGCACATTCGAGCCTTGTGGCAGTGCCAGACACGCATTCAAGGCGCAAAACCGGCTCACGTACGTCATCGCGATTATATAGTAGCTTTTGACTGAGGGTCCTGTTTGTTGTTGCGTCCGGTGACGAGAACACGAAGGTCCCTGTCAATGAACTCTGCTCCCTTCTTGAACTCAGATTGGATGCCTTGCGTGGCTGCATATGCAGAGATCCTGGCGCATGAAAGTGCTGGAGGCATTTTACTGAGCCCGGCGTAGACGTGTCTGCCGGTACGATCCTACGTTTGCGAGTGGGTGAGATGTGTTGATCAAGAAAACAGGCGTCGAGTCTGAAGCCTGCCCATAGTTTCTAGAAGCGCATTGTGCTCCTTGTGCTGAACACTTGTTCTGGTGACTCCCAGCATCGAATGCGCGCCTCACCCTCGTGGTGATGTTGCTTTGCTCCTTCCTTCTCTTGATCCCTCTTGCCCGTGCGTTGTAATATCACCAACATCTCAACACCAGCGTCCCATCTCATCAACATTGTTGTGTTTCTACATGCCCCTTCCAGCTAGCGTATTGCATTGCCCTGGCATTGCCGTGATGTAGATTTCTTCGTGGAGTCATGGCGGTAATGAGACGCTGAAGTCGCGATGACTCCCGACATCGCCGCAACCCCGCGGTACTCGTTCAAAAAGTCCCGCCAGCCCTCGTCGACATCATAACGCGTCTGCACTCCCACATCACTCACAATGGCTCCCAAGAACACAGTTTTCGATCTGCAAACATGCGTACGACCTAACATCCTCGCACTGGAGCCGTACCGCTGTGCGCGCGAGTAGGTGAAACTCTTACGTTGATGGGCAGGCCAATTGCTCACACTGTCAGTGACTACAAGGATGACGGTACAAACATCCTCCTCGACGCCAACGAAAACGCATACGGTCCCGGTCTGGCGCTGAACGGAGAAGGAAAGCTCAATGGCACATCGGGCGCGTCAGCCTCAATTGACGTGGACCTACTCGGCCTCAATCGTTACCCAGACCCGTACGCAAACCGACTGCTACTCTCGATTGTGCGCTCACCATGTACACAGCCACCAAGCAGACCTCAAGCAGCTGCTTTGTAATCTGCGCAACACCCACACCCACACATCCAAGAACATCGGTCCTGAGCACCTTTTCGTTGGTGTTGGCTCTGACGAAGCTATTGATGCGCTCATCCGCGGCTTCTGTGCTCCGGGTAAGGAGAAGATCCTAACATGTCCGCCCACATACGGCATGTACAGCGTATCGGCGCAAGTCAACGACGTCTCGCTCGTCAAAGTCCCATTGCAGCTCCCTAGCTTCGATCTTGACGTCCCAGCCATCCAGAAAGCCCTGGCCTCCGACCCTAGCATAAAGCTCGCGTACCTCTGCTCGCCCGGCAACCCTACAGGAAAGCTGCTGAAGAAAGAGGACGTACAGGCTATACTTGAAACAAATTGGAACGGTGTGGTTGTTTTGGACGAGGCCTATATCGATTTTGCGCCTGAGGGTGCGTCGATGGCAGAATGGGTCGCTGAATGGCCGAACTTAGTTGTCATGCAGACGCTCTCGAAGGCCTTCGGTCTTGCTGGCATTAGATTGGGCGCGGCCTTCGCAGATCCTGCAATTGCGCAGATCCTCAACAACATGAAGGCACCCTACAACATCTCGAACCCCACCTCCCAGCTTGCGCAGGCTGCGCTGAGCTCGAAACACCTCGACGTCATGACAAGAAACAAGGATCTGATTGTCAAGCAAAGGGAGAGATTGATCAAGGAGCTTCCCAATATCCCGGGTATTGGGCAGCTTCACGGCGGGACAGAGAGCAACTTCCTGTTGTATCAGATGCTGGACAAGCCGAATGGCAAGCCCAGCAATGAGGTCGCATTGGCAGTATACGAGGGGCTGGCAGAAGAGAAGGGCGTTGTGGTTAGGTTCAGAGGGAAAGAGTACGGGTGCAATGGGTGCTTGAGAATTACGGTTGGGACAGAAGATGAGTGCACAAGATTTCTAAAAGAGATCAGGACGGTGCTTGAGGGTGTATACGCGAAGAAGGGCGGCTTGGGCGGGAAGGGTGAGGAGCAGAAGGAGAAGGAGGCCAGTGCCATCGTTGCATAGATCCTCTTAGACAAAATGTAGACGAAGAAAAAGACAACCACGATCCGATTCACATGACTGCGCATCCAAGTCCTTTCGAAAGCGACATTGAACTACATTGTACGACGCACGAGACGGATCGCGACGGATTTCGATATGCTGAAAATCAGAGAGAGAGAGAGAGAGAGAGCGCAGAGGGGTTCCCAACTTTCGCATGGAATTCCGGCGCACACATACGACCGGCCACACCGACTTTGAGGGACACCGTTCTCCACAGGAATGAAGGGGGCGAGGATGCAATTTGTGTGTGGCTTTGCCGCAGATGTGAAAAGATGAACAGGTATGATGTGAGACGGTGGGCTATTGTAGACACCGGCCCTCGGCCTTCCAATCTCCTTACTTTTGATCAGGCAAACAATGACCACGAGTAGCTGTGAATTCTTACTGATGATACAAGAATACTCGGAGGCAGTCATGACATTATGCACTGGAAGCCTTTCGCACACACATAGGCTGGAACCTTTGCAAAATGCGTCAGAGAAGCAGAGCGTAAACAGCCACCGTACTGGAGAAATGAACTTTCATAGACTCGCATGACTCGCATCGTGTCTGATATCTCAAGCGACTTGGACAGACATGATTCAAGGCACAGCGTTACCGAGAACGACTATTCAGGACACATGCGGCTCCTTGTGTCTAGACAGGCATGTTTAGAAGCAGAGGGCCTTTCGAAAATGCGGATAGAGTCGATCGAAGATACAATAAGCATGTTGGCGTCACAAATAGAAGGGTCGCAGCGTACGAGGTGATGGCTTTGAGTGCAGCAAGCAGGAGGCTTTCGAAGCTATTTGTCTTCAAGACATTCGAGGACCGCATGACCGTTTCAACTCACAACTTCCTTTACCTGTAGGATTCAGTTGTCTGACCGTTGGCATGAATTTGTGTCGGAACAGAGAAGCAGAGAAGGGAACATGTGATTGAGGTCATTTTGTTTTTGGACGAGCGAAGGAAGTGAGCGTACATTTGGTCAGCTCTTGATGGATTTGCTTCGGGAAGACACGATGTAATATATAAAGACAGGTTGCCTTCACATTGTACACAGCGCTGTAAGTGACGGTCACGTGCTATCACTCAACAAGTATTGCTGTTCATGTCGGTGCCAACACTGGCCTTGGAGGTCTACATTGTGTCTGGGAAGGCGGCCTTGACGTGAAAGGATTGCATAGGCCTATATAAAGCGCGGCAGCCATTGCACTGATGGTTGTAATGATGGTGTGTGCTGCGCGCGCCTACTCGCTGTCGATGTTGGTGTTGGCGGGTGCCATCCTTAGCGCGAGCAACTCTGCCCGCAAGTGGATCTCTTGCCAAGAGAACTCGTTAGCGCCTTCCGCCCACCTGCTAAGCGAGGTCGAAATTGCGTTGGACCTCTTCGATTTTGCACCTCCGTCAACCTCCAGTCAACGACCCTAGTACTAACACCAGGACCAGACAAAGTGAGTCTCCCGCACGAACGAATCGATCAATAGGACGAGCATCGCACAGAACGATCGAAATCACCGTACACGCAGTACTGACAGTCGCGCAGATGGGTGCCCTTAAGTATGTCGAGGAACTTCAGAAGAAGAAGCAGTCGGACATGATGCGCTTCTTGATGCGCGTTCGCGTACGTATACACGATTGAGAACGATCCGAGGACTCTGCTAACATTGCGACAGTGCTGGGAGGTATGAAAAACCCTTTTACGGAGACACCGAGTCTCAATTGGTGTACTCGTTGAACATTAGCTGAGAGTGCATCGATAGCTTCGCCAACTGAAGGTCATCCACCGCGCCAGCCGTCCCTCGCGCCCCGACAAGGCCCGCCGTCTCGGCTACAAGGCCAAGCAGGGCTACGTTATCTACCGCGTCCGTGTCCGCCGCGGTGGCCGCAAGAGGCCCGCTCCCAAGTATGTACACACGCAGATGGCAGCAGATATGGCAGTGCTAACAGTGAACTTCCAGGGGCGCCACCTACGGTATGCTTCGCAGGACGAACGAACCTCGCACGCAAGACGCTAATACATAAACAGGCAAGCCCACCAACCAGGGTATCAACCAGCTCAAGTACCAGCGCTCCCTCAAGTCCACCGCCGAGGAGCGTGTCGGTCGCCGCTGCGCCAACCTCCGCGTCCTCAACTCCTACTGGATCAACCAGGACTCGACCTACAAGTACTACGAGGTCATCCTTGTCGACCCCCAGCACAAGGCCATCCGCCGCGATGCCCGCATCAACTGGATCGTCAACCCCGTCCACAAGCACCGCGAGTCTCGTGGTCTCACCGCCACCGGCAAGAAGAGCCGTGGTCTCGGCCGTGGCCACAAGTACAACAACACCACCGCTGGTCGCAGGAAGACCTGGAAGAGGCACAACACCCTCTCCCTCTGGCGCTACAGGTAAATGTAGCGCTCAGGGCGTTGCTTGGTGCCTGGGACGTCTGGTCGAATCTTTCAAGCTTATGGACTGGCGTGCATGGAAAAGGATGTTCTGCGTTGTGTAGCTTCTCTTGAGCTCACAGCGATGGTCGTTCAGGACTGCTAAAATAAATTTCATGGATTCATGAATGGATGAATTGCATTATACCCCCTTCAACCGAGTCGAGCTGCGTGATCTCCTATGTTGTGATGTTGCACAAGCTCTCGAATGCGCTGCACTGCGTTCGTACCACCACGCCAACGAAAAGCTGGATGGATCCCATGATGGCAACTTCGCGCAGCATTGATAACGCTGCGCTGCACATGTGTCTTTGATTGGGTATACATTTACATTTTGCCCGCTTTTCATCGCTCATCCCTACATCTACAACTGATCGGGACTGACCCTCTGGACAATGATGCCACTCGACGCACCACCGCCGTTGCAGATTGCCGCAGCACCATACTGCCCGACCTCAAGTTGATGCAACAGTGTAACCAGGATTCTACTTCCAGAACTACCCAGGGCGTGACCCAGCGCAATGGCACCACCCCTAGGGTTGACGTTGTCCTCCTTCAGACCGAGAATCTTAGCATTCGCCTTGATAACAGCAGCAAATGCCTCGTTGAACTCCCAGATCGAGATGTCCTCCTTGCTCAGCCCTGACTGCTTCAAGAGCTTCTCAACTACGGAAGCAGGAGCGATTGGGAAGTCGATGGGGTCAACCGAGGCATCGCAGTAGGTGACGATCTTGGCGAGCACACGGCTGTCCTTGCCGTATTCTTGCGCGATCTTCTTGCTTCCCAGGACGAGCGCGGATGCGCCGTCGCTGAGGGGCGAGCTATTCGCCGCGGTAACCGAGGCATCCGCTTCCTTCGAGAAAGCTGGCTTCAGTGTGGGAACCTTCTCAAGCTTAAGCTTGTTGTACTGCTCATCTTCTGAGATGACGATGTCGCCCTTCTTCGACTTGACAGTCACGGGAACGATCTCGTCCTTGAACAGACCATCCTTGTACGCTTGCTGGGCGCGCTTGTATGTCAGGATGGCGTAATCGTCTTGCTCTTTGCGCGAGATGTTGTGGTCCTTTGCCGTCTTCTCCGCGCAGTTGCCCATATGTATCTGATTGTAGACGTCCCAGAGACCGTCGGCGATCAGGCCGTCCTGCATTTTCTGGTGACCAAAAGCGGGCTGCTGACTGGCGCGGTTGAGGTAGTATGGTACGCGTGTCATGTTCTCCATGCCACCAGCGATCTGTGCCTCGGCCTGACCCAGTTCAATGGTCGAGGCAGCGATGTTGACAGCCTTCAGCCCTGAGGCGCACACCTTGTTGATCGTAGTCGCCTCAACACTAGTCGGCAGGCCAGCGAAAATGGCGGCTTGCCTTGCAGGCGCTTGTCCGACGCCTGCTGACAGCACGTTGCCCATGTATACGGCATCGATGGAGGAGACTGGGACTTTAGACTTCTCCAGGGCTGATTTGATCGCCGTGGCACCGAGTTGGGTGGCTGAGACAGTGGTGAAGTTGCCATTGAACTGTTGAATGGTCAGCAGACTTCCACGATAATCTGCTCAGAACGGTCGTACCACTGCAGTCGGTGTTCGACTGGCGCTAATGATGTATGCGTCTCTGACTTCCTTCTTCTGTTGTGCCGAGGCGCTGAATTGCCTCTGAATACTGGCCAGGCGCTGCTGCGGCCGTGAGGCCATTCTCATGGATGTGCGGAGAGCGGATGATGACATAGTATCAATAGAGAACTGAACAGAGAGTAAAGTCGCAGAGAGAGAGGCTTTAGCGAGTCGAAAATGACTGTCACATGGCGGCGTCTTTCCGCTGTTTTATGCGGAGCACAGGAGCCTGACGTCGCGGAACGTGGGGAAGATCAGCCGAGGTCGTTGGTCTTAAGCCGCCGCTCTTCAAAGCACAGTGCTCGGCCGAGCCTCTTTCCTCTCCGGTTTCCTTCTTTGATTGAGCCGAGACGCGTCGCGACTTCCTCCATGAGCAGCCGCGATGGCCGTTTTCGTGTCACTATTGCTCACGTGTAGACACCGCCTTGTTTGGTGACATCGCGTCGAATAATGACCCTTGCTCCTCCCACCAACTATCCCTACGCAGCGAATATGTCCCTCACTCCAACGACAAGGAACTTCACGTTCCTTCCGCTTCTCAAGAGCGTGCTCGATGCTGGCAACCATGCAGTCTAGGCCACCTGTCATTGAGACTTTGCAACGTCTCCTCGAGGTCCTGGACACGAAGCAAATTCCGACTGCTACACGCTGCCTGACCTGCCCCTTTGTGCCAGTCCTGTGATCAATCGATACTGCAACGGGCCTTACACAACCACCTCTTTTTGACAATTGACAGGTGCGTTCTGGGAATGTTCGTACCATGGATTACACATTCTCTTTTACAGCATCATTGGCGCATAAGATCTAGCCACAGCACTGACCGGGCTTCTGACCTCACCTGATTCTTGACATCGACCATCTCTTTGTTCGTGATCTCTACATCTGACGTACTAGAGCTCCCAAGTCCAGATAATTCGACGCGTCCGTTGCTCAAATAGCGATTACCACGGGTACGACCATCGTCTCGTACCTGCATCTGTACCTGCGTTGAGCCCCTGGTACCACAACATCATCATAACGGGCTTCTCTGTGGCACGCTGGACAGTGGCAACTCGACCTTGCCTTGTCCATCTCTTGGCTGTTATCGCATCTCGCAATCGGTCCTGGCCTCCTCAGTGGAAATATTCGTTGCCGGACAGAACGACACCATTGACATGGACTTGTGACAGGAAGCCTGCAGCACCTTACATGAGGCGATGCATGAGTACAGAGCATTGCCAAGACTCACTGGTTCTGCGATGTGGCAACGTCACAAAGATTAGCGAGTGCAGACTATCGAGGAAGTCGCTATTGAGAAGTATAAGAGGAGGGTCACTGCACTGCTCTAAGTACACAGCATCAGCTTCCAAGACCCTTAAACACTCGTCGCTTGAGAACAATCACCTCTACTCTACGTATCTTCAGAGTCGACATGTACTTCTTTACCATCTTCAGTGGCATGGCTCTTGCGGCCGCCACCCTCGCCGCGCCCTCGATTGTCGTTCACAACAACTGCGACTTCGACATATTTGTCACATCCGTGGGTCAAACCACCGGCAACACGACCAAGGTCCAGCCGGACACTCTTTGGACCGAAGAAGAGTATTTCCAAGGCATCGGCACGGCTATCAAGATTGGCCGCACCGCCGCTGCTCTCTGGACCGCCAAGCCCACTCTGCACCTCAGCTACACGTACAATAAGGGGCAGAGCCTCTACTACGACCTCAGCACTGCTTATGGTTTTGACTTCTGGGGCCTCAAAATCACCGTCAAGGGTGATAAGGATAAAGACGTTCCGGCTATTGAATGGGACGGTGCGCCGCTGCCAAACCACACCTTGTCCTACTTTGGAGAGACCGGTTTAACACTTGAGGTCTGCGCTGCATAAAGGACCAAAGGTCTTGCGATGAAAGGTCGATGGCCGACCTGAGTGGCCGGTCGAGGTGGATCTGAAGAGCTAGCCTCTGTGCTTGCGGGTGTCGATTGGAAGTTTCTTGAATAGATACTTCTCATAACTGTAGTCAGATTTTCTTTCAAATCGATTATGTGTGCTGCGCTATGCTAAGCTCAAAATCCAAACACCACGAATGCTGTTAATGCTATGCTCGTCAGCCATGTATGTCATCTTCTTTCATCATGAATCGCTAAAATGCAGACTCATACTTCAGCCACATAAAGTCCCTCTCGGCTAGGATGAGATTGTGCCCTTCTCCCCAAACGCGATCCTCAGTCGCAAACCGCAAACATCCAATCTGGATTCGCGGAAATAGCTGATCGCATTTCCTTGCCTCAAATGCTTGGAAGTCTTTGCTCGTCGCTTGCAATGTGTTGCGCATCGTTTCCCACAGCTTAGCAGCTTCGCTCCTTTCCACAGGAATCCTGCGGGAGCATCCGTGCGGATTGTGATGAGACCCTCCCGAAAGTGTCAGGCGCGTCGGCGTGCGCAAATTCAGGGTCATAGACTCCGTGTAAAGTATGGAAGCATTAGGATTCCCCGAGAGAAGCAGTTCGAACAGCGACTTCAGGAGGATTGCTATGTAGTCGAAGAGCTGCACCGCGAATGACTTGGGCCGATCTTCTATAAGGTGTGCTAGTTCCTGGTCCTGAGGCATGTGTGCCGATCCGCCGAGTGGTTCTTGAATGCGCAGATCCACGTTGATGAAGAGGTGATTGATGATCGGCGAAAGCGCGATGAAGCGTTTCCATGTTAATGAGAAATATGGACGGCCGTGGGAAAATGTGATGTCTAGTTCGTAGTTGAGCTGCTTCGAGGCAGCAAAATGCTGGATCGTCGTCTTGAACTCCTGACATAGCTGGCGACATACAAGGAGCAGCCCGCGGTACGACTTTAGTGGTAAATCGCGCTTGATGTATGCCTCTGACACCACCATCACCCCTCGAAAAGACGGCTTGAGATCCTCATGGAGGAGCAGGTCGTACACATAATTTCTGAGTTCGAGAGGTAGGTCCAAAAAGCCAGTCATGGTGTCTCAGAACTATCTGATAGATCGACAAGGGTCCTGGGAGCTCTTCAGGGTCTGAAGGATCTGGTGCGGGAATCAGGGTACAAAGCTAGGCGGTTGGTATGAGCCGACGTTCCCTGGGTCCGTAGGACGTGTGCGCAACAAATTGTCGCGTGGTAAGATGTCCATGGAAATCCTATGTAGCGCTGTTGGTCAGTGAGATTTGCTTGGTTGTCGAGCAGACTCAAGGTTGAGACGTGTGAGACGGGTGGGGCCGGAAGGTGAGGCTGCCCTGCCGATTTCGCCCAATGACACTCATCACGTGGTCTTCACCTCGACAAGCAGCGGCAATTGACGGACTCTTCTCCGCAAGCAGAAACGGCATCTTAGTCTGAATAGTCCCAGCCTGCGATGACTGTTCCACCATCCACCCTCTCGGTTGTCGTGCATCAATCGGCATTTTCCTGCAAGCCTGAACATGGATGACTACGAACTGGAGCGCATTGGGTCCGACAACCCTGCGCAGAGTGTACCGGCAGCGCAACGTGTTCCACCTGGCCGGCAAAAGGCTAATGGCTATGTCCAATCGACTGAAAAGCATCCAGGCGAGACTCAGAAAACAGCAGTCGCAGACTCAATCCTCACGAAGTATGACGTATGCGCCATTTATTCTAAGCATCGTGCGAATGGTTCTGACTTTCAGCAGGTTGGCTGGCGCAGAATAGTGAGGAACTTCTCTCCTTCGTGGTTCAGTGTAACAATGGGCACTGGAATTGTGTCGCTGCTATTTGCCGCAATACCATTCAAAACAGAGTGGCTGTATTGGCTTGCAGTCGTCTTCCTCGGACTCAACACCATCCTGTTTACCTGCGCCTTCGTCGTCTCGGTTGTGCGATACACCGTTTATCCTGAAATCTGGACTGTCATGATCGCGGATAGCACAAATTCTCTTTTCCTTGGAACGATACCCATGGGCTTCGCAACGCTCATTTCTGCCTGGTGCACCTTGTGCATACCGTATTGGGGACCATGGGCTATAACGTTTGCTTGGGTTTGCTGGATGATCGACTCAGTTGTGTCTGTCACGGTGACAATCTCTCTTACGATCTTGTTGATCTCGGCAACAAATCGACAGAACCTGGACCGCATCACAGCTGTCCAACTGCTACCGATTGCAGCCTCAATTGTTGCCGCAGGGACTGGTGCCCGCGTTGCTGAACACCTGGAGAATCCGAACAACGCGCTAGGCACCCTCGTCGCATCGTACATCATGTGGGGATTGAGCACGCCTCTCGCAATGACAGTGTTGGTCATGTACTATACCCGCCTTGCGCTGCACAAACTACCGCCTCGTGAGATCGTAGTCTCCTCCTTCCTACCTTTAGGACCACTTGGTATGGGCGGCTACGCTATCACATATCTTGGTAGCATTTCACGTCGAGTCTTCAAAGAGACCCATTTCTTCTCGGACATACCTGTGGCGGGCGACATTTTCTTCGTCATTGGAACCTTTATCGCTTTGATCATGTGGGCGTTCGGTTTGACTTGGCTCTGCTTTGCTCTTGCTTCGATCTACAAGTCGCGGCCCTTCCCTTTCAACATGGGCTGGTGGGGCTTCACCTTTCCACTGGGCGTCATGGCCTTGAGTACCATGGAATTCGGGCGCATATTTCCCAGTATGTTCTTCAACGTGCTTGGTACGATATTCGCTGTTGCTGTCATTATCCTTTGGTGTGTGGTGGCTGTTGGCACCGCCAGAGGGGCTTGGAATGGACGGCTTTTCAACGCACCTTGTCTAAAGAACCTTCCGAAAAAAGACGATGCGATCCCCCAGGATGGTGCTGAGAGAGGGAAGAACTCGCAGCAATAACTAAATGCAACAGACTGTTGCAACTACCGTGAAGCATGCTCCCCTGGAGACCATGAGAAATCTTACCTTGACTACCTTCCACGTTCTCAATTGGACGCGAACTTGGCTCGGCGTACGTCTTTCCACTCTCCAAAAAAGCGCACTGGAGAGGCTGCGAAGACTAGCTTAATGGGTCAATCTCGGCAAGATGCTACCTCTTTGCGCAGCCTCTCGTATCCTAGCAAACAGTTCCAGCGCGAATCGCGTCTCGGCCTCCAATGATTCGCAATCTCTGCGATACAGTGAAAGCACGTGACGCATACATGACTCAGGCGGGCTATATCAGTCGTTATCATTTTGCTGCTGCTGAAATGAGAGCAACATCGACATAGAAAATAACGTGATCTCAACTCAGGCGGCCATTTTCGATCACCCATCTGCCCAAGATGGAACCACAACCCGCTTACGAACCTCAACCCCTGGCAATCCGCATGAAGCAATACGAGGCATCTTTTGACTTCAGTCTACCGTCGAATTTACCCATCGTCCTCCGTCTCGATGGACACGCATTCTCAAGATTTACAAGCCATTTCTGTCGGCCGTTCGATCAGCGCATACATGATGCCATGATAGCAACATCCACAGACCTACTCAAATACTTCCCAGCCGCCACCATCGCATATACGCAGTCCGACGAGATAACTCTGATTTTTCCAACTGGCGTGCAAGGCTTCAATGGACGGGTGCAGAAGCTTTCGAGTCTAGCTGCGAGCTACTGCTCCGTGCGGTTCAACGCACATCTTGCCGCCTTTTTAGCAGCAAATACTGAGCCAAAAGTGAAGGAATCGGCGTTTGACAAGCTAGGGACTGCGCACTTTGATGCACGCTTCTTCGCTGTTCCTACAGTCCAAGAAGCATTTAATTGCATACTGTGGCGATGTCGCAATGACGCCGTGCGCAACTCGGTCAACGCATTCGCGCGTACGTTGTATTCGTCGAACCAGATGCACGGAAAGACAGCGAACGAGCTCAAAGAAATGATGAGAACTGAAAAGGGGGTCGTTTTTGAAGAGGCAGTGCCCAAGTGGGCCATCGAAGGGAGTCTGCTCAAGCGCGAACAGGTGGAGCATGAAGGTGTGAATAAGAAGACCGGTCACGCCGAAAAAACATTACGGACAAGGACTAGGGTGGAAGATAGAGGAGTAAGGACATATTCGGCAGAAAACTTGAGGCTGGTGACGGACAAGTACTGGTGAACAGGTTTGAAAGGTTTGCTGCAGTTCTAAATGTCGAAGAAAAGCTCGCCCGCATATCGGTTGTGCGTAATGACGAATGTCATCATAACCCAGTGCAAGAGAACTGTGACACCGTCAATTATTTTTCAGGACAATGCTGCATTCCACCAGGCAGACAACAGTCATATCGGTAGGTATTGCGGAGTCGTGCAAGTGTTTCAAGGCTGAGCGCCTGGAAGTCTGGCCTATGAGGGTCCTCGGTGAGCCTATTTTCGGCCCGCCCTTGCACAGTCGGTGTGCGCACCTGCCGCCCCGGAAGTCTGTCGAAAGGCACCTGCAATCCTGAACCTACCAGGCAGAGACGCAATTGAACAAGAGGCTCGACGCGAAAAGAGACCTGCAAACGAATCGCAGCATCTGCCACGAGCCCAGCACCTATTCGAATTGGACGCTGAGGGACTCACTCTGAGTAAACTCCGGCGGTCCGTCTGACGTCCGCTGCAGTGCGGCGCCCCGCGCGTGGTGACCGTCAAGGATCTGGGCTGCCTGCATCCGAGCTAGCAACGATGTGGCTGGCGAGCTGAGCGTGGGATGTTAGCACTCCCGTTGCATACCAGGAGCCTCATCTCTCATATTCTTCAATTCTAGCTCCAACCCGGCTTCCTCTGACAGCGATACGGAGCGACCGGGCTCGACGTAATGTCGTACGTTCAGATTGGAAATGGCAGCACGAGCCCTCATGTCGAAAACATTGAAATGACTACGAAACATAACGGCCAGGCAGGCTACGAGTATGCGCCTCCGCATAGCCTACCGCATAACAAGGACGCTCAGTTTAGCGACTCAAAAGCCTTCCTTCCTCCCAGGAAGGCCAGCATAGGCAACTGGCCGGTCGAGTCCCAACAGGTTGCGGCATTGACGCCGCTAAGGGGGACCATTCTTGCCTTCGACATCGTACTTGCGTCGGCACCGTTGCTGTTCATTGGTATTCGTCTCACAACGGATTATCATTTTTAATGCTGATTTGGACAGTGCTTGCACTCAAGGTCGCTCGATTGGACGGCAAAGTACCAGACGCGGAGAACGACCGGCTTGAAGAGATGTTGCTCTTTACACCGACAATTTTCCCATTGCTCTTCGCAGCCTTGATGGGCCGTTTCTTCCGCCATCTCGGACTATGGCTTGCAGAGCGCGGAACGACGCTTGGGCGCCTCGAACAATTGGTAGGCTGCCAGTCCGTCTTCCTAGCCATTGAGCGTCAGATATGCCTTCGCAATTTTAGCATCGTAGGTGTATGCTCAATTCTCATATGGCTCCTCTCTCCGTTTGGCGGACAGTCAGCACTCCGTGTGCTTCGACAGGAGCAGCGCTACCTGAACACAACTCGATCACTATACTATCTCGATCCTATGAATCTCGAAAACACCACGATGGGAGGCGCCAGCATGGTAAATAGCGGACGCAGTACTTTCACGCCTCTATTCCTTGCTGCGCTTCTAAGTAGCGGCGACTTCCAGACCAGCAGTGCAGACCTTTGGGGCAATGTTAAAATACCACTATATCGATCCATCGAAAACAGCACGTCCGACGCTTGGAAACCGGTACCAGATTCGAACCAGACTTATGTTCGCTGGAGTTCTCTTATCGGTATCCCTGTAACTGCTTTCGACGGCGAAGCGTACACGAACGCTTCCATGAATCACTTCAAGATACGCACAAGGCAATTCGACATCAGCTGCTTCAACAATAGCCGCGTGTCGGGTGACTGGAGTGATGCCGTTAATACCACCGCTAAGAGCACATGGATGATGGAGACGTTGACTCCGCAAACGGACTGCTCCAACAACGAGACCTCGTGTGACATCACACCATGTCCTTCATACCCATGTCCGTTCATTAGTCGATCTCTAACCGATGTGGCCGAGAATTCGACATCAGTGGCTTACTGCGAGTACTCCAACTATTACGTTGAAGCGAGCATAGAGTGTCTGGCGACTTCATGTCGAGCCACAGCCCTGCGAAAGCTTGATCTCTACTCTGACCGGTATACAGAAGATTTTGAGCCTTATTTGCTAGGGGTCATCGCGATGAACCTCATGAACACCATAACGAGCGTGGACACCATTGGGGTCTCGAGTGCCATGGCGCGCGGTGCGACTGTTATGGAAAAATGGATATATGATCCTATGGATTTTATCGGCCGTAACATGTACCAGAATGTCAATCTTTACGAGATACCCGTAGACGAATTCGCAGAAAGGCTGACAATCCTTTGGAACTCCTTCTTCCAGTCCACATACGCTGCTCGAGCGCTCGCCGGAAACTTGGATAAGACCAAGTCTGACAATCATACCCTCAGTTCTGGCAGTGTTGGTAGCACCTGGATATCGTTCGATGCCACCGAGACCCTTGTCAGCCAACGTCATGACGTATATCGTGTCAACTGGAATTGGTTTGGCATTCTCCTGAGTTGCTCGCTGGTCTTATTAGCAGCTGCATACGCTGGGCTAGTACTCAAGTACCTCTCAGTCGCACCTGATATCGTTGGCTATGCAAGCAGCTTGACCATGCTGAACCCCTACGTACCAACACCGACGGGCGGTACAACTCTACATGGTCTTGAGAGGACAGCGCTACTGCACGACCTGCCGGTGCGGCTTGGAGATGTATGTCCAAACGAGCCAGTAGGTGCGATAGCATTAGCGGCAAATGACGGGAGAGTAGTAGGACTGGATCGAAGGAGATGGTATGTCTAGATGTTCTGTAGCGCCGCAACGCCAATGTTCTGAAGTCCCCTCTGGAACTCCTTCAACTCGGCTAGTGTGTAGTCGTCTAAGTGGCATGGCACAGCATTTGAGTGCCTTACATGATTATATAGGTCACGTATGAGTGGTAGACCTTCGCTCAAATATCAAAACCGAGATTTGGAATATCTGGCGAATGGACGCAGGGGGTGAAGTTATAAAGACATTGCGGAAGACTCACAGTGACTATGGAAGCTATACGGACTCCGCCGTCTCAAAAGCGGGACGGGAGGTGACGTTCTGTGCTCTGATTGGTGAGAGGCGCGAGACGCGAAAGCAGCGCGACGCGTTAAAGAAAGCCAGATACTGCACAACGACCAAAGTCTCCAAGAGTTACAATGCTTAGGGCACGCTCTAGCTACCAGAAAATTGAAGTGGTGTGAGCTGGTGTATCATAGCAGGCCTCACCGTGAGCGATTGAATATTGCTGTCAGTTGGCGATACCATCTGTACGGCGCGCTTTCACTTTCACCACAGAGCTAGCTTACGCCCATATGTCCACAGTTTCAACGAGGGGTCCTTGTCGACAAGAAATACTTGGCACAAGTTCGATTTGGTGGTCCTTTGTCACTCGTCACTCGCCGAACTAACGTTAGCTCGCGCTAGTCCGTAAGAAGTGGACCCCAAACAGAAAACAGTTGGCGGCCCCCAAGTAAACACAACATCGTCAACGCCTCCGCGCCGCGCCCGCCCCTCCACGACACTCTTTGCGCGTGCGTCCGCACTTACTAACCTTACAGTCTTTTGCCTTGCTGCCATTCGAGTGCAACCATCCACATACGTTCCCTTTCGTCCTCCGGGACCTTGTCGACAACGCTTTGCCGCCATGTCCGACTCAGGGTCTGACTTCGATGAAGGCGCAAGCTCCGATTTCGCGCCACCGGTGAAGGCCGCAAAGGCAGCGCACAAGGCGAAAGTCGCACCGAAGAAGGCAGCTGCCGCTCCCAAGCCGCGAGGGAAACCAGCAGGCACCACAGCAGCGAAGCCGAAGGCAAAGGCAGCACCTAAGAAGAAGGCAAAGGACTTCTCGGACGATGAGAACTCAGACATCGACATGGAGGATCCCATAGACGATGACGACGAGTCATTGCTGGCAGACACACCTCCCAAGGCGAAGAAGGCCGCGGCGGCCAAGAAGAGCAGCGGCAAGCCACTCGCAGATATCGCAAATGAGAGCTTTGGCATGGATGGCGCTGAGGATGCACCGCCATCTGCCAAGGGCAAGAAGGCCGCTGGCGGCGCAAGTAGCAAGTACCAGATGGTAGGTAGATTGCCTGAGAGCAATGGAACATGAGGCTAACAGGCGCACAGCTTTCGCATTTGGAGCATATTATGAAACGTCCAGACACTTATATCGGTTCCGTCGAGCGAACAACCGACAAGATGTGGGTGTACAACTCGGCGACCGAGAGCATGGAGTTCCGCGACGTCTCCTACGTACCTGGTCTGTACAAGATCTTCGACGAAATTCTGGTGAACGCCGCAGACAACAAGCAGAATGACAAGAACATGAGCGAGATTCGCGTTACCGTCGACCGAGAGACTGGCGAGGTCTCGATCAAGAACGACGGCAAGGGTATTCCTGTTGAAATTCACCAGGTATGTTATTTAAGTATGCTGCGTGGCAATGCGCTGATCTTTCCAGCAACACG
Organism: Phoma herbarum; assembly: GCA_001599375.1. Classification (NCBI taxonomy): domain Eukaryota; kingdom Fungi; phylum Ascomycota; class Dothideomycetes; order Pleosporales; family Didymellaceae; genus Phoma; species Phoma herbarum. The sequence continues at coordinate 291,414 of BCGR01000004.1, forward strand.
GTATCTACGTCCCAGAAATGATCTTTGGTCATCTTCTCACATCATCCAACTACGACGACGATCAGCAGAAGGTCACGGGTGGTCGCAACGGTTACGGAGCGAAGCTTTGCAACGTCTTCTCCCGCGAGTTCACAGTCGAGACCGTAGACTCGAAGCAGAAGAAGAAGTATAAGCAGACATGGACCGACAATATGAGCAAAATGGGCAAGGCGAAGATCACAGACATCAAGACTGATGACTACACGAAGATCACATGGCGGGCCGATTACAGCAAGTTCGGTATGGATGGCATTGACGACGACTTCGAGGCGCTGATCAAGAGGAGGACACACGATATGGCTGGCACACTTCGTGGAGTCAAGGTCTACCTCAACGGCGACCGCGTCAAGGTCACCAGCTTCGCCAAGTACATGGAGATGTACACCAAGTCGATTTCCAGGGAGCAGGGCAAGTCTGAAGACGGCGAAGACCGCAAGGAAGTCATCATCACAGACAAGCATGACCGCTGGGACATCGGTTTCGCGGTTTCAGACGGCTCCTTCAATCAAGTGTCATTCGTTAACTCGATTGCTACAACCTCCGGCGGTACTCACGTCAACTATATTGCGGACCAGATCATTGAAAAACTCATGGCGATCGTCAACAAGAAGAACAAGGCAGCTGTCAAGCTCAAGCCTGCGCAGATCAAGAATCACCTGTTCCTATTTGTCAACTGTTCCATTGTGAACCCCGCATTCACATCACAGACCAAGGAGCAATTGACGACCAAGGCGAGTCAGTTCGGCAGCAAGCCTATGCTGAGTGACAAGTTCTTGAAGGCGATCGAAAAGACTGAGGTTATTCAGAACATCATGCACTTTGCACAGCAGAAGGCAGACCAGCTGATGAAGAAGACTGACGGAAACAAACGCAATCGCATCAGCAACGCTAAGCTTACTGATGCCAACAAGGCTGGAACCAAGGATGGCCACCTGTGCACACTGATTCTCACAGAAGGAGAGTCGGCCAGTGTTCTAGCTTTAGCTGGTCGTGCTGTTGTGAACCAGGATCTGTTTGGTGTGTTTCCGCTACGTGGTAAGCTCCTCAACGTCCGTGATGCGACCATGGATCAGATCATGAAGAACGCCGAGATTCAGAACATCAAGAAATTCTTGGGTCTCCAGCACAAGAAGGAGTACACCATGGCTGACATGAAGAGCCTGCGATATGGACACCTTATGATCATGACGGATCAGGATCACGACGGTAGCCATATCAAGGGTCTGCTGATCAACTTCCTTCAGTGCCAGTTTCCCAGTCTGCTCAAACTTCCTGGATTTTTGCTTGAGTTCATCACTCCTATCGTCAAGGTGTGGAAGGGTGACCCGAAGAACCCAAAGAACTTGAAGAGTTTCTTCTCCATGCCCGAGTATGAGGAGTGGAAGGAGCAGCACAAGAACGAGAAGGGTTGGGACCACAAGTACTACAAGGGATTGGGAACCAGCGATATTAAGGATGCCCAAATCTACTTCAAAGATCTCGACACCCACATGAAGCGTTTCCACACGATGCGCGCCGAGGAGGAAAAGCTCATTGAGCTAGCTTTCTCCAAAAAGAAGGCTGATGCTCGTAAGGAATGGCTCCGCGACTTCGTTCCTGGCAATCACTTGGATCTCACTACCAACGAGATTACCTACGATGACTTTGTTAATAAGGAGCTGATCCTTTTCTCCATGGCTGACAACCTGCGTTCCATTCCGTCAGTCATTGACGGGTTCAAACCTGGCCAGCGAAAGGTCCTCTACACCTGTCTCAGACGCAACATCCGCAAGGATGTAAAGGTCGTCGAGTTAGCTGGTTCCGTCTCTGGTTCCACCGACTACGCCCACGGCGAAGCTTCCATGCAAGGTACCATCGTTGGAATGGCCCAGAATTTTGTTGGGTCCAACAACATCAATGTGCTGGAGCCAAGTGGTAACTTTGGTTCTCGTCTTCAAGGCGGTGGCGATGCTGCCAGCGCTCGTTACATCTATACTCGTCTGTCGCCTTTTGCGCGTAGGATCTTCCACGCCCAGGATGATGCTCTTCTGAAGTATGGCGAATCTGACGGTAACAAGATCGAGCCTGAGATGTACGTTCCGGTCTTGCCTATGATTCTCGTCAACGGCTCGAGCGGTATTGGTACGGGTTGGAGTTCCGAAATCCCAAACTTCAATCCTCTTGACATTGTCGAGAATATAAGACTCCGTATGGCAGAAGGCGGATCGAAGGAGGACATGAAGCCCATGATCCCTTGGTACAAGGGTTTCACCGGAACGACTGACGACCTTGGAGGCGACAAATTCCGCTTCACAGGTACAATACGTCAAGTAGGCAATGAGATCGAGGTTACCGAGCTGCCCGTCCGCTACTGGACACAAGACTTCAAGGAGAAGCTCGAAGACATCATCAAGGCCGAGAAGACACCATCCATCATCAAGGATTACATCGACTACAACACTCCTGACAGGGTCCATGTCATTATCAAGATGGAGGAGAAGCACATGGCCAACGCAATTGCGAAGGGTCTCGAGGAGACTTTCAAGCTCTACAAGCAGCAGTCTTGCTCCAACTTAGTTGCTTTTGATGCTCAAGGCCGCATTCACAAATACGCAACACCGCTGGATATAATCGAAGAGTTCTATCACGTCCGTCTGCGATACTACGAGAAGCGCAAAGCCCATCAGCTTGATGTGCTGCAGAAGGAGCTCACCAAGATGAGCAACCAAGCCAAGTTTATCAAGATGATTATCGACGGAAAACTCGTTGTGTCAAAGAAGAAGAAGGCTGTCCTTGTTCAAGAGCTGAGGAAACTTGGCTTCACGCCTTTCCCCAAGGTCGAGGATGCCAAGAAGAGCGGCGAGGTCGAAGATGCTCAGGAGGACGACGAGGAGTCTGAAGATGTTGATGTCGCAGTCAACGCGAATGACTACGACTACCTGCTTGGCGTAAGTACCTTCCTGGAAACTTCGAACGAGCACGTTCTAACTAGTCACAGATGGCCATCTGGTCTCTGACCCAGGAGCGTGTCGAGAAGCTTATGAAGCAGATACGCGACAAGGAGGACGAGATCGACGCGCTTATCAAGCTCACGCCAAAGGATCTCTGGAATGCGGACCTTGAGGCTTTCGTCGAAGAGTGGAACCTGCAACTCGTTGAAGAGGCGGAGCGTACTAAGAAGATCCAGCGCATGGGTCGCCGCGCTTCTCACAAGCTCGGCATTAGTGCATCCAAGGGTGGCAAGACCAGGAAGAAGAGGAAGATGGGCAGTGACTCTGACGATGACTCTGGCTCTGACTCTGACTTTGGTCCCGTTAAGAAGAAGACAAAAGCGAAGAGCGGGGGCTTGCTCAGCTACCTGCGTGAAGCAGATGCACCCTCCAAAGAGCCATCTCCCGCAGTGTCAGCAAAGTCGACATTTGGTTCGACGGCGCCACCAAAGTCGACACAGGCGAGCCTCCTGTCGCACCTCAAGGCTGATGTGAAGAAGGAGTCGCCTCCTCAAACGGACGGGCCACTAAGCGCTGCTGAGCCGGAAGCTGCACCGGCTCCGAAGCCTGCTGCCAAGCCTCGAGGTCGCCCTGCTGCGGCTAAGAAGGCTGCTCTCATCATCTCTGACGATGACGAGGATGAGTCAGACGTCTTCGCTGTTGTTGCCAAGGAGGAGGCAAAGAAGCCTGCACAGGCGCCTAAGACCAACGGCCGGGCGCCTCGTGCAGCTGCAACCAAGCCGGTATCCAAGTACAGTGTAGACACCGACTCTGACGACGACGACGACCTCGGCGATGTTAGCACCATGGTCAAGTCGATTGGTGGCCCGACCAACGGTGTTCCATTGTTCAAAACCTCCACGCGCCCTGGCAGCAGCTCAGGCATGCCCAAGGTCGCGAAGAAGGCCAGTCCTTCTGTGATTGATATTGACGAGGGTGATACCACCAACTACGAAGCGCTGATGCCTGTCGCGTCGCCTAGGAAGCCCGCGCCACGCAACGTGAACGACACGATGCTTTCGGACTCGGAAGATGACTTCAGCCTTGTCAAGCCCAAGCCTGCGGCATCCAAGCCGAGCAAAGTCACTGCTAAAGCGAAGCCTGTGCCCAAGGCCAAGGCTGCCACAGCTGCTGTCACGAAGAAGAGCATCGCTCTGAGCCCAGCCGCCAAGGCCTATGCCAAACGTTTGGGTAAAGATGAAGCGGTCGGTGCTTCGAAGTCTAAGGCCGCGCCTGCGAAGAAGTCTAAGGCCATTGACTCGGACGAGGATATGAACGATGCAGACACCTTGGCTAATGACATCCTCTCTGACGACGACGACGAGCCAACACCCAAGCCTAAAGCTGCAAGTCGTGCTCCTGCTGCCCGACCTGGTCGCAGGGCTGCAGCTAAGCCTGCAAGATATGTGGTTAGCGATGACGATGAGGACGATGCGAGCGAGGCGAGCTTCGACGACGATAGCGAGTAGATGAGTATACATGGAGATTGGAGGATGCATAGCATGATTGTGTTCGAGCTGTATACCCGGTGGCGTTTTGGTTACGATGGCTCTCCATCAGTTTCCTCACTCTCAATCATGGATCTAATGGATGTTCCTATGGAACGAGCGGCGTTGGGATTTTCTTCAGACAGTATGTTTATGTCTACATGTCGTATCGAAATGCGAGATCGATTTCGCAATCTTCAAGGAAGACATGGCGTGCGCTTCTAACCAATAGAAAAAGTGCAAGAGCAGCTTTGATGGGCGCAGCGTCCGATTGATATGTTGTACAGAGCTCAGTCATCATCTCTTACGCCGTTCGTATAATTACTTCGCTACATCCTCAGACGCCCAACTCGCAATGATGCCATCGTCCGCTCTTTCTTTGGATCAAGGACATCACCAAATGCGCCGATGTCTTCTTCTGCATGGGCGTCTGTAGTCAAGACACCATTAGGTATCGACGGTTGTTTTGATGAATCCGCTAACATTTCCTTGCTTCTCGACCGGGAATACCACATAGGGCCGCGATGTATTTAATTTGAGTGCCCTCGAAATTCTAATTGTGAGAGCGCAGAGGGCTTATATTACCTTGCTGTGACTGCTCCCTGAAATTCTCTCCGGCTTCGAGGGAGGTGCGGGCTTCGCGGGTCAGGGAAAACCGTCGTTTGCATATTCACCTTGCATGAGGATGCGTAAATGACCGAGGCCACCCAGCTGATTTATTACTTCAATAAACTCTTCGACGAATTTGCCATAGGACTTGGGACGACGTTTAAACGTTCTATGCGTGAAGCTTCTCGAAAAGAGTGATCGAACAAGCATATGTTGTCTCTGTGTGTGCCTGCTTCTTAGTCTTACAGTGTCCGTCAACTCGGTCTTATGCCTGAGGGTACGCTTGAGAAGACTCAAAATCAGAAGACAGTAGCACAAGAATCCCCACTGCTGCGTTGCACGTCTGTCGACATTGTTGAGCATACTCTTTATGGAGTAAGAAGTGCATTTGCTTCTTCCCAAACTCAGATGTCTCAAACTTCAAGATTCCCCGGTTCAGACTCACGTCCCCTACGCTGTCTGCTTGCTCGGCAGTCAGATAGAAAGTAAGAGTGGGAAGGTAAACGTCCTAGAAAAACTGAGCCAAATCTAATCCATTTCTATGTCTCTGCTGAATATTATGCTGCAAGAAATTGGAAGAGGAATCGGCGTGTGCTGCGCGCTGAAGATGGCAGGTGGTGTATTCCAGCTTCTCGTTGATCGTCCTCACCACACACCCAGTTCTCTTCACACAATTGAATTGTCTGGAGACTGGTGGCATATTCATCTCCTGGAAGTGTAGAAGAGTTCAGCCCGGTCTATATGTGTTCTGTCTGTGTGATGCGACGAGATAAATTTCATGACGATCTTGGAATGAGTGCGAGATATTGAGATGCCTCAAGAAGCTACGTCTATAGTCATCTACCTGCCGGAATGTGAGCCGCTGCTTATAGATCAGGCTTGTAGGGGAATACCAAATATTTACCCAGTCAACAATAGGGACGGAACACTGTCTCATAAGGTTGGTCGAAATGCAGCGGTATAAACTACGTCATGGATTTCGATTCGTTGTGCTTGCCCCGATTGGTCAGCGTGAGATCGCTGCTGTCGGCTCCGTCCGCCTTTAATTCGAGCCATCTGTTATCAGCGCATTTAGCAGTTATAGAGCAGTGAACTGTCTTGAGGAGTCCATCGCACATGATCTCTCTTCTCGTGCCGACCTCCGCGCGGCTCTGCGGGTTCGGTAGTCGGCAAGGCCGCCAAGGCTAATGATGTCAATAAGCTGTATTAAGCCCTGTCGCTCGAACTTTCTCCATGCCCCGTGCTGTCTACACCAATCGGACTCGGTGATACACCGCCTTGCTCACGAGGTAGAAATGTAAACATAGCATCTTGGTGGCCTGACTACGTCAAACGCAGGCCAACATCGATCATGATCAGGATGAGCCGCTATAAGACAACGGAAACTGGTGTTTGCTCACGCATTCAAACGAAATTGCCCAACATTGTAGCCTTCAATTAGGCTTCAATAGACTCTCATCCACCATCATCGTCGACAAGTCAGACTAAAACTCGCCATGAGCAACTCCACCAACCTCACCGATCCCTGCGCCTCCGGTGGCGTCTCGATCAGCACACCACGCATGACACGCCCTGGTCCGTACGTAGCAATTGGTCCCCTATCGAACTTCACCGCAGCCATCACATCCTGCTGCTCTGCCTACACGAACGATAGCTACGTGTCAAACTATAACGGCGGCCAAGCACCTGCAAGCTGCTACTACTATTGCTCGTTCAACGGGACGGTGGAAGACATGCACGAGGTGATGGCATGTCAGAGTGGGGCTGCAGGGCAGCTAAGGAGGGATAAGGGGGGTGATGGATCGGGGTGGATTGGGATTGGGTCGCATCCGGACCTGAACGAAACATCGTCCGCAGGAGCTCGGATGTCCGTAAGTCCCAAGGCGGGAGTGTGGAGGTCGGTCGTGCTTGGGCTGGCGTTCTTTGGTGCTATGACTGGGGCACTATGGTGACTTTTTCCATACGAGGACTGCCAACATTGTCAATGAGCAACGATGCTTATTCAACGACAGGTCATCCCGGTAGCGTCTCATCGCATACTTGCCGCGAGGAACTTGTCTGAACATGGTGAATCAATTGATGCTTTTGATGAAGTTACCCCATCCATGTATCGTTCTTCCGCTCTGGCGACGATTTTTCTGACCCACCCTCTCGCCCTTGAAGGATGAATAACTCCGTACTAGCGTTACTGATCGCACTAAGCTCTCGTGAATGGTTACGACTCCTTTGAACTCCACTGGCGCTCGGCCGTCGTGCTGCAATGGCAGGTGGTGCTGGTCGCATTGGTAACGGCTTATTCATGTCTGTACTGCCCCATCTTGTGTTGAGGCGCGAGTTTGAGCGAGATAGGTGAGGCTGTGCCGTGATGGTTGTTGTAAAGGTGCTTTGTGGAACGTGTGACGGTGAGCGGTGAAGGTTCGGCGTGCGCATACTGTTGGCGTTGACTGTACGTGTGGTCGTAAGTGAGGTTGAGCGATTGAGGGTGGAAGATTGCGGACTCAAAGTCGGGACAACGGACTTCTGCGCTTGCCTTGATGAGGATCGCTGGAGAGATGCTGGTTGTGAAGTGGTGCTAGTGTTGAAGTTCTTCACATTGGTCAAACGTATCGAGTCGCTTCTGAGTGATTCTGCGGGCTGTGTCGATTCTTCATCATCGGTTTGCTTCGAATAGTTGGGCTGCCATCTGCGCGGATAGCTGCCCGAAGAGTTGTTTGTGGTTCCGAAGTAGCGTGGGAATAATTTGTTCATCAGCGGCTTGCATCCAGGTAGGCAACCGCATACGATGCCGATGCCACCTTCTACACACATAATGACGAAGGTCTTGCCGCCTTGCCCTACTCTTGTTAGCTAGCGCAAATTGTGGTTCATAAGATCCAGGGCGACCTACAGAATACATCGTATGACTCAAGGTACATATGAGTGTAGTACAGACGCGCGACTCCCGCTCCACACACTCTGGCCTATTGTCAGCAACTGTGTGGTCTGAAAGAAAGCTTCAAACCTTACATGACACCAAGCGAGAACATGCACGTCAAAGTGACGCGCTGGCGCAGAGACAATTTGACATTCAGAAGATCCTTGGCTGGCCACAGGAAGATGAGGAAGTCGCTGAAAGTGTTTTGTCCCGAGTGAAAGTAGTAGATCGCTTTGATGTTCAGACATTTAGCTCGGCCGATGTATTTGAAGATGTTCCAATATGTACTGGCTGGCCTTTGGCATGCGTTAGTCCCATCGATAAAGAATGCGGCCAATACTTACGCGCATTGGAACAAGGTTACAAAGAAGCACGCTATGTTCAGCGAAACAGTATAGAACAGCATGATGTAGCAAAACCATTTGTTCGTTCGCGATGGAAAGATACCTTTGCTGTTATGAGCTTTCAATCTGAGACCTTTCACATGATCACTTACGAAGATACGTCAAGAGTATGGCAACTTTCATGAGAGTTATGATTACGGTGAAAAGCAGCTGCGTCGCCATTCCCATCTGCGTTTTGTCAATTGGCTATCCACGCTCCTGTGTCTTCGCACTCACCTGAGCAGCCTTCATTGAGCCATACAGGAGCTGTGGTGGGATATCCCCTGACAATGGTCAGTGGTCGCGCGCAAGAGTACATTTCGTTGGCGTACAGAGGTGGTGACCCATTCGGTACTGCGGCAACATTGATATGATGACCATGACGTTGTTTCCGACAGAAGTGATCTGCTGCTTCAGCATGGAGCGCAACGGTAAGATTAATTGTACTTACAGCTGCCAGAAGCATGATGCCATCGTCCCAACCAAGCGTCTTTGTCAGAATTGTGCGGCTGTAGATGCGACATGACATGAATGCGACGACCAAAATGGTCATGGGAGTGATAACGCCAATCGCCAACGGCCGCAGGGTTGTAGGATCATCATAGTTGGGTGGGGGAAATGATGCAAACTCCGCTGCTGTGGGAAACCTCGAAGTCATCCTTTTACGACACAGGGTCGAAATCTTGAGGTTGCAAGCCTTTCTGTTACATATGAGAAGGTCTGACGAGCTCGCAAGGACACCCGTGCCTGTAATAATAATACTCTTAACATTGTGGCGGGCCCTAGGTACATGCCCAGATCCACAGACACGGGCGGAATGCAGGCATGCAGGGTGAGCCACACAGTGCCCTCACCTTCTCGAAGAGGTGCCAAATCCGGGGAAACGCATGCAAGAAGTTCCACGAGACGTCTTGGGTATATTTCGGCAACAAGCTTGCGCCTATAGTTCAATCTATGTTTCTTATCGTGAATGATCCATGCTGCCATTGTGTATTTTTTCTGTTGTTGCAGAGCAGGCTGGTAATGAGTCTTGGGCGAGTAGGGATAGTAAGCCTGGTAAACTAAGTACTAGCCTTCAGTAAGCACACGGCTGAAGCATCCAGGGGCGCAATGCTCATTCCGGTTATTGCGATGGAGAAACAGCCGACGATTTCGACTCTGGGCGAGAACCGAACTTAGGGCTGTGTCTTCCAGGCATATCCTCGTCCAGAGAACGACTGCCGGCATGTCACGCACATGGCCGCACGGGCGGCATCCTGTATCAGAGCACACCTTGTGACGATTCGGGAGTCTCCGCTTAATGATCAGATCCTTGACTAGATCGTGTCGTTCGCCGAGCGGCGCGCCGTTGAGCATGCTTGCGCGATAGTGTTGGGAGATATGATGTCGAATGCGAAACGTGGTATGAAGTGGGCCGGCGCAGGAGTCGATGGGTGGTACTTCGAAACGTCAGCGTAGCAGGCTGCTTACGGGGAGGCCGACTAGAAGCGAATCAATAATGGAACGTGTGGAGCGTGCAGACAGCCACAACCCAGGGACGGCTGATTGTGAAGGGTAAAGCGGAATCGCCCGCTCGGTTTGTGAAACCCACCTTCCCGATTTGAGACAATCATGCAAGGGTCAGATACCAAGTCCAAAGTACCACTTGCCACATACAATGCCATCCCAGATAATACGCATCCCAAGTAGCCACTCAACTCGAGTCATGGTTGTATGGGGTAAGAACTCCGGTATGGCACCGCTCGATTTGCTTTTACCGCGAATTCTCCGCACTCCGCAAGCTCCTTTGGGTCTGACGGAGACATTGGTAAGAAGTCTCGCCATCAAAGCAGAGCAGATGACGATAGAAGTAACGACCTCTGAAGGACAATCTGCACAAGAGCCTGCCGTGAATGGGTAAGCGCAACGTCATGCATGCGCCATGTCGACAGAGGAAGAAACGACGAAGTATCGAGATCGCGGCCAGGAAGACGATCACGTCCACGTGTCGCGACTGACATCGATCCCTTTGCTGTGAATTCCGAAAAGCAGTCTCATATGAAAGGCTGATATACCAGGCACCGCCAGTCGGTTCGAGCGTGGTAGGGCGATCGAACAGCTGTCACTGGGCGAGCAGCTCCAGACTTGCGACGCATGTCTATTATTGACTGTTAGTTCCGAGTTTATTCTTGAAGCATAGTCTCGAGGTTAGTGACGAATGAAGCAAAGTGACATTCGTCGCGTTGATCAGTGGAGCGAATGGAGTGAGTCGCGACAGCGAGGCTTCCACGCGATTTTGGCTCGGGGCCTGTGCGTGATCCACAGACCCGCAGACCCGCACTCGCGGTCCGTCCGACGTCGTCACCACAGTCCACCTTGATGCCAGCGGCGTCAAAAAACGCTGCTCATTGTCTTCTCCCACCGTCTCGCACACGATTACCACCAGCGGTTCCATATGATTTGAGCTTCTGCGTTCGTTCACGTTGCCGCTCTACGCCTCTGTCAGCTCCAATGCATCACGGCTGCCTACAGTAATCTGCGCGTGGCGCTGTCCATCCCTCCAGCAACCGTCAATCTTACTGTCTGCGCTCGTTTAGGACACGTGCGTAGACAAGTTTGAATGCAAGTATGCTTGGTTTGATAGTTCTTGCGCGGTGTAACTGCACGTGCGCATGTGCCGTTTATTACGGTCCCATCACAGCATCTTCCGAGCTTTCGTGGGCGGTTGAGACTTCATCCACAATCACACTGTACGGCCGTATTAGCATCTTGGCAAATCGTTGGACGCACCTTCTATTGCTGGACAGGTTCCACACCAATAATGGCTCCCGGTGGAGACAGTCACCAATATTGCGGAACAAGACGCGGACCTCCTCCTGCAAGCACAGCAGGGCTCGTCCCAGGTCCCTCGATTCCGCATCCGCCTAAGCACTATCGGATGACACGGTTGGGTATGCTTTCTAGTCTGCCCCTCTCTCAGCAGTCATTATCGACAACTCCATTAGATTTGCAGAACACGGCTGCTGAACGAGACCCAAGCGAGGATGAGGCACTTGTAGCAGCCGCACGCCTCTCTTCATCTAAACAAGCCGTGATTGAGCAGTCGAAGCTTCAGTATGATGTCTATGCACAATCATACGTCCCATATAGCCTACGAGCTATCAACGAGAAAGTACCCGGAAACGTCATTGATACAAAGACGAAACACGAGATCGCCTTCGAGTCGTACATAGCGCGGTTCGCAGGGAGAGACTTTCTTACGCATCAGTGTCATCTAGACTACAACTCACCAAATGCGACTTCAGCCTACGTCTCGGATCTCACAGAGCAGTCTTATGCCCAACATTTTGCACACCTGCTGCGGCGGGAACGTGCAGCGCAGTTGGAGCGTAACCAACACTACGCTCTGTATGCAGTATCCCTGCAAGCTGTATTGATGCCCGATGGCATGCGTCTATGGGCTGTCATAGTTCCTGGATTGCGAGAAGACGATCCGCTTGTAGAGATGGGGGACATTCTCGAAGTCCGCCAACTATGGGTCGACTGGGCTGGCTACCCAACTCAAATGCCTACTCTTATGGTTGGTGAACACGGAACTTATGCAGCCTCTCACACATGGACTGGAGCTTAGTACAATGCTTCTGTCTATAGTGTTAGCAGGATCCGTGAGATTGTCTACCTGAGGGTAGACGGCCTACAACACCTCACACCATACAGCGATCAGATCATCTTACCCATGATCGTGAACGTCGTCTTTCCACTGAAATAGGGCGTTCTACGAAGTCAACGCCAGGCACTCCTCACAATCAGCAATAACCTCAGCACTTGTGGACAACGACAATCTTCAACTGACTTCGATACCGTGTCCGAATCTTCCTTCGGTCACAGAGCAGAGCTAGCACAGTCAGTATGCAATACAGAGCCACAGAAAGACTGGATCCGCAGGATGTTGTTTCCCACCGAACGCGATGGACGCCTACAGACGAGGTTGAGGAATGTCCCTCATCATGCCCTCTTCGACCACGCTGTTAATTACGAACAGGCGTATGCCGTGAATTCGGTCTGCACTCTTGACTACGGCAAATTGCCTTACTTGATCTCTGGCCCACCAGGCACCGGCAAGACAAAGACACTGGTGGAGATGGCTATGCAGCTCCTTGACACTAAAGATATCACGCACATGCTGATCTGCGCTCCTCTGAAGCGGCAGCCGACACGCTCGCCTTGAGGTTGAAGCAACATCTGACTCCAAAGCAGCTTCTGCGTCTTAATGGACCGAACAGAGCGGACAATGAAGTTCTTCGCGAATTGTTGCAATATTGCTATATCCAAGACGACATGTTCTATTTGCCACCTTTCAGAGCACTACTAGCTCTCAGCGTAGTGGTCGTGTCGTGCCGTGGCGCTGCGATACTTGCAGAAGCTCGCTTGACCAATGCAGATCTGTGGACAATGGAGCGAAATCTAGCGTCTGCGTTGCATCCCGAAGACGAGCCACCAACATCCTCTCTGCACTGGGGAGCATTGTTGCTCGGCGAAGCCGCTCAGGCAACTGAGGTCGATGTTCTCCCAGCTGTTAGCGTCGTTTTCCCACCGTCCGCATACCCTCGAGATCACGCCCAGCCGCGCATGGTCATGGCCGGTGACGAGCACCAACTGGGCCCTCGCACAGCATCTCACGATCCAGCTTTCTCCACATCGCTGTTCGCCCGACTTTTCGCGCGCTCATTGTATGCCAACCATCCACTTTCTCGCTCAAATGTCAAACCTTCCTCCGGACCACCAGTCCTCAAAAAGTCGATGCTACCCATACTCTACCCACCCTTCACGAACCTCATCCGGAATTACCGCTCGCACCCCTCCATACTTAGCGTCCCCTCGTCACTGTTCTACCACGACACCCTCATCCCAGAAGCCCGTACTCCTTCCACCCCTCTCCAATCCTCCCCCCTCTGGCGCGGACGCAGGTGGCCCGTACTCTACATCCCTTCCACCTTCCCCGACGAACTCGAGCGCGACAACGGCGGGTGGTACAACATCTCCGAAGCGCGCCTCGCATGTTCGCTGGCGGAGACACTCGTCTTCGAATCCGGCGTCAAGCAGGAAGACATCTGCATCATGTCGCCGTTCGCCGCGCAAGTCAAGCTTCTGCGCTGCACGATCAGGAGCGACAGCGCGCGCGGCGTCGGGCTGTGGGATGTGAATATCGGGCCGGTGGAGGCGTTCCAGGGGCTGGAGAAGAGGGTTGTGATTCTGTGTACTACGCGCACACGGACGAGATTTGTGGAGGAGGATGCGAAGAGAGGAGCGGGATTGGTGCGGCAGGAGAGGAAGATGAATGTTGCGCTGACAAGGGCGAAAGAGGGGTTGGTAGCGATTGGAAGTCCAGAGGTGATGAGCGTAGATGAGTACTGGAGGGCGTGGATGGCTTTCTGTGAGAGGAACGGATTGGTGGATGATCGGATGGGGGTGTGGAAGGATCGAGAGAAGTTCAGAACCGGAGAGGTCGGAGTTCTAGAGCGTGCGCTGGTTGCTTAGGAAGAGGGTATGCGCGAGAAGCAGTGGCCGGCGCTTGGTGCCGCGGCCGCTGACTACGATGTTGATGGGGGCCAGTATGAAGCGTGGACCGAAAGCTTGCGAAATGCACTAGATGAGGAGGAAGATCAGGGCGACGAAGAGCACGAACACGGCATTGGCGAAAACGTGGCGTCGACTCCGGGGGCAAAAAACGCAGAAACAACTGGCGCTTAGATTCCATGCCACGTCGAGACACTCAAAAACAGCTCTGTTGCATTGGACAGACTTAGAATGGTGTTGGCGTTGCCGTTTCGGCTCTGATGTTCCGCGGGCAAGGAAGGATGATTCACATCATCCAAGACCCCGCCGCAAGACCACCACATCAACGCCTCTCAGTCATCTCGAAAGACTCAAAATGGAACAGGAGACGTTCGCATCAGCAAAAATACGACGTTGGCAGGATTCGAACCTACGCTCCCGAGGGAAACAGATTTCAAGTCTGTCGCGATAACCACTCCGCCACAACGCCCGATGGTGATAATCGCCACTCAAATTAACATACCTCTATACCTAAAGTCTCATTAGTCAACAGTGATGAGTGGGCTGAAGACGATGAAGATGGGTGTTGTACAAGGTAAGAATGTTGAGGCCTGGGCTATGTGGGTCTGCGGGGTCATGCAGGAGGGTGGAGCTCTGGACGCATGGGAGTACAGTGACTTCTCGGAGAAGGTGGGAGACAGGATCGTGGAGAACCACACGCAAAAAAGCCAGACAGTAAAGCACTGCATGAAGAGAAGCTTGTGCGCAAGATTGAGTTTGCTTTTGACTTCGCTAGAACGCCCGCTTGTATCAACGCCTTCAGCACCAAACTGAGAGGGACAAACCTTAACGCCGAGTGTACTCTATATCTAACACGTGTTTTTTGACGTGGATTGTGCTATCACGACATCCCCGCATTAGCCATCTCCGTTGCAAAGTCCAAATCCATATCCATATCGAAGCTCAACTCATGTTCGTCCCACATCATGCTTGACGCCCTCGTAGTAGCAATGCTCGCGCTCACACCCATCGCGCTCGTGGTCGCGTCCAGGGGGATAGTGGACTCGAAGCCCGAGCTCGTGGCCGGGTCTTGAAACTCGGACGGTAGCTGATCCCAGCTAGGGAGATGGAAGTTATCCATCGCTTTGCTCATATCTAGATCAGTCGCGGTACAGATCTGCTCCGTAATCGGCGCCATGGCCATTGCTGAGGCGCGGCGAGAGGCAGTGGTTGTGGGTGAGGCAGATGTGGATGCAGTCAAGCCAGGGTCACAGGGTGATTGTGTGGACGCAACGCGACGCGCGAACTCGGACATATTAGTGGTGCCGGAGAGGGTACATTCGAATTGTGCCGCACGTGTGGGATCGTTGGCTGGCAAGTTCAGGACGCCAAAAGCGTGCACGTTATTGACGTTGAAACTAGGGTCGAGCTGAGCAGCGGCGCCGAGGCCGAGGTCTTCGTAGATCTCGTGTTGCGAGTGCACGCCTGTTCCCATTAATGCCAGGCCGACCATGTTGGGATTATCGATGCACGTACCTGGAATCTGGATGCTGTGGTCGATGCCGTGAGCTTTCTTGAACAGGTTCAGCCACTCTGGATTATCGGCCGCAGTCTGGTGCCACGGATCGTCCGGCTCGCCATACAAGATGATCCTAGCCTCTTTTTGCAGCATCTCGTCAGTAACTGTCCCCGCGCCGTGCTTCTCAATGTGCTGGCGGGCAAATCGGCCAAGTCGTAGGGTTAAGATCTCCCAGCAGGTTGCACGAGGGTGGCTATCGGGCGACTCGGATGACGAGTAGTCTTGAGCTGTCGTATTTTGAAGGACGATGGGGCCTACAACCTGACCGCAATCCTGATAGGCATCCGATAGATTGGTCGTGTTGGGAAGCAGGTATTCCAGATCTTGACTTCCAAGCATGACCGGCATGCGCTGTGCATCAGTCAGCAATGGGCGATGGTTCGCACATGTCTCATCTTGGGACCTTACACTGCAACTGTTCTTGTCGGTCGCGGAGAACGGGAATGGAGACTTGCTCTCGTTCGCAATGAGGTAGGGAGGCATAGCGTTGGTGACATGGATGGCCACTGAAGGGTCAAGACCACGACATCCTTTCCAATTCTTCATGTCGGCGCCATTGCGGAATTCTTTCGACAGGTGATCGACTCGATCTTGCCACTTGTCAAATTCCATCGCGCAGAAGCCGCACCTCGACTTGATATATTGTGCTTCCGACTTCCACGAGTCCATGGCTGGGGTCATCTTCACGTCGTGCATCAATCGCAGATGTTGCCGCAGATGGTCTTTACGGTAAAACGTGCGGGACTCAAGTCCCTTTTCTTCGCAAGCGGAGTGGTTGTGAGTTCCAAGGTGATCCTTCGTTGGCTCGAGCTCGCCGCAGTACACGCACTTGCTCTTGCCGGTGATGGTGTCAGCCACAACCTCACCCAATGGTGCGCAAATCCACTTCTCCAGCGACAAATGCAGGCTCTTCTCGTGCCGCGACCAATCATATTTGGACTTGAATCGATCGGTACAGAACGTGCACTGGAAGGGACGAGGAGCATCTTTCTCGGTGTCCTTGGGCAGTCGGGTTGGCAGACGTCGCCGCCTGCGCCTCTCTTTCGACTTCAAGCTGTTCATTGAACCCAGAGAGTGCCTCGAGCCGTGTGAGTAGGCAGTGTTGTGAGAGCCAAGGGATCCAGATGACATGTTCGTGAAGCCAGTCTCCAATGACGATAGGGAAGGCGCCCTGAAGACCGAGAAGCTGTCTGTACTCTTGTTCGAAGAGAGATGCTGGTAACTGCTGCTCGCACTACTATTCTCAGGCGGATCAAAAGTTTCCACGGCCTGGGCAATAGCGGTCAGGGGAGCAGGTTCGTTTTCGGGGGGAGAGTGCTTCCATCTTTCGAAGGGGTCTGTCAATACGAGTTAACCTGGAACTTCTATCTGTTGTGTAACTGGCACAGCTGATGCAATGCCATGACCTGAGTCTGATTGTCCAGCACTTTCTCGGCGCAATTCATTGACACGGAACTTGAAGAACCGGCCAATCGACGTTGCCGAGGATTGTGTCTGATTAGGCTCAGTGAGGGTATGCTTACTCAGAGACTCCCAAGTCCTGCCTGCAGGGATGTTGAGGGCTTGTGTGTTTGGTCGAATACTAGGTGAAGAGCTTCGCTTCGGCCTCGCCTTCTGCCTTCGCCGTGTGTTCGCCATCCAGTTCGAGATCTGGGCTAACGAAAGGCCAGTCTGCTGGCCCAACACTTCTTTCTCCTCATCAGTCGGGTATGGGTGATCATGGTGTGCGATCATCCAGTCTTTCAGAACCTTGACTGCAGCCCGGGGGAATCGAGCTGCCGCAGCACCCTTCTTTGGTCCAAGATCACCGCTCTCGTCATCGATAGGTCCGATATGACCTTTCGATCGCAATTGCTTTCTGCGAGTGAGGCCACCGAATTGATGCACATCATCCTCGCCCACGACGTCTAGAGTGTCCAGGGCAGTCCTTTGAGTTCGGTAGGGCATCAACTCAGGGTTGGAGAAGCTGCAGGGTCGGTACAGGTTCTTGCAAGGCGAGCATCCTGACGTTCCATCACCATTGGCGTTGTAAATGAAGCACTCAAGTGACTTGGAACGACAGTAGTCGCAGGGGTTGGCGGGCTTCTGGTACCCTGGAAGCCAACTAGAGAAATCAGTGTTGAACTCCTCAGTCTGCAGGCTGTCCTTTTCCAAGAAGGCATCCAGGAGTTGACTATGGCTTGTCAGTGTCGCGACGAGACAAAACATATCTTGGGATCAACCGCTTGTAGATTGCTTCTATTCCGAGTGGTCTCAAGAGTGGGTCGGAGTAACCGCATTGGCTAAAGTCCACGGGCATTGAGTGATTGATGTGTAGTACTACTCACCTCTCGCTCGTCTGTATCGCTGAAGCATCTTGATCGACATGCTGATGCGCATCGGGCATAGCTGCTTCGCCGAAGTCGAAGAACTGCGCCATATCGGCGTTCGGAGCAGCCATGGTGACGGCCACTCGGGGCTGATTTGTCACAATCTGGCAATTGCCGACAAGAATGACAACAAAGTTGTGACAAGCACGCCCTCTGACTGAAATCGGGAATATCAAAAGAGGATATAAGGCGTGTATGTAGATTCGAGCGACAGTGCCTTAGAAGAGGTCTGCTCGGAGTCAGATGGTAGCACGCTAGTCGAACCCAGAACGGCTAGTGGATATGTCAGTTGAAGGGCGCGCAGTAGAACGACGGACCCATCAGACTTTGGCGGGGTGCACCAACGACAAGAGGCTGAAGGATGGTGCTGCTGACTCAGGTGCCAATCGTTGACCGCCGCTGCTTTAAAGGCCGGTGTCGGTCCTCGTATTGTCTTCACAAGACCAATCTCGATCCCACAGAGGCATAGTTGTAGTGCACGTCGTCACCAATGGTTCACATACTATGGAAATGGGTAAAGACGACATTCTTCGTTGTTGCGACAGCTGCTCGTTCACTCACAAGTACTAAGTATGACCGGAGTGCGCGAGTGCATTGTCGTGCCGAGTACCGTTCGACGTCTAGAAGTGGCAGAACAAGCGAATCCAGGGCTCCATGCCAGATAGACGCAGGTGAGATGGCCGCCTGAGAAAGGCAGCCGCAGCCGTGTGTTATCGCGGGGCATTTGTAAGCTCTGCCATGGCGCTCGTCGTAAGACGAGTGAAGCGCAGCTGCAGTCGCAAAACAATGGCATCAGTTTGCGAGCGGTGCGAGGTCGCGCAGCGAAAGGTGCGGCGGCACGACTCGGGCGGCCATCTCCCAGTTGCGCGGACCCGATTCGGCTCCACGTGAGAACGGTCAACGGAGAGGATGTCCATCCTCCGAGGCTGAACTTCGGCTGACGGGTTGGTTAATTCGAATCGCTATGGGTGGTGCTGCTGTGGACGTCGCCTTCGGAAGCAAAGCTAGCAGTTGCTTTGATCGTGCCGACATGGCACTTGCTCTTGTTGTCTTCACCGGAAGATCTGAAAGACTGAACACAACATCATTTCGACACAAATGACTAATGTTGCTTTGACACCGAAACCTCATGTGAGCAGGACAGCAATCGTGTATTGAACTGAAACAGCAGCGTTGCGCCTGCAACCATAAAAGACAATCCCCGCTATGCTTCGCTCGAGTCGAGGAGACGTCCTCCAAATGCATGACAAGACAAAAACAAGATTAACCCAACGCCAGCCATGCAACGTCGTAGTCAATTCTATCGCCAGCCACCAGGCATAGGCGCTCCGTATCCTGGATGCTGCGTGGGCGGACTCGGCACCTCAGGCGGCGCATACCGCATCCTCTCCATCCTCCCCATACCCGCACTATCCCTCCTCTCTTTCTTCTTCTTTCTCGGTTTCTCGCTCCCTTCCCTACTCATATCCGGCCCGGGCATATACCCACGATCCGCATATCCCGCCGCCGCAAACGGTGGCTGCAGAACCTTCCTATCATCATCGGCCGGCGGACTGAGATCCACCAGGCTATAGAAATAATCCAGCACCTCGGGGTACCTGAGCACGCTTGCGCGCCAGTCGAGATCAATGCCGCGTTTGAACTCGGCGTGGGCTTCGGCGATCTGCGATTGCAACTGTGCGATGGCAAGCGGGTGGATGGGCGGCGCGCCCGAGAAGCGCATGTAGACGTCGTAGTGCGGCAGCGAGTTGAGGTAGGCGGTTTGCGCGTGCTGCCGGATGGTGGTCAGACGTTGGAAGGCGAGCTGGATGTGGTGTCGAGCGTGGGCAAGGACCCATTCACTGCCTCAGTGTTAGCACACCCGGCTACTATGGGCGTAGTGCGAGGGTACAGGGTGTAGGATAAGGGAATAGAGGTCGGTCGGCGAGCGCATACCGAATGTCAGCAAGCCGGTTGTCCATGGCCCTGCTCTCGGCCTGGTCGAGTGCAATCTGCAGCCGCTCCGACTCGCAGAGACAGCCAGCGTGGCTGGGAGCGCTACATATTGCGCAGTTGGGCACGGCATCCATTGTCACGGCCTCTTCAGAGGAGCGCCTTGTGCATCGTCACGGCCCAGCTTAGTAGCGGGCAGGTAGCGGGCAGGTAGCAGCCAGCAGGAGCGTCGGTCAAGAGCAGTGCGTATGGCGAGGCTGGCGATCAGGCACAGGCGGTGACAGGTGCATGTTACATGACGTTGGGAGGGACAACGTGCGAAGGGCTAGCTTTGTGCGGCTTATGAGATGGGGCATGTGTAGTGATGCGGAGTGAGTTGGCAGAAGAGCTCCACACTGTTGCGGCCTTGGAAGCTCCTCGGCTGGGGCTGGACGGACAGCCCCGACATGGATCGACAGGCGTAGCTCTACTTCCAAGCACTGGTCTGGACTTGATCAATTGCTCGATCATTGAACCGCTTCATCTTGAGTGTCTTGGTGTTATACAATGCTCTCGTTGCACCTACCCCGCATTGTGCCAATCGACAGGGCTGGCGACACGACCTGCAGCTGTCGCGCTAAAACCTGCCGGTCTGTGCATTGCTTGATTGGAACTTTCCATGCTTGAAGGTCGATACAACACACATCAACTTCTCACGCCTACCACGCGCGCACATTGCCGAAGCAGCGCTCGCATTCCAACAGCCGCACCGTATACCACTCCACTCTGCGCCCAACCCACTCAAACACACCAACAGGCCCAGGCCGTCAACCACCACCATGAGCAAGGCAGGCGCCTACGGCAGCACAGGCGGCGGCGACACCGACTTCCGCAAAACATGGGACCGGGAAGAGATGGCCGTGAAGGCCAAAGAGCGCGAAGCAAAGGAGCGCGAAGAGGCGAAGGAACGCTATGAGGCAAAGGCAGCAGGCAAGACATATCGCCGCCGCGCGTCCACACCAGAGGACCTGCGCCAGACTGAAGCGCGCTCGGAGCGCATCGACTGGAGCAAGATGGTCGGCAAGCAGACGCTGACGTCTGCGGCGGCGGCAGTGGGCAAGAGGGGCAAGGGCGCAGGCGCATATTGTGCTGCGTGTGATCTCACATTCAAAGACAACATCCAGTACATTGAGCACTTGAACTCGAAACAACATTTAGTCGCCACGGGGCAGAGCGGAGAGGTCAAGAGGGCGACGCTGGAGGAAGTTCGTGAGCGTTTGAGGTACTTGAAGCGCAAGGCGGATGAGGCGAAGAGGGATGAGGTGGTGGATGTCGATGCGAGGTTGGCGCTGGGGAGAGAGAAGATGGAGGCGGAGGCTGAGGAGAGGAGAAGGAAGAGGAACGAAAAGAGGAGGGCGAAGAAGAAGGGGGATGATAATGCTATGCAGTGGACGGGCGTTGGGGCTAACGGCGTTATTGCTTGAGATGGGCGACGGACATTCGTCTGTTCGAACAAGTCGTCCTCTCAGCAAGAAGTCTGAGGGTCACACGGCACATACAGAGTGATTCCTTGGCCCCAAACAGTTCATGAGCCGGTCTAGGACGGCATAAGCTGGACAAGGGCACCATAGTACACCACAAGTTGCGAGGCTCAAAGCTTCAGCCTGCGCGACAAGGGTTGCGACACGGATCACAAGCTCACGAAGGCCTGTAGGGGTAGGCGATTGCCAAGTTCTGCAGCTTATGGACCTTGCAGCGCTATAGAGACTGGAGCGACAGCTGCTACTTGCAGTGTATGATGGATGCATACGAGCGAAGGTTAAACCTCTCGCTCCACACGGGCGAAAAGGCTCGGAGCTCGGGGCCAGCCATACCCCACCACATGGATTGCATCAGAGCAGCGCTCGATCGCATGCTCTATTGATTTCTAAGCTAAGCTCCGTCCGAGGTGGGGAGCTGTACTATTCACAATCAATAAAGACCAACATCTACTCAACCACATCCAAGTGAACTTTGCTCGACAGAACAATTCTTCTTGCATTGCTCTCGTATTATCAGCGTGACTAGTCATTCAGCCTATCAACCTCAAAGCTTCCTGACTCGCACACCATCACGACATCATGGGCAGCACCGCCGACACAATCACCCTCTACACCAACCACCGCTGCCCTTGGGCGCACCGCGCGCACATTGTGATCAAGGAGCTCGGCCTCAAGTACGAGGAAGTTATTATCGACCTTGACAAGCCGCGCGAGCCATGGTACCTTGAAGTGAACCCTGTAAGTCCTCCCAGCCCCCAGTTGCTCCTCAAGACGTGAGTTGCGTCGCAACACTAAGTTGCAGTTACTTCGAGTCGCTAATGGCTCCCAGCGCGGCCTTGTCCCTGCAATAAAATTTAACGACCAGATCATCACCGAGTCCGGCGTCGTCGCGCGCTTCTTCGCCGATGCATTCCCCTCACACCTCGTGCCCAGCAGCGGCACTGTCGAAGGCGCGCTGACACGCGCACGCATCAATTTTTTCGTCGACACGTGGTTCGATAAGGTCGGATCGTACTGGTTCCAGATCCTGCGCGCCGACGACGAGGCTAAGAAGGCAGAACTCGTGAAGGAGTTCTTGGACAAGGTGGAGAAGGAGATTGAACCTTTGCTCAAGGATGCTGCTCCGTTCTTTGGTGGGAGCAAGAAGGTTACGCTTGCAGAGGCGTTGACGGCGCCGTTCATCCTGAGGGTGTACTCGTTCTCGAAGAACGGGCTGCTGCCCAAGAGTCTGCTGGACGGGTTTGAGAAGTTACCGAACTTCAACAAGTGGGCGCAGGCGGTCAATCAGGAGGAGAGCGTGACGTACATCTGGAACGAGGCGGAGGTCATTCCTGCGACGAAGAAGAAGATCGAAAGCTTGAAGGCGGCGGCCAAGTAAGCCTGTCCTGTACACTGTTGGCCATCGGATGGCCGTATTAGGTTGTAAGGAGACCCACGAGGCGTGGAATGGTATGTTCTAACGATCGATGTTCGTATTGCTAAGTCTTCAGTGAAGACATGATCTATTTACAAAAGCGAAGGGAATCTTCAGACTGCCAGACCATGTGCTTTTCGTAAGATGCTCCTTATGATGCTGGCCCAAACGCTGTCCGCCAACAACACAGGAATGTGCTCGCGATAATGAGAGTATAGGTGCACTGCATGATGCTAGGTAAGGGTATTGCGTGATTCCTTACCAGAGATGAAAACGGAAAAGTCCAGTCCAGACGTAAGCCAAGCGAGTGTGCCAACGATGCACGCTGATGCAAGAGCGAAGAAACAGAATCGACGACCAATGAAGCGTGCTGAAAGACGACAAGCCGACAAGCCGGCTAAGGGATGAAGGGCTGATTGTGAATGTTGAAGGGACGGAACGAGACGTGCGTGGGTGCTCAAAGACGGGATATTTGAACTGAGAGGGAGGAGCCAAGCCAATCTCTGTTTGACGTGCGTCATCACCGGTCGGGAGGCAGGCGCTTCCAGTCAGTACCGGAAGCCGTGACGAGTCCGTTTGGCCTCTGGCATCGCAGCCGTATTGCGCGCTACTGCACCCATCGAGACGAGGATCTCAGCCACCTCCAAAATTGGAGCAGAGTGAGTCGGAGTCGCAGCCTTGTTGGCTTTCGCCATAGAGTCTTGCAGCTCCTCTTGCGGACTATCGACTCTTACAACATGCTCGTCGCTCTCGCCGTACGCGACCTTCGAATGAGTGCGCTTCGTCCGGAGGCTCTCGGGGTAGGGTTCTTCTGGAGACGGTGTTGGCAGTGACAGCGGTGGCGAGGGGCGCTGAATGACCGGCGAAGAGAGGGTTGACGAGAAGACAGGTGAGCCTGCCCCGTTCACCGAGATGAAGCCACTAGGACTGTACTGACTCCTCGGTGACAGATGGCTAGAGACGCCAGCCCTGTGATTGTGCTCGAGGTCCGTGCCGTAGCCGCTCTCTTGCCCTGGTGAGTAGGCACCAAGCTTCCACACCGGCGAAAAGAATGCTGGTCTTACAGGTTTTGCTACGGGCGACGGCGCTTTGGGCGACGGCAGGAGCTGGTACGATGTGCCCTCTTCCCTGAACCGGGCTGTCTCTGAGGCACAGAACCTGACAGTGTCAGGGTTGATCGCGAACTTGGCGTAGCTGCGATCATGTGGAGGTCGGCACATCTGAGGGAAATCATTGCCGAAGACCGGTGTCAGCGCCCAACGAATGTCCCAGCAGAACGTCGCTGCGATCTCACGGGCGGCTTGCCACGGCACCCAGTATCCTGCGACAAGTCAGCACGTCATTAAAAAGAGCAGAAGGAAAGGCTGACCTTGACAGACCAAAGCTCCGCCGGTGATGCTGTAGCTGATGTCTTTCATACCCGGGTTCTGGTTCAGCGCTTTCGCCGGTACGGTCTGCAACGGTTAGCATCAACACGAACGACTGGACGGGACGGCATACCTTTGAATACTTGCACGACTTGAAAAATGGTGTCATTCTGACAAGACCGACGTTGTAGTCCCATACCACGACATACTCTTTCTCCTCGCCAGGTCTCTTGTACGTGTACTGGAAGACTGCGGGCTTGTTAGCGCACCGTCTTGGCAAGCAATGTGTCGAATTTACCTTCGAAAGCGTCCCGTCCAGTCTTGTTGAGGAAGTCCTTCTTGTCACTGGCGTAAGGGATGTGTCGTACACCCTTATTGAGGATTTCGCCGAGCGGAAAGACACGAAACTCACGATGGTGGGCGTGGAGATCACGGTCGTTACCAGCCTCATGCGGTGGGTAGTTGACATGTCCTACAATCTTTGTCCCTTCAGAGAATATCGGAGCATCTTTGGCCAGCTTCTGTTTCCTTGCGCCGCTACCATGCGTGGGATACTGCTGTGCAGGTGTTGCATATAGAGAGTTCGCGTTGCTGTTCTGGTAACTGCTACCACTTGGCGAATTGAGAAGAGATTGGATGTTCATAACTTGGAGCAGCGATAATCCGGTTTCAGTGTGATAAGGTCGGATTGTCATAGAGTAAGGCCTCAGTCAAGAGGTCTGAGAAAGTGTCGTTTGTATCGTGGCCACGAGTACAAGACAGCGCCGTCCTACGATGAAGCGGACGTGTGACCGAACGCAACCTCACTGGCTGTCCGTAATAACTGGACACAATCAGTACGGTATGAATATAGCAGCGCTCGACATACGTACACTGCTCGGAGATAACAACCCCGTACAGTACCTGCACCGGACCGCGGACAGCTTCAGTGTTAAAGCGTGCGCACCACGTTGGTATCGATACAAGCTAACACCGACCAACAAACGCCAGGCTTCCGTAACGGCAGGGGCCTCTGCGTGGGATGTTCTGAATGGCTTCGCTTCGCCTGAATCTATGTCTCGACCAGCTCTTGGCGGTGGACTGTTGTGAGGGCCAGTTCAGTATGTATTGACCCACATTGTGATGTGATGAAGAGCTTACCAAGACCAAGGGTTGAGCAAACTCACCGATGAATTGGAGTATAGACTTTCGAGGGCGAGAGAAGCGAGGGCAACAAAACCAAAGCAGAGAACTCGCGATGGTTACAGTGCCCCTTATGAAGCGAGGCATTGCTCTTTTGGCCGCGCTGAACACGCACCCAAGCGCCCCGCAGAACGCGTCCGGTGTGCATGCGCGCAAGGATGCTCGTTGACGCACATAAGAGGCTTGAAAGCCCTCTGTCCAGGTGTCTTTCATTGGATCAAGCATTCTACCGGCAGGAAGTACTCCTCAAAGATCAGTGCAGAGTTGCAGAAAGACTTCGAAGGATTCATGTAGCACAGCATCAAACGCTCACGCAGCCTGAACCCTGCGTGTTGCTTCTTTCACGCACCGCCATTGCTCACCGCATCTGGGGAATAAGCAACCTAAAGAAACGCACCGCAGGTAGGCGCAAGCTCATTGGAAACACTGGCGACAACGTTAAGTCCTGAGCTTACAGCGGCCACCCAGCACCGAAGTAGAGCCTCGAAGAACGAGATGTGTTATCTGAAATCGGTCGAGCAAGATGAAAAGTATGGCTCTGGCCGAGGCTCGTACAGTCGAGACAATCGTCCACATTCAGAGGCACAAAAGCAGCTATCTGCGCTCCACACGATCGCCTGCTTCAGAGTCATGCTACCCGTCACCCGCTGCGGCCTTGCTCTCTCAAACATGCCAGACCTAGTCGCCTTGTCGCCTCCTGTCAACCAAGCGAATTGATGTTGACACCTGCAGCCACCCGCCGTCGTACAACGTTCGTTCCACACGGCGAAACGTGGGTAACCCTGCAAGGAATCCGTTTTGGTCAATCTGATGGCCAGCTGCATAATTGAAGAGGACTCCTGCAAACGACTGGTTTCATTTATGTCGGTCACGGATGATACTCGATAATTGCCACTGGAGACAAGCGCTGCGTAACCCTCAGTAGACTTGCGAGAGAGCTAAAGCATGTCAACCGCATCAGTCTTTGAAGTTTAGTCATGCCATTGTTGGTCAGAACAAGGTGAATAGGGACACTTGATGAGCATTTGCTCAAGCAACCATTCACCGGATGGTCAAGACAAAGGAAATGATTATGTTGACACAGCCAAACGGTCAAACCAAGACATGACACCGCCTCACAACGTATGGCACGGTATGCGCGTGTCAGATGCTGTTGCTTCGAAGGCCAGGCTATTGCTACAATTACAGCAATGCTGGTGCGAAGGGGCCTGTCGATGCCCTTCTAGAACTGCGGTTCACAACCCTGCCCTGTAGAAAACCAAGTCGAAGACATTCAGGGCCCACATCGCGGAGTCACTGTCACTGCATCGCGCCAGCGGTGGGAGACTGGAACAGCTCACCACTCGGTTATGGGAAAGACGGACTTGGCGGTATCAGACATGGTGTCGCCTGCTTGTTGAAAATAAATTGGTCGAGGCGTTTATGCATCCTTGCCGATTCTGGTGGCATGCACAACACCGGAGGAGGTGAGGATATGCACATCTCGCGACGGCAGTTCTTTCCCGCCTGCCGGAGTTGCACAACGCCGGGACCATTGTATCACGCCCCACTCGACGCGGGTGAGCTCAAGGACGCCTATACCTCGCTTCTGTTGTCTGTGAGTCGGAGACGAACACCGTGAAAAGGAAATGACGCAAACCTGCCCGCAACGTACGGCTTTGCACCATGACCACCCGGCCCGACCGCCACTTCTTTACTGGGCGACAGGCAGTGGAGCAAACATGGCGAGTAGTTGCACGACAACTCTTCCCACTGATTGATTCGGTCTCAGGGTTATTTTGCTACTGAGCCATGCGCTTACATGCGATGTCTTACGGGTGACCAGCTTCGTTGAACCCTCTCAGTGTCCCAGACAACAAATTGATCCAATTGGACTAGCAAGAAGTATTTTGCTGCAACAGTCTCCAAGACCGATAGGAGGTGCTCTTCGGTACGCGCCTGCCTACCAGATCGATCCCTCGTCATCTACTGGAACTTCACTGGAACCGAGCTCCACCTACGGGAAACTTACGAGCACTCCTTTTGCAAGAACAATCGACTTGCCTACCGAGCGATGCAAGAAGGGTCATTTTGGCAAAATAAGCGATAAGTGCCACGGGCTTTGAGCGGCTGTTCCTTCCGGACTTCTTTTCCTTGTGCTGTTGAAACTTCTCAGGTCAGTTGTTCTCTGAATCGTACTCTTCTTGGCTGAGCGAGATGCTGTAGCCTATCCGCAATGGCTGTTGAAGGCGATACAGGCAGGCCAAAGCGCGATCGCATGCCTGCAACGCATTCGATGCTCGTCTGACAAATGAAGTCAGGTAGCTCAAGTCGCCTTACTTCTCGTGCAAGCCGTTGTTCATAGTTTGCCACCACACGGCAGCAGTCACCTCACATTGCATCAGTGCGTTCTGCGCTAGCATCTATGTCAACGCTACCACGTATTCATCTTCAACGTGCGGCGTGCAACAAGCATGTCAGTCCTCAAAGGGGACGAAGCGGGGAGATAGTAATACAGAGAGGTCGTATCAACCGGCTGTGTACACCAGGCTGTCCAGTAAGCCCTGCGGCGTGCCTGGTTGGAGTCATCCGCGTGTCCGTCAGTTTCTACTGCCAATGTCAACACGGCAATCTGCGAAAATGACAGCGGGTCCTTGCAGGGTTGTCCGCGCAACGTTGCCTCTCGTAAGTGGAATTCTGTGCCGTCAGTCCATGGAATACCTCGCACTTTCATTGTGAACAACGATGATCTCGCACAGGAAGGGTTTGTGAGCGCGGAAGTTCATAAAACCGTCATCAAAGACCCGACTGTGTATTCTCGTTGGGTCTCGATTGACAGTTACAGCTTTGGTGTCAAGCTTTGTGGCGTTTTTGACCTCGTTGGACAGACCAGATCGATACCGTCATAGGAACTAGATCATTGCCGAGAAATTTCGCCACAGGCCAGTTATCAAGGCTTATCATACTCGCATTGCACAAAAGCTGGCCATGTTCGGCAAAGCGATACAAGTACAACCACATCCTGGACCACCCCACCACAAGAACGCCCAACATTTGGGTGCCAACTCAACCGCACTCTTTTACCAGCGACTAGAACTGTTATGGAAGTGATAATTTTCTGAAGCTTCTTTCAATAAGCACTAACATAGCGGCCGGCGAAAAGCTGCTATACGTTGACGATCCAAATCAGCATCCTACACTTTATAAACCGTACGTCTTTCAGCCGCAAGCTCTCAAGCCAACAGTTTGCCCTGCTCTAAGTGCAATTGCAGATCTCTCTTGGCAACGTGTCTCGAACAGGGTTGTATGATCAAATGCGCCAGAGGGGGATAAAGTGTGCGCACAGTGTAACGTGAGCGCAGCTCTGGCAGCTTGACAGGTGCTACTGTACGAGGACATCTATGGGTTTTGCAACTATACTTGACTATGAAGGCGACCTTCGCTTCACTTTCTCTCCGCTTCTGGACACCGGCTTCTGCTACATCAATCACGCTGCTCTATCTCGCCAACGCGGTCTTCGACGAAAATGGAGTACGTCTTCCGGACAGGTAGTGCTCAATTCCTGCCTTGCGCCCTTAGCAATTTACATGTGCCAGCACATGCGTTGCACCAGGGAAGAGAGCAAAGTTTACACCGCTATGCACCACTTTAGGTAGTCCACGATAGGTCCTGGAGACACACGACTCCATTTTGGCAGCCTTGATACCTGCAGAATACGAATCTATTGTGCCCATATGTTAGAGTCGAGCTATTTCGATCCCTACACTACGCTGATGCAATTGCGCGACCTGTCCAACTGATACGTAGTCCTGCACCGTCCACTGATTTTTAAACTTCTCCACTGCATCGAAGGATTATCGGCTGCTGTGCTTTTAGACTCGAGTGCCGTTGCGTATGCCAGTGAAAAGCTACCCTGAGAAAGGGACTTACAATTTTTCACGCTGTTCGCATAAACTGCTGACTTCTCGTTTTTGAAAGCAGCATCGAAGTGACCCCATGTACTCTCAGCGTATACTGAGATGACTTTTCTTATATGTGCAGGATCTACTGCAGCCGACCTGAGTGATCACCTCAGGTTCATATCTATGATATGGTTTGTCGAGCTGCAAGCCTCACAATGAAGCCTGTTCCCCAAGCCAGGACTTCATATCCCCCTATGAAGCCATCATTCAGCTCCCTTACTCTCTGATCTTCATCAACGCCCTTTCCGCCAGATCGGAAGATCTTCACAGCGTCTTTCCGAAAGCAATAAGCTCGAACTCCATGGATTCGGCGTCTTCTGACCCTGACGTCTTACGAAGACAATTGAATTCTCTATAATATGAGCATTAGAGATCATCACTCTAGACGGCGATGATCTCTAATGCTCCTGCATACATACGATGACCTTGCCCTCTATGCGTTATACACGATTTGAAAGTCACTATCACAAGTCGAATGCTGAAGTACTTAAAGTGTAAAAGATTCGGCTTTGGCATTGCTATTCATCCATCCACGCTGAGCTCATACTCTTCACTTCAGAACGTCAAGGTGCCGGTGAATGTTTCCCCATTGTTTCAGAAGTCCAGTGGTCTTCCACCATGTCTCTGTCTCCTTTCGAACTCTCCTCGCCATCCTCCAATGACCGAGTAACGATTCATCATGCGATGAGAGCAGCATTGGCATGGCTCTGAGGACAGGTCCGTCTAAGCAGCAGTGCAGAGCAGGGCATCGGCGCCAAGAGGGAGGGCGCAGCACTGCGCACTTGTGCCAGATTCGGCGCAGAGGGCGGTGAATTCTTCGGTCGTAGAGACAGGACCGGCTTTCAAGTGTCAGCTTCCATTCTATGCCAACCCGGTACTTATCGAAATGCTGAGGGAGATGGGAGAATGTCGGTCTGTTTCCGAAAGACATTATGAGCGAATCATGACACCGTCTCATGCCCGTGTGCTACATTCAGAATATGCCAAAAGTATCCATGCTCGTGTTCTCTGGAAGTGTGAGATGTACGTACCATTCTCGCAGTTGAGGTTGGCAACACCGAGAACGTCAAGCTGGCAGCACACAGGTGTGGCAAGAGCGCCGCAGACAGAGCCCTGGCGGGCGACGAGCTTGCCAACGGAAGGTGAGCGCGCGCTGATGGCAGCAGCGGAGGTGAGACTCAAAAGAGAGGTGAGAGCGGTGAGTGTGAATTGCATGGTGGGTGGTAGTATGGTTGGAGTAGTGCGGAGAAGCAGTGACGACGTTGTGAAGTGCGAATTGCAGAGCTGAGAGGGTATTGAATTTTTGAAGCGGTTGTGATGATGAGACTTGAGGGTGTTCTGATGAGGTACTTATACACTCTTCGCTCTCCATGAGAAGATGGATAATTTGGGCTCCTTGGTGAGCTATTGCTAGTCCCACGCTCTGCGCAAGGAACTTACCATGGCTCTGCGATACGTCCCACGTACTCAGATGCTGACTGAGCGTTTTCTTGTCCTCCGACTCTCCTATCTCTCGGCCTCTGTCATTGATGATGATGCTGAGCCTAGCTTCCAAGCAGAGCACTCACTCAGAGGCTCAGGAAGAAGGCACCGATGAGCCGGACAACTATGGTGGTGCATTGATCGACACAGGCTTCATCTCTGAGCCTCATAGCTCGTATAGCCTTGCTCGAGCCTCGTGTGGAGGTTGCCAAACCGAGTACACTCTGCCAGGAAAGGCAATGAAAAAGCGGGTCTGATCGACAGCGGAACCAAAAGAAGGGAGATCTTGGCAGGGATGCAGATCCGATAAGCCTCTTGAGAAGAGCACAAGCAGTTTTGACAGGCTTGACTTATGCGAGAAGTCGTGGGCCGGTCGTGAGCTCGCCGGCGGCGTGGAGCAGTCTTGCAAAAAACCAAACGCGAGAGCGAGATAGATCGTCGCTCTGTTATCCGCCGAAAAACAAAGTACCGGTCTTGCGCAGTGTCGCGATCGTCAGGATTGCTGTAATTGGTATCGACTATTGATGGCTCTCGTTAGTGACTGGCGACTACACTCGTCCCTGCGTGGTTCTGGGGTTCTCAGCGCGCGCTTGAGCCTCCATTGAGCATATCTCGTATAGACCGTATCCCCCACACGGTACGTGGCGGGTGAGGCGTCGATCATCGCTCGGATACCGGGACACGCTGCAGCAACAAGCCATGACTCTGGATGTCCAATAGTGAGACGAGAAGGAAAGGTCAGGTACGGATGCGACTTCTCCAGCGCGGCCGTGCAGGGCAATCTGGCGCGGTGATGTCATCGAGCGCGATGCTTCTAGGGGACCGGCATCTGCTTCTTGGTAGCCTTGAAAGCGCGTGAAAGTATTGGTAACCTTAAGACAGTCAAGCGAGTTTTCATGTTGCTCAATGCAGCTGTGCACTTGATGACAAGCAGCTATGCACTTGATGAACAACCAGCTAAAGCATTGGAGATCACCGGGCTTCGCAAAGTCGTCCGAGCATTCAGCCCTGCGAGAGGCTATGAGCGATATTAAGCTCTCTTGTCACAGAGATGGGCGTGCTCAAGAAAGGTATGCCATATGGATGGGGGATGTTGTAAGGTGAGGTGAAGGTGAAGGTGCAAACGCCAAGGCGCCATCGGCGGTCGGCGACTGTCAAGCGGCGCTAGCCAAATGCTCGTTCGTCCCTGCCGTGATGCTTCGGCTCAATCGCTCTTGCAAACCGACTTCACATCACACCTCGAAGTGTCCCATGTTCCCTGCACTGTAGCGACACAGAAGCCAAGTGCTGGCAGCTCGCACGTGCGTCGTTCCTTGCCCTTGCCCTTGCCCATCTTTCTGGCACTTCCACGATCGGAGCACTTCCGCCGAAGCCTGCACTTGCTTGCAGCGCCTGACGCAGCCCTCGATCACAGGCGCGCCATTGCAACACCTTCAGCCACTTCCCGCCAGCGTCATGGTCCGCAATGGCAGCCCGTCACCGGCGGACAACTTTCCGCTCGGCCACTCGGCAACATCGCCGCAGCCGCAGCCCTCGAAACGCGACAAGAGACGTAACATGCTCGCCGAGAAGCTTTCCGAGATGATGGCGACCTTCTCGGACAACCGCGACAGCCACTACCGAGCTCAGCTTGCTGCGCTGCAAGCCGACATCAACCTGATCATGAAGGCGGACCCCTACAAGAACGAACCGCTGGAAGACAGCGGGCAAGAGGCCTCGGAGTTGATCGCGCAGATCATGGGCAACAACGTTCCAACTGCGCCAAGCGCCGGGACCGACTACGTCGCGCAGTGCGGGAAGTACTACTCGCGCTTCGTAGACGCCGTCAATGACGCCATGGAGGAGCGTGACTACAATCTCACCATGCTATACGTACGTTGTGCCGGCCCTTCCTGCGCGCATCGAGACTAATGGCTTTGACAGAATAAGCACGAAAACAGCAAGAACGACATCGAAAACTCGCACCACTACAAAGTCAAGATCGCCGAAGAAGAGCACAAAGCCCTTGCCGAGACGATTCGCGAACGTCTCAAAGCCAGCATACAGCAGCGCGCCAACAGGCTGAAGCGTGAGAAGGAGCAGCTCGACATCTCAGACAGCAACGCCATGCTGCTGCACCCCAATCAGTTCAGCATCGGCCATCCCGCCAGCCCTGGCGGTCCACAAGCGCCGCGCAAGACACGGAGGACAGGACACAAGTTCGGCGGCGAAGCTGAAGAAGCTGTCACCGCGACAGAGAAGTCGCGCAAGCGCAAGCTTTTCGACGAGAACGACGTCGACTCGCCAGGGCCGTCTGGCCGCAACGTCGAGATGGGCAACGCCTCGCCCTTCCGCGAAGCCAAGGCGCGCACCATGCACACGCAATTCGAGGCCTCGGCCTACTCGCTCGATCGTCTCTTCACCGAAAAGGAACTCAACATGGCCATGACGAATGCGACCAATGCAGCCTCTCACTTCTTCGCCAAGATGAAGACCAACGAGCCCACCAACGCCGACGCTACAACCAACGGCCATGCGCACACGAACGGCGATCATGCCTCCGAAAACGGTGATCTCCCAGACGCAGATCAGGACTCAGACGAAGTCCCCGGCGCAGTAGACATGGCCCGTCAAGTCTCCTCGAACCCACACGCAACCCGCGGCGCAACTCGCTCCACAACCTCAATAACGAACGGCCAGATACCTTTTATATATAATCCGCCATTCGTACTCGATCAGAAGATCTTCCAGAAGGTCAATGCCTCCGCGCCAACACCACCACCACTCGCACCGCAAGACGTGGATCAGGATCTGAAGTTGATGCTGAGAGAAGCACGCCCAGATGACGAGTTGAATGAGCGACTCCTGCAGGCTGCGTGTCAACCAGTCAAGATGAGGGATTACCAAGTACAGCCGCCAGGCTTCACAGAGCCCGTGAACGAAATTACTTCCCACGTGCGAACGGTCGTCCCACACCTCGAAGTCGGCGGTATGGGTGGCGTGCCGATGAGCGCACAGAGCAGTATGGCCGGCTATAGTGACGCAGGGAACAACACACCGCTAGGCAGGTCCGGCGAGGCAAGCACAGGGCACGGCGGCGGCCTACCCATGGCGAGGACGGTTAGCGGGAGAGGGCGTGGCAGAGGACGAGGGCAAGGTTAGGACTGCACCCTTGCTCACTCAGATCGTCTCTCTTCATTCTTGGATACCCACCGGCGTTTGCGCCCTGCTCAGGGCGCTCAATTTCACCCTTCATCTTCAACGAGACCTACGGTATAAGTCTTGGCATCTGCATCAGGCGTTATATATTTGCTCATGCATAGCTTCAATGATACGTAACCTATTTCTTCACTGATACCATCAAATGGCACTGCGCTTCCCCAATTCTGATGTCTATCTTCGCTTCTGACATGTGCCCAAACGACCATCGGGTCCTCTTATGGTTTCGGCACCTAAGTCTTCCGAAATTTGTACTCCCGGATCGAGCCGCAAAAGCTGCACACGATAGCGATTACATGATGACCTGAGAGCCAGAAGTCTAGTCAGTAGACATGCGAAGCCGTGCGTTTCCTAAGTGCACACGATCACTACTACAAGGAAGAAGAAGGACTTGTCGTTCAGAGCAAGAAATCTGGAACACACAGATCATGGGTCGTAACGTCTCGGCGCTAGATTAAGTGAGGAGCGCTTCGTGCTTCTCGGCACGCTAATATTTGAACCTCCATTTGTATCTTACAGGTCCTTAGGGGCACATTTTTGGATACTCTGCGAGTCAAATCGGAGGCTATGTGTATGCCATCTGTACTGAGATGATAATTCTACAGACAACAATGACTTCTGTGTTATGGTTGGTTTTTCTGCAACTTGACAGGTTGATGAGGCATCAACGCTAAGACACACTGTCACTTCCTATTGAAGCATTAGTTTAGGCAGCCCTGGCAATGGTGTCACATT
Source organism: Phoma herbarum (assembly GCA_001599375.1). NCBI lineage: Eukaryota > Fungi > Ascomycota > Dothideomycetes > Pleosporales > Didymellaceae > Phoma > Phoma herbarum. The sequence goes on from BCGR01000004.1 coordinate 326,069, forward strand.
ATTGGAGACTACTGAAAAGTAATTCTTTGCTGATGCACTCCCATGCTCTTTTCATCACTCCAGGGCGTACCGTAGTTGGTCCCCTCCATCATGGCTTCCACGAGCGCTGAAGCTTACGGCCTACCGAGCAATGCACCCCCTTTCATTGAGGAACGTCCATTAGGCGAGCCATCCAGATTCGCGATATTCCACACCGTACCGATGGACAAGAGGAGCCGCCAAAGATTGGAGAAGCTTATCAACAGAGTAGGCTCTGGCGATGCAAATCACTCTAAACTGGCCCCGACACCAGACTTTACTGGCTGTTCTCTACGAGACATGTGTAACCATTTCATCGCGGTTCGTGAGAGCGATGAATCTGTTCAGCCATTCTATTTCATCGTGACGGACAATGCCAACTTTCAAACAGAAGGCGTACTAGGCATCTGTCTGGACTGCAACAATGGGGGAGATGGCGATGTGGGAGTTGCACGCTGCCCCGTCGACATGGTCGATGGTCGGGGTGCCGGCTTGTACTACGGGTTGGCGGAATGGGAGGAAACGCAGGAAGCCGAGCAACTCGAGTATGGTCCTGACCAGGATCCTGAGCAGGAGCGTGACACGCGTCCTGGTCCAGTCCAGCTGAGGTCAACGTATGGATCGTATAGCTTGGTTGAAAAAGGTGAGCTTGCTGTGTTGCATCTGCGGTCGCTTTCGATGGGCGCTGATAGTCTTAGCTGTACCTATCAATCAAATGTTGGATTCGTTGTTGCTTGATAGACACCCGGATGAATGCAAGTTTCGAATGCTGGGTACTTGGCATGCATCGCAGGATCCGTGGGCGGACACTACCGTGTCCGTGCGCGCAATGCGCGGATTGCCGCAATGCGCCGAGGCGTCTTATGCACCTATACTTCACAACACTACAACTCAACGCTACAATGACGATAGAGGATGCTCTTGCAGAGTGTAATACTTATAAGAATAAAGAAGATATTCCTTAGACGCAAATATCAAAAAAGTATAACGTTGTGCAGTTAATGTTAACGCGAAGATACTAGCACAAGACGCAATTGCGTGAAGAGTAGGCAATTATATAACAAAAGCTTACTCTATAACAAGAGGCAGAGCTTGTAACGTATATAGAGGAGCTTACTGCTTGTTATCTACCTCCTATAAGAGGAATGATCGCCAATTTCGCGTCAGCAGTTATCCAGGGGCTAGTGAGCGACAGCTGGGTTACTTCCTTCATCAACAGGCACTCTATCCATCTTATCTTAAAGTACTCAACGGGTATAGACGCCAATCGCCATAACGCCAACTTTTACAACAAATATAAGTTATACTTTAACTTACTATAGCGCAAAATTACTAAGTATAAGGTTAACGCTAAGCACATATATAATATAGATAAGAAGGGCTTTATAATTAGGATTACCTCTAGAATAAAGTATGTGTTTAGCCAATGTATATAGAAGAAAAAGGAGGTTATAGAATTACTTTAAGATAGCAATTGTGCTTAGGTGACGCTTATAGCGTGTGTATGCGGTAATAGATCAGCTCTGCCCCCTAGCCTCCTGTACGAGTCCGCCAACAACACTATCTAATTAAGCTAGGTAGAGGAAATTAAGCTAGGGGAGCACTCTGTACTTGTTTCCTTATCGCCTTTAGGCTGGATAAACAATGAGATAGGCCTTGCTTGGCTTAAACAGGTCTTTGATCGCTTTACTAAGGCCAAAGCTCGGAGAAAGTACCGCCTATTAATCCTTGACGGCCACAGCTCCCATGTAATGATGGACTTTATCAACTACTGTGATCAGAACAAGATACTTCTAGCTATACTTCCTCCTTATTCAACCCACACACTGCAGCCGCTTAATAAAGTGATATTTAAGCCTCTGTTAACTACATACTTAAACAAGCTTACAACATACCTTTACAATAGCTAGAGGCTATCTAAAATTAAGAAGAGCGACTTCTTCTACCTATTCTAGAAGGCCTAGACAAGCACGTTTACTTAGGAGCTAATACTTAAGTCCTTTAAGGCAACAGGTATATTACCTCTTTAGCCTAACGTTGTCCTCTAACAGTTTGCTAAGAATACCTCTAAGGCCTCTAACAGCAATACAAGCTCTTGTTCTATATTTTTTAGCAAAGATTAGCTTAAAATTAAAACTCTGTTGCAGAAAGTTGCGAAAAATAAGAGCAGTAAGGAGTTAAAAAAGATTAGCTGCTCGCTCTACTATATATTAATCTAGAATTAGCTCCTCCACTACAAGGTAGATAGCCTTACAGAGGTTCTTAAAACTTAGAAGAAGCACAAGAACAAGAGTAAAGCTCTTTAGTTCTAGCCTCGCAAGAACTATCACAGTAGCGCCGAGTTCTACTCTTCTAGCAGAGTAGAGAAAGCTCGCTCAGATAATGTGCCGTTGCACAAGGTGACGATTGATTGGAGTTATTAGGTGGAGCCTAATAGCGTTAGATCGGAGGAGGCTTAGTGCGATGAGGCGATATAAGTAAGGAAGGAGGGGTACACATAAAAAATGCATCCTTACTAACAACAATTATAAATAGAATAATACTTAGAGTTGCGCAAAGCACTGCTTGTTAATACTCCCCTCTTTTATTTACTATAATTAACTCCCCTACCTCTCTTATTATCTCTTGGCTCCTACGCCTTGTGTACTAACGAGGTGCCAGAACGCTACAACTAGAATAAATGGTGACCTAACTAGGGGGCACGGTATGGTACACGGGCAAGAGAAGCATATACGGTTGAATAGTAGACTAAGGCATGTTTGCTGAAGCCCTAAGAGCAATGCCTAGGAGCGAGAATTAATTATAGTTAATAAGTGGCTATAATAGTATAACTAGAGAATCTATCTAAGTAAGTAAAGCATATGTGGTTGAATAGTAGACTAAGGCATGTTCGCTAAAGCCCTAAGAGCAATGCCTAGGAGCGAGAATTGATTATAGTTAATAAGTGGCTATAACAGTATAACTAGCAGTGTGAATTAAGAGATTTAAGAACCTAGAGCATCTGCGAGACCTTAAATGGAGAGATTACGCATACACTACTAGTTTTAGCAAGATAAATAGTAATATTGTTTATAAGTATATTTAGTCTAGACACAGTCTCTTATTGTATCTACAATAGAACTGCTAGACTAGCCTCTTTAGTATTACTAGCAATAATATAAAAAGGGAGTTAAGCATAAGGATATAAAAGTATAATAGCAAAAAAAAAAAAAAGAAGTAGAACAAAATAAGAGGGAGACTATACAATAACTATAACAATAGATAATTATAGAGAGGACTTTTTAAATACTATGTCTAGCAATACCTTGCTTTGCAGGGTAGTAGTACTAATGCGAAGCAGTTCTATAAACCTAGTCTTTAGTGGGAAGGAGGTGACAGAGTTCCTTAAGGACTATGATTAGATGGCGACTAACAGTGGTCTTACGGACCTCTAGAAGGTCTGTGTCCTTCTAGACTACTGCGATAACTATTGCTGTCGCTTTATTAAACAACTGAAGCCCTACTTAGTTAGTAACTAGGTTGAACTTCAACAAGCTATGAAGGATTACTAGAAGGATTAAGACACTACGCAGCAGATGGGTACCTGTGCGTTCCTCAAGGCCTTTGTGGAACGCACAGCCCACAGTTTCCTAGGACTCTTGGAGTACTACACCAACTACGTTGTCTATAGTGATGCCTGCCAAAAAAATAAACAGATCCTTACTATTAAGAAAGGCTACTTCTTCTTTCTTAGCCTCTCTAAGGCAGACAAGGACCTTGTCTTGTTTAATATAACAAATAGCTCTAAGATGCGTAACTAATTGTTATTCTAACTAGAGAACATCTACTAGTTTGTTAAAAGGGTATATAAGTAGCATTAAGGACTTAAGGACTCCTCTTTTAGTAGGGAAGAGGCAAGAGCTGCTAAGGTGCACAGGAGGCTTAGGGGGGCCTCTAAGCCTAAGGACTACCCTGCTCTAGTGAATAAGGCGAAGGAGTAACTAGAAAGAGATGCATCTCTTGCCCAGAAGACTCTTCCTACGGGTGTAGATTAGGAGGTCGATGAGTTGATCTAAGCTATGGGAGGATGGAAGCTCTCATTAGCAGAGGTTGGTACCCTGATGAACTTGAATGAGGAGATAAAAGAGATGCTCTAAGCACTAACTAACTACGCGTACTTTGTGGCCTACGCTACTAAAGCTGGCGAAGTGATAATTTGGAATAATAGATTATTTATATTCTTAGGCCTAAAGAATCTTAATTAAAATAGAGGTTTGGTATTTAACTCTTAAAGTTAGGAGTAGAATAATACGTGCAACATGTGTAGTAAACTAAACTACAAGATCTGTAAGTGTAAGCAGTACTAAGCCCTAGTCTGTATAGAATAGTGCAGCTTTAATTTTAAGCTAAGTTCTAATAGAAGGACCTATTACTTTAGTTCTACGCACTGCTAGCTAGACGCTATTTCTAGACCTGTTCTATACACCTATTAGCTAAACTAGCTAAAGTAGAAGATCTAGGAATACTTTAAAGTATCACAAGATATCCTTAACTAGCTAGCGTTAGCTGTGAAGCTAGAAATATTTAATAGAGTAGACTCTCGTCCAAAAGGAGTCTACTTTAGAACTTAGTTGTCTGCGCAGGACGCCTTAGGCCGCTAGCAGAGTAGTGTCAGCACTGTTATGATGGACGGCGATTAAGGGACCTAGACTAATGCTGCTACATCCCTCTCTCGCTTCTGCTTATTATCTAATAACAGTGGCGAAGTGATGAGCCTCGACTACATTAATGGTTGGGATATTGTGCTAGGCGCCTATACGTCCACTCTCTAGGATTCCTTGAACGCGGCTACCTGCCTGACGAAGAACAAGGGTGTGCTTGTGGATGATGTTCTTGAGAGGGCTAGAGGTGCTGCGATGCACAAGAAGTTGTTAGAAAGGGCTTTGGATATTTGACCTTTAGTGGCTAGGAGAATCTTTGATGAAGCAAGAGACGAACTTGCTGAGGGGGGTGAGCCTGCAGTAGTAATAGATAATAAGCTGCGATTGCCTGCTCTTCTATTTGCTAGTTAACCCTATAGTTAGCCTTTCTTTATTGTTAAGCTACTAACCTAAGGTTACGTACCTGAGACTCTTCTTAGCAGTCTATAGAAGAAAGGTAAATTGTGAATAACTACTCTTAGGAGCGGCGACCTTCTTAAACTACTTAGACTAGACAAGAACAAGATTCTGGCAGCGATTCTGACGCAGGAAGTAAGGGGGGTAATAGTAGAAGACCTAGTGTCTTAAGAATTGCTCTAGACTGTCTTGATAGACGCGTTAAGAATACTATGGGGTGGCTTGGAACCTGTTGGAAGCGTCAACATGATAAGCACAGGTGGCTGCTGTCTTGGCTAATTAGGAGTTCCTAGGTGCGACCTAGGAACTTCTAATTGGTTGATAAGCAGAGCTAGATTGGTGCTAAACCTGGGACTTGCTAAATCTTATTTGAACACCTCTAATATTACTCCGCTTGTCCTTAATGGCGAACCCTAAGGTTCCTGTCTTAATGCTTAGACAAAGCACTAAGTTACTAGTCTTAGAGATATGTGGGACGACCACGATCCTAGTAATGACACAGCCTAGGTTATGGCGAAGGTCTAGTAGGAGAGGGTAGTGTATTAAGAGCTCCTTACTTGCTAGGCTAGGATTGGAGAGCATAGTGTAAACTGCCTGATTAACACAGGGGCTTAAATAAATCTTATTAAATTTAGTTTAGCACAAGCACTAGGGCTTGTATATGAAGAGATAGACTAATTAGGAGGTTGCAAGAAAGGTGTTATTACTGCTAACAGTAGTATAGACGCGTTTGTAGGGACTGCATAGAGCGTACTAGTCTGCATAGGAGAGGTTTCTATATTAACCTACTTCTATATAGTTAGAAACCTTACATAGTCTATAATTCTAGGAACCCTGTGGTGTTTATTAGCTTAAATGGCTATTTAATACAACATTTTTGAGAGAGTAACCTGCAGGATTATGTTAGATAATAGATTACGTAACGCCATATTCATCGCCTTAGATCTAGTCCCCTACCACTTCTTGCTTGTGGAACTGAGTTTAGGAAACGCGTGTTGGGCTGCTTGAGTGGGGAAAGCAGTCTATTATAGTTCACTACCCCACCTATACTAAGTGCAGGATGTAATATAGTAGAAGTTAACTACTTCCTTGCCCTGCTATTAACGGATATGCACTCTGGACAAATACTCTGTCTGTACACAAGCAACGACATTGCTTGCCTAGAATAGCTAGCTAACAGCAGTAACCGCCGCCAAGCTAATTTACTTGAAGACGTAGCTATTGCGATGTCTAAGGCGTTCAAGGAGGTCAACACAATATACAAGTGAGCAGGAGTAAAAGTCCACCTAGTAGACAAGCCACAGCCATCTAATCCAGGCAACCTAGGTAGAGAGGACTAGAAAAGAGTAGCTATAGAGAAACAGCTGCTTATCTAAAGCCTGCGGCCGCCAGATATAGGCCCATACGATCATCTGTTTGAACGGCGATATGCCCTTTTCCCAAGAGGAATGAGGTTGACACAGAAGCGGTAGAACGAGCAGAGTATAGGGACTTACCTTCGCGAGCAGGAGATCTACCTGTTGAGAGAGATAATTCTTAATAGGAAAGCTGCTATGGCGTTTATGTTCACTGAAGCTGGCTGCATTTGGAAGGAGGTAGCTCTGCTGCATAAGATAAGAATAGTTCCCTATAAGGCATAGCAGGTTTGGATGTTCCTAGTGGCTAAAAGCTAGAAGAAAGAACTTGTTAAGATATTGCAGGACTAGGTAACACAAGGAATTCTAGAACACTGCAACAGTTAATACTAGAATCTATAGCACCTAGTTAGTAAGAAGAATAGCAAGCTAAGGTTTATTAATAATGCGCAGCATATAAATAGAGTAACTATTTAAGATGTAGAGACGCTGCCTACTATAGATAAGTTCTCTAAACAATTTGCAGGTTGCAAGATTATTTCCTTAATAGACTTCTTCTTAGGATACGATTAGATCTCCCTACATGAGGATAGTAGGGACATTACTGCTGTTATAACCCCTATTAGACTACTTTAATCATGCACCTTAGTGCAAGGCGCAACAAATTCTGTTGCTGTATTTTAAAGAGCTATAATAAAAATACTCAAGAATTACTAGCTAGATACTTTGCTATTCTTAGATAATGTAACCTGCGGAGGCCTAAAAACTACCTATAACAATGAGGAGGCTTTACTAGATGTAAGGAGATACGTCCTTAAGCACCTTTAACAGCTAGATAGAGTTCTAGCAGATATTAAGCAAGCAGGCGCAATAGTCTTAGGAAAGAAGTGTCACTAGTGCTATAATTGCTTAGGGGTAGTTAGTTACGAGATTTCTGCTAAAGGCCGCTACTTAGACTTAAAGAAAGCAGCTAAGATTGCTAAGTAGCTGCTATGCAGAAACCCTAAGAAGGTTTGAATGTTTGTGGGAATCTGCGTCTACTATAGAATATGGATTCTAGCGTTCTCTATACGAGCTAAACCTTTGTTTAATCTAATGAAAGCAAACGCCGCTTAGAAGTAGGGGAAGAAAGAGTAGAATTTGATGCAAACTTTAAAAGATTATATTACTAGCGCGCTAGCTCTAATAAGTGTTTTGCACAAGAATAGAGGAACTATATATCTTTCTGTGGATGTGAGTTAAGAAGGAGCAGGGGCCTGCTTAGAGCAGGTAGGCCCTGATGGTAAAAGGCATCTATGCTGATTTGAGAGCACCCTTTGGTCTAAAGCGGAGAGTTAATGGCACTCTACAAAGCTTAAGTGTAAGGCAGTAGTGTAGGCGTTGAAAAAGTTCTGTATGTAGCTCTACAGCGTGCACTTTGTTATAGAAACAGACGCGCAGACGCTTATTGCTTAACTTAACAGGTTTTTCTTAGATATTCTAGGGTTAGTTATAAATAGGTGGCTAGCGGCGATTCTTCTATGGGACTTTGAGATCTGGCACGTTCTAGGCAAAAAGAACAGCGTCGCTGACGCGCTGTCACGATACCCTAAAGCAGAAGGATAGGAACCTCTAGAGGGATGTGAATTGGATGTAGAAGACTTTATTGACAGCCTTGTGGCTACTGCTGAGACCGCCCCTGCAGTGCTTGAACTTTTAGCAACTTGGATACTACGGGCAGAGTACTCTGACAGTTTAGAGGATATTGCAGTATTTCTTTACACACTCAAGCTTCTAGCAAGTGTTAACAGGAAGATGGCGAGGGCCTGGAAGAAGCGAGCCTTAAACTACTTTGAGCAAGACAGCTACCTCTTCTAAAGGACGTCTTGAAATGTGGCTATTAGACGCGTTATTGATGATGCAGACCTTAGGACAGCAGCTATATGGGAAATACACCGACTTCTTGGCCATAGAGGAGTTAATGCTGTCTACTTGATGGTAGCGCAGTGTTACTACTGGGACAACATGTACTCCAATGTATAGTCTAGGATTGCTACCTGCAAAGAGTGCTAGCTGCGCGCTAGCAAATGTGGTGTAGACGTGCTCACAACGATGTATTCACACGCGTTATGGGAGTCTATTGCAGCTAATGTTGTACACATGCTAATGTGCAGAGGTTACTAATACCTAGTAATTGCTTGCGAGTATCTTAGTAGATAGGTTAAGGCGCGAGCGCTGCCTAACAATTAGTTATCTACTGTTGCTAAGTTCCTCTATAAGAATATTATCTGCTAATAGAGCATGATGAGGCGCCTAATAGTAGATGAGAGACTGGACTTTGCGAAAGTTGTTAAGGACCTTGCTACTATCTATAGTATTAAGAGAGTGTAGGCTTCTGCGCATAACTTATAGGCTATAGGAAAGATTAAAGGTGGCTATAAGCCTATTATTAATGCACTTGCGAAGCTACTAGGGAAGTAGGTTAACAACCTCTTATCTGTTCTGCTAGCTAACAGAATTTTAATATAATTTTTAGGATATTTAGCTTTCTAACTAGTTACTAGACAGAACCTAGTCCTGCCTATTAACTTGGCAGTTTCTATATAGCAGACTCTCCCCTACTAGCAAGTTAAGAACTAGACGTAGTTACTTGCGATCTAGGCTCTGCAGCTAGACTTAAGAGACTAACTATTGAAGGATGTGGTTAGTAGAACTAAGTAACTACAACTAGCGAAGAAGAACTATTAGAATAATACAAAGAAGCTCTGCTAAACAAGCATTAACCTAGGCAACTTAGTTCTGCTCTAGAACTTAGTTAGGGAAATTGACATGTTAAGATATTAGAAGCTTAGCAAGAGATGGCTTAGCCCTTATTATGTTTTAATGTAAGGAACTAATATTAATAGTAGAATGTATATGCTTAAGGACTTGGATAGTGCAAGAATGCCTTATATAGTTCCTAGCTGGCGTATTAAGAAGTTCCTCTAACAGGACCCTAGCGAGGTTGTGGAAGAAGATAGAGGGCTGTTAAAGATCTGGGGACTAGCACCTCTACTAATTGCGAAGTGAGCGCTAGTTGTTTAGGTTATCTTTTGACGCCTGCTGCTACATGAGAAGGCATAGTATGAGGTCTATGACGATTTGGACGCTGATAGTAACGCTATAAGTGACTGAGACCTTATGGGACAAGGTCTACAAGGACGGGGAGGCGCGCATGATTACTAGGCAGCTGCTGCCTTGCGCGGTGGTGAAAAATTAGAGCTAATAATTCTGGCTAATCAGGAGTCCCTAGGTGCACCTAGCAACTTGATTGGGACTAGCGCTGTTTCCTAATTTGGATGCTGGACGTTGGCTAGCCGTGACGGCAACGATAGCAAGGATAACAAAGTAAAGTTGTAGAATAGTGGTGTAGGAGCGCAAGAGCTGGGAGACACTTAAGGCCGAATTCTGGTGCAAGGCTCTACCTCTCCTTCCCCGCTGCTAATACTAAAACTTAACTTTGATTAACACCTGCAACTAGCAGTACCTAACAGTAAACACTATTAAAGCCCTCCTTAACTATATTTTTAGAGTTAACTAGCACGTCTACTAGACTAAGTAACTTCTTTATTTAATAGTAGGCTAACCTTTAAATCTTAGCGCCTGCCCTGCTCCTATAGGAAGCAGCTAAGGTAGCCATTAATACAGGAGTTGTTAATGCTTCTCTCGCTCAAGCTCCAATACCATACAGTAATAACCTTACCGTAGGAGCGTTCATCAAGAGTCTCAGCAAAGGCTCGCCAGCTAAGCAGAAAGATAGACTTGACGCGTAGTTCAGCGCCGCATGCTCTAAATTCGACACAGCAGCAGCTATAGTCCACCTTGTATACTTCTTCGCCTGCAAAGTCCCCAATCTTATACAGCTCTACAGCAGAGAGACTTCTTTCAATAACACATACCTGTCCGCGCGTGTAGCAATTGACTACAACACTAAGAGGATGACAGAGATTAGCAACACTATTTAAACTATTTAAGGTTCACACACAGGCTAGTTTGTTATTACTAATATTATAGCACCTACATGCGTAGCTGCCCTTATGTTACACACCTTAGTGACTGCTATAGCTTATTACATCCGCTATGTCTAGAGGAATGAACTTGGCCTTTTTGTGGTGTTAGCAATCTATAGGCGCCTTATTAAGGCACGCACGCGAAAGGACCCTTTCCTTAACACTACTAACTAGGTTACTATTAAGTTAGCTATTAACAGTTTCTACACTGACATTGGTACATGGATGAACAAAGTAGGAAATAACAAGATTAAGGAAATTGCTGCTAAGCATAACGCTCTAGACGCCTGCACTTCTAGCAACTCTTATAAGGAAGTTGACTTTTATAGCTTTAATAGTCTACTCTATGCTTTCTAGAAAGAAGCATTTGAAGTATAGCCTAGCATGCCTGGTGCGCCTATGTGGTATATTAACAAGAAGCTAACGCTGTATATTGTGACTGACCTTATTATAATGAAATGGACGGATGAGAATAATTTTACCTAGGTTAGAGGGTTCCTGGTCCTAAAAAGTGCCTATAATGGTATGACTACTAGCAGACTTATGACTTTGCTACTAGATGACAAATTACTAGCACGCTGAGCTTTAGAGATTAGTAGATTTTTTTAGGACACCTCTGCACTTAGTTAATCTGTTGCTCTACTAGGAGGGGTGTCTCTTACCTTGACTTGGCCCTCTAATGTGTACTAAGAAGTCGCTGACCTGCCTGCTAGAGGAACTAACGAGTCCTATTTAAACTTTATTAATAATGACTAGAGCAGCTTATCTGAAATCTCCTTAACTGGCCTTAAGGACTTAGCTGTTGAACTTGGCAATAAGGCTTGTAAAGACCAGCAAGCTGCGCTAGACTTTCTGAATTCTAGTAGCCCTTAGGGCAGGTCTGTTAGGTTAGTCCCTGAAGACTATTGGGCTAAGGATTAAACTGCTATTGGCACTGGAGGGTTCTGCTTACTCGCTGACACTCTTAGCTAAGACGCGCAGTATCGGTATGGTGAGGATGAGCGTCAAGAAGAAGAGGAGGAGGCTATTGGGCAAGACGTGCTCGCCGCTGTACGAAGGGGCGATGCATGTAGGAACGCATTCAGACATAAAGAAGATTCGACTTCTTAAAGCTTGGGTTCGCGAGTGCTGTGAAGGGTAGGAAGAGAAGGATGGCAGGTATATAATGAATTTCAACTGTGTCTGCTTTGCGCACGTCTGCTAGATATGTGGAAAGATTAGTGTTTTTAGCTGCAGTATGTCTAAAATTGCTTAGCAAAACGTCCTCACGCATATATACTAGCAATAGGACAAGTAGGGTAGTTAGTTCTAAGACGCTTGTACTTGAATTTTGTTCTAACTGCACTTACGAATAAGCCTTGTTATAGATGACCTACAATTCTACTAATACTAGCTGAGAGATGTGTTAGCTTAGGTTAACTAGAATGATTTTCTAGATTAATATAAGTTGCTTGGCTTTAAGAAGTTAATTGTAGACTTTAAGAGAGATAGTATAGTTGCTATTAACTTGTTTACTAAAGAGCTAAAGGACAACCCTAAACTAGCACGCTGTATTAAGGAGAACTTTAATATATATAACTATTACACCTGTATAATTAATAGCAACTTTAACCTAGGTTAGTGCTGAATTATGTACTACTCTCTTGTCTAATAAATAGTGTGAGGAGACCTTAGTTACTAGCTTCTCTACGCAGTGTTCTGCTAAACTACTAACTTAATCTCCTACCTGTATTACATAAAGTACGCTAAGCTAGGGGATAGTACTGTGTTCTAATATGTTAACTGCAACCTGTCTAATGCCTTTGATGGAAAAGGGGTGAATATTATCTAAGGCTCTGTTTTGTTTAATAATAAGGACCTTAAGAACTGCACTAAGGTGCTGACTAGATTCTACAAGCACCTTCTAGAGTACATAGAATGGAGGAAAGAGCAAGGAATTTATAGGAGGTAGGGGTATATTGAGAAGTGGGATAACAAGGTAGACTACTTAAAGTCTATTGCTAACAAGATTGGGTGCAAGTGGTAGAAATTTCTAGTGAGCGCTGGTGTTGCTTGCATATCTTATCTGCTGGTTCTCTATGGGTTGATAGGCCCTGCTATGAAGATTTGACGCACGGTCCTTCTATAGTATGTTGCTGTCTAGGAGGACAGAAAGACTATAGAAGTCCCTGATATAGAAACTTATAATAAGATTGTAAGCGCATACTTTAACCTTATAGTTAGCTCTTCCTCACTGTTAGGATATATAAATAAGTATAGCGGAGCACTATACCTATTCTTAGCTAATCTCCTACTTTTTTTCTTGTTATAGATTTTTAAAGTAATATACTACTAGATGCTATAGAATAGCGCTGTAGTCTAGATAGAACTGCGCAAGCTGTTACTTAATATAGACTTAGCTAAGCTTGCAGCTTGTATTAGGGAGGTGAGAAAGAAGAATATTGCTATACTTAAGAGCTAAATAAAGATAGTTAAGAACGCTAAGAAGGATGCGTACTCTAAGGACTAGGACGTAGGCACTCTGAACAGATCTTTCTACACTTAGGAAGGAGAGCACCTAGAACATAGAGATGGTTGGGAGTAGTGGGATAGCTAGCAAACGCAAGGGGGAGCTTTAGCTAAGCTGTTTATAGATGTTTAGTTACACCTAAAGGAAGCCTACGAATGGTCTACTAGCCTGCTAGATAGCTCTTCTAGTAGGGAGTCTCTTAGCACTACTCCTACTCTGTTGCTAAAGGTTACTAATAGGGGCAAGAGTGAGATAGTAGGAAGTGGCAGTTCCTCTGCGCAATCCTAAGGTAGAATGTTAAGGAGGGAAGGTCTTTGTCCTTGTAAGTAAGGCTGTAGATAAGGTGCTTTATAAGATAGTTAGTGTGAATATCTAGTTGCTTGATGGGGCTAAGCTTAAAGGGTGGGGAGGTTTGTGCTGTTGCACAAGGTGACGATTGATTAGAGTTATTAGGTGGAGCCTAATAGCGTTAGATTGGAGGAGGCTTAGTGCGATAAGGCGATATAAGTAAGGAAGGAGGGGTACACATAAAAAATGCATCCTTACTAATAATAATTATAAATAGAACAATACTTAGAGTTACGCAAAGCACTGCTTGTTAATACTCCTCTCTCTTATTTACTATGATTAACTCCCCTACCTCTCTTATTATCTCTTGGCTCCCACGCCTTGTGTACCAACGAGGTGCCAGAACGCTACGACTGGAACAATAAAAGGACTAAGCAACAAAACTAGAGGGCAGAAGAGGTTAAAAAAGCAGAGATAGTGAAGCTAAGGCACGCTAATAAGCTATACAATAAGAAGATTGCTTAGGAGAGGCGTGAGCAGCGAGCAAGGGAGAAGGCAGAGCGAGACTAGGTCAGGGCTAAGAAGGCTAAGAAAGCAGCTAAACGCAAGGCTTAAAGAGAGCGGGATAAAGAAGCTCGCAACGCTGCAGAAGCTATACAACTACCCTAAAGAGGCAAGCAGAAGGCCTCACAGTCTACAGCACCAAGAAAGAAGCAGAATTGTAGTGTAGTGGCTGCGCGAAGAGGTGATGTTGCTAAAGAGCCTCCTGCCGCACCTCGCACCCACACCACCCACAGCAGCAGAACAGCAACTCTATATAATTAAATTTATATAGCAAATATCATCGCACAGGTGTATATAGCAATTTACTAAGAAATCTCGCAATAATAGCTATTGTATGTAGCTCTACAGCCTCATTTTTGTAGGTGCGCGTTAGGGTGATTCGGCGCATTGCGGCAATCCGCGCATTGCGCGCACGGACACGGTAGCAGAGAACATCCACGTCAGGCGGCCTCGCGACCAAGGATCCATCGACAAATCGTACTTGTCGCCGAGAAAGAACGCGCCGACGAGCGGAATGGCATTGCGATTGTCCGTCTAGAGTCAGGACATGGACTCCAGGTGCTCGCAAGGGTAAGTGCAAGCATAGCAGTTGCATAGGCAGATGCTATTGCAAAGCGACTGGAGCTCTGGAATCCCTGCGAGCCACCCAGCTACCGTACGTTGATGTAGTGCTGGACATATGAAAGCTGCTTATGCTTGCTGGAGCTGTCGAGACGATCTTCACCAACCGTGTCCCTCGAACAGTTTATCCGTTGCCCATACCCGCTTTACCCAAGCCTTGTCTCCGCCGCCAAAGATCATCTTCTGTTCATTGTCATCCCATCCTCCTACCACAACGAGCGTTCTCTCGTCTTTGTGGGTGAATTTGTTCTGCACACGTCCGTCGACTCTTATCTTGTCCTTCGTGAGGTTTGGAGTCTCCTCGTTCACTGCCTTTAGCGGCTCAACAACGCCTTCCCACTCCTCTCTGTCGAAAACACCGGTCAGATGCAGATTTTCGAGAGATACTGGCAAAATGTCGCGAATATCGAGGGGCGTGCATGACAGCCCAATGCTCTCGCTGCGACCGCCACCCTCATGGTGTGTGATCGCTGGCTGCAAAGACAATTCAGGCCAAAGCATGGCCCAGTTTGCGGAAAGCGAATGAAGCTTTGTAAACATGGACAGATCGGCATCGGTCGGTCTATCCTTTTCATTGTCGTAAAAGTCTCGAACAACAGCCTTGGCTCTGTTAGCCATCTTCTCACATCAGCCACCAGAAGCACATACCTCTTCCTCGTGGTACATGAAGTGAGCCAGGACCAGATACTCCAACGAATCCCGTGCATGCTCAGTGAGAGCTTTCAAAACAATTTTAGCTCCGTAAGCATCCTCGCTCGTACAGCAACCTCCAGCACTGTACGTGAAGCGCTTCAGATTGGAAGTACATGAGATCAGATACTCGAGCGCAGCGGAGTCAAATTGACAGCCAGCGAAAAAGAACTCTTCAATTCCTGACTGCGGGTGCGGGTGGAAGGGGACCTGAGGC
The DNA here is from genome assembly GCA_001599375.1 of Phoma herbarum. Classification (NCBI taxonomy): domain Eukaryota; kingdom Fungi; phylum Ascomycota; class Dothideomycetes; order Pleosporales; family Didymellaceae; genus Phoma; species Phoma herbarum. Next base: position 341,455 of record BCGR01000004.1, read on the forward strand.
TCGAAGCGACCACGCGTGAAATCTCCGCCCATCATACTTGCTGCAAAAGTGTGAATCGAGGGCAGTCGCAAGAACGGAAGGGCGCAGTCGGGAGGAATGCAACCCTCGGTATCGTAGTGAGCAAGGGAAACCGTGCGGAGATACTTTAAGGGAAGGCTCGACCGTTTTGCTGTATCGATGTACTCAACACCAATCCGTTGCAATAGATCCTCGAAGACGTTGTCATAGCCCATAGTGAGTCTCAAGGTCCGCAGGTTGGGCAGATGGTGTAAGAGTACTGCCACAGCGCTGGCAGGGTGACCAGTCGCCAAACCCTGCTCGATCTGCGTGACGAGGCACTCGTGCTCAATATCTGTGCCCGAGTGAGGATACAAACTCTTCATCTGACCCGCAGCCTGTTGAAGTTGCTCTGCGTCGTCCACCGGCGTCGTGAACGGGTCGTCCCATCTGTCCCGAAAGCTGATCTCGCGGAAGTACCATCCCTGGGTCGGATCTCGTAAGGTAGCTCTCAACAAATCCAAGGCGTTGTGCGCAGTGACGATGGGCGCATCCGCAAATGCCTGTGTGTGTTTTTTGAAAAGAGGTTGGCATAGTTGCCAGTGCTCTTTGCAAGCAATGCCAAACTTGACGCTCGATTGGGGATCGAGGTAGTCGGCAATGTAAAGTTTGAGTTCTGAGGGGAGAATCATTTCGTCTATTTCGTACCATGGGGCAGTCAGAGGCGCCATTGATTGATATTGCATACTTACCCATAGACTACTCGTATTGCTCACTACACCCGAGGTGGCATGGCCCAAGGCAGCAAGGCGGCTAAGAGTCTTGGCCGGCGCGTTGTCACCAATCCGGTGCACCGCTTGTGAAGACAGTGCCTCAATCACGGGATACAAGCGGCAGAATGTTGACCATCGAAGACAAGCGCAAGGAAGTCACGATCGCCTACGAAAAGTCGGTGGGTGATTGAAAGAAGAGTGTCGTAGGGAGGGCCGACCAGAGGCATAGTTGTTGCTCCGCTGTGCCCACTGACATCAATCGCCTGATTGAAAGTGATCATAGCAGTCCTCCAGCGCGTAAGGTCTTGAACACAACTCATACTTCAGTCTTTGGATATGGTCCCGCTCACTTGAAAAGCCACATGATGACGTCATGTGCGGCTTCACTGGTATTTGACTGTGAATTTGATCTGCGACAGCAAGACGCTCGTCCATAGTCGTGGGAGGCACTGTTTGTCTTCTTTGAACAAGTTGCAGACCTTGGGTTTATCTTACGGTGACGGTGGAGAACGCGCCGCGCGTGTTTTTCGCGTCGCGGCAAGAACGACAGCCCGAAACGTTCGAAACGTCGTCTCTTCGCGTCTACAGCGTCAGACGCAACGACTTGGTCTCAAGTTGCTGGCACACGTGTTCTAGGGGGCCTTTTATCCGGCCAATGAAAAAGTGCTGGGTATTAACTTCACGAAACACACTCATGCTTGCGCCTACGCCAGCTGCACAGTCCTTACCAATCGATGACAACATTTAATGAGCCCCTGTTACGATCTGGTGCGGCGCTTACTTGCAGCCATTAGAAGTCTTCCAACGCAGCAAGCCGCCTGCAGGTAGGTCTCTACTGCTCCTTCTACCTCCCTAACACCTCCCTGACTATCTCGAGGGATAGTCTGCATAATCTGATTCAGTAAGCTACTTAATCTGAATATTTTGGAAAGTCAAGATGAAATCCTTGCGCATCTGTTATAAGTAGCTCACCGAATAGTGAGATGGCCTCCCCGAATATCGCTGCCCTTACCAATCTCTAAAGGCGACTCCATCTCACATGAGTTCATCTGATGGACTGTACAAAAGAATGCCGATACATCGAAACCCAGTGCGGATATGCGATGCTGATGTATTTCCATTGCAGGTCTATGAAACCCATTTCAAAACGACTGACAACAAATTGCTGGAAGTCAACACAAATCTGGAAGAGTTTTGAATCAAGAACCCCACGCGCCCGTTATCATCCTCCGCGATCTCCTGAAAAACCCAACTCACACACATTAGTCTCCACCACAATCCCTGAAAATCCTCTGAACCCGAGAATCACTTGACCTTGATTGCTGCATCAGACTAGGCGCCCGACGGTTGACGCTAGCTCAGGTGAAGCAAGAGCTGACGATGGCTTGACGAACGGCAGCAGGGAGACGTGCAATGCACTGGTCTGCTGCTGAGATCGATTTCGTAGCAAGGACAGTCAGACCAGTAGGGAGTGCACCCGACGGAGGAAGACCGCTTCCGACAGGCAGGCTAGGTACAGCACCAGACAACGGAGGGAGACTGGGAGTGCTTCCACCAGGCAGGGCGGGTGTGCTGGGGACACTCGGCAGGTTGGGCTGAGGCGCCGAAGGAAGCAACGAACCGACTGATGGAAGGGAGCCGGTTGAAGGAAGCAACGAACCGACGGATGGGAGACCTCCGGTCGA